>JARQOC010000008.1:122295426-122408351 GCA_033576535.1 Allobates femoralis
TAGTGTGTGCCTGCGCCTGATGTATACATATATATATATATACACCTCATAACTCCCAGCCGGGCCAGCCCAGGACAGGCACCCCCCTGCCTGTTTAGGTTACTTTATTACCAGTAGAGTAGTAGGCGTAGCTAGGATGTACCGGACTCGGACGACTCAGTCTGAGTCAGGAGGAGGCAGGCCACAGCAGCTCCTCGGCTCTTCTTCTTCTCCTCTCCGTCCCACTGTGCGGCGCGCCGGGTGACATCAGCCGCAACGCAACGTGACGGGGGGTGGTAACTGCTGCCAGAGGGCGGACCAGCAGCAGGGGTTGTGCACGCACCGCTCCGCGGCCGCCCGTGCACAATATGCGGCGAGGAGGAAATTAGTTCCGGCGGTGGCGCTGCAGTGCCACCGCCGGACGCCTGGTCACCTGATGATGGCACCAGCGTCTCCCACTGAGTGGCGCCGGTGCAAAAGGTCCGGCTGCACCCCCCCTGATACGCCCCTGGTTTAGTATATTGCTGCTCTTTATATCCTCCCAGTGTTTCCTTTTCTCTATACTCTGTATTTACCTGTTGAATCTATCTCTGGTCCCTCCACTCCCCTTGGTTTTCACTGTGTGCTGTTTCAGGTTACAATCGGTTCCTGCCTCTGTCTTCACTGTAAAGTGAATGAGGGTTAATTAGAGTCACAGTGTTTGCATGTTTCTGCACCCAATGGTGTACCTGTGGTGTTTTGGTGTGGTCTTACTTGTTCTGATGTGACAAGGGGGTCCTGGGATTGCTGCCAGGTTGTACTGTACTCCAGTTCTTTGTCTGCATCTCTCCCACGCTCTTCCGCTCCAGCCTCCACGTGTGCTGTAGCTCAGTGCTGACGTTTTCTGGGTTACAGCAGGGAGCTGCGCTCATGTGCCTCCTACGTCAGAGCTAGTGTCAAGCATCATGTGTCTAGGTGGGTAGGCGGGGACTCAGGGATTGCCACGCAGATGGTATAAAGATAGTGGTTAAAGGTAACTTATCCTGCCACACAACTAGCATGATATATGCTATTATATACTCATGCAGGAAAGTATACATAGGAAGAACCTCCAGAACACTAAAAGAATGTATGGCAGAACATATAAGGAACATTAAAAAGGGTAATGAAGGGCATCCACTAAGCAAACATTACAAAGATACCCATAAACAATCATGCAAAACCTAACAATCTCTTGCCATCCAACAAATAAGTAAAGAGTGGAGAGGGGGCAATCACATACATAAAATGTCCTGAGGAGAGACTAAGATGATATATGAATATGATTCCATAGCGCCTAATGGTCTTAACAAGGAAGCAGAATACTTTGGTTTTAAATAATAAATAAACAATAAAAAAAACTAAAAAATATACTGTCATTCCAGAAACAAATAATATACAGAGGGAGATATTTATAACAACAACAAAAAGGCATCATGAAACAACACAGGTAAGTCATTAAAAAAGGACACACAGCTGTAAGACATGCCCTCAGCCCAATATATCACTCAACAGACAAGACTGGGAGGGGAGGGGTTAAACAATGGAAGAGCGACACAGAGGGAAAGGATATGAGACATGTAACCAGGACAATAGAACAACAATTGATGTTATTGGTTGTGGCAAGTCAAGTGACTTGGAGGTGTATGTATAAAGAGGAAAGTTAGATGGCCAATGAACATTTCTCCTGAGGAAGAGGGCCGTGCATTCCCTTGAAACGCGTAGAGTGACAGAGACAGAGGCCAATCACAGCGTGCCAATCCCTGACTCCCCGCCCACCTAGATACATTATGAAGAAGCCTGATTGACCATACCTGAGAACTTGTGAACTCTCTTTAGCTGCTGCAATCTTTTGCAATGAGTAAACTTTTGTGGCCATTTTCGGTGATTTGCCCGAAGCGAATTGCAAAATTTGAATTCGAGAAGTGCATTGAATTACCAAAAATTTGCATCAAATGGATTTAGTTACTATGAGCTCCTGAGTCCAAGCAAAACTGTTCATTTCAACCTTTCAGTTTCTACACCTATTTGATTAGATTGTGCACATTACCTGTTATAACAGATCTGAAATGCTGGAAATTAAGTAGAGGTATTCCTTGTATGCCGATACAGGCATTATTTGTACAATCTGTCAGACAATATGTAACAGATTTAATCAGAAAACTATTTTTTTATTGTTTGTAACATACTTTCTTTAATAGAATCTGATATAAAGAAGCCTTTGTTCTCTTATGTTCAGCAATATTTCAAGCCAGGATCTGAGCACTGAACAATGAGAGCTTAGAAACTGCAAACATATATTCTCTTTTTGTTCCACCGTTTCTGATCTCTCACTAAAGTAGGTAATGTAATTGAATTTTTCTTAATAACACCACAGTATTTTTTCAAGTATACAAACCCTGCTTTTATTTTCCTTTGGAGAGATGTATATAAATTTGCTGAAATTTAGTCTAGACATGAATGCCAACTATGGTTACAGCTGTATTACTAACTCTGGGAGCAAATACTGCATGCAGGTAATGAATTAGGATTGTATTGCCAAGTGCATATAAAACTTTTTTTGCACGTTCTGATGGCCATTTAAAGCAAATGAAAAAAAAAACTTATCAGACATTATAAATCCATCAAAAATTATGTCCCTAGACTGGACGAGAGCCCAGTGAAATGCAAAATCTGAGTGATAGCGTAAGCCTATATTTCAGCCGTCAGATAAAAGTCTTTGAATTGTCCTTTTCTGCTAATATTCTATTGTCAATCTGTTAGTTCACACAACCTTACTTATGCAGGTCCTGTCTGTTAGGTATTGCATTGACATGACTGAATCTTAAAGAGTATCTACAACTAGCAAAACCAAATCTTTTAAGAATTTATGTTCAAAAAGTTAGATAGGTAGCAGAATTTTCAACATTTTTAACACCTGTAATGTCTTTGCAAAATCTGTATGGAATCACATGAAAAATTGACTGTCGGTGTTGATACTCATTCAAAGCATATCAATTTATTTTCACATTTAATAAAAACAAGTGCAATGTCAATTTTAAAACTGCATCCCTGTGGCCATTCTAACACCTGGATAAGGTTTTTTTCTGAACCATTCCATTGTAGATTTTGCTTTATGTTTGGGATCATTGTCTTGTTGGAAGATAAATCTCCGTCCCAGTCTCAGGTCTTTTGCAGACTCTCACAGGTTTTCTTCCAGAATGGTCCTGTATTTGGCTCTGTCCATCTTCCCATCAATTTTAACCATCTTCCCTGTCCCTGCTGAAAAAAATCAGGCCCAAACCATGATTCTGCCACCACCATGTTTGACAGTGGGGATGGTGTTTTGAGGGTGATGAATTGTGTTGCATTTACACCAAACATATAATTTTGCATTGTGGCCAAAAAGTTTGATTTTGGTTTCATCTGACCAGAGCACCTTATTCCACATGTTTGGGGTGTCTCCAAGGTGGCTTGTGGTAAACTTCAAACGAGATGTTTTATGGATATCCTTGAGAAATGGCTTTCTTCTTGCCACTCTTCCAGAAAAGCCAGATTTGTGCAATGTACTACTGATTGTTGTCCTATGGACAGACTCTCCCACCTCAGCTGTTGATCTCTGCAGTTCATTTAGAGTGATCATTTGGCTGCATCTCTGATCAGTCTTCTCCTTGTTTAAGATGATATTTTAGAGGGACGGCCGTGTCTTGGTAGATTTGCAGTGGTCTGATACTCCATCCATTTCAATATGATCGCTTGCACAGTGCTCCTTGAGATGTTTAAAACTTGGGAAATCTTTTTGTATCCAAAAGCTTTAAACTTCGCCACAACAGTATCTCGGACCATACTGGTGTGTTCCTTGGTCTTCATGATGCTCTTTGCACTTGAAACAGAACCCTGAGACTATCACAGATCAGGTGCATTTATATGTGCAGAATTTTGATTATATTATACAGAAACTAGTAAAAAGGCCCGATGCAATTGCATCGGGAGCGCGTTGAAATGAATTGTGTGTATACAGGCGGGTGAGTGGCTAGCAGAGTATATATGGGGCTCTGTGGGTAGCAGACTATACAGGCGGGTCTGTGGGTAGCAGAGTATACAGACTGCTCTGAGGGTAGCAGATTATATAGGCGGCTCTCTGGGTAGAAAAGTATACAGGCGGCTCTGTGGGTAGCAGAGTATACAGGCGGGTTTGTGGTTAGCAGATTATACAGGCGGCTCTGTGTGTAGCAGAGTATAGAGAAGGCTCTGTGGGTAGCAGAGTATAGAGGCGGCTGTGTGGGTAGCAGAATATAGAAACGGCTCTGTGGGTAACAGAGAATACAGGCGGGTCTGTGGGTAGGAGAGTATACAGGCGGCTCTGTGGGTAGCAGAGTATAGAGGCGGCTCTGTGGGTAGCAGAGTATAGAGGCAGCTCTGTGGGTAGCAGAGTATACAGGCGGCTCTGTGGGTGTCAGAGTATAGAGGGGGCTCTGTGGATAGCAGAGTATGATGTGGCGGAAGGCTGGAGGAGTGAGGGGAGCAGAGGCTGGAGGGGTGAGGAGAGCAGAGGCTGGAGTGGTGAGGAGAGGTCCAGATGGAGGGGTGAGGAGAGGTCTGGCTGGAGGGGTGAGGAGAGATGCGGCTGGAGGGGTGACATCACCGCTCGGCGGCAGGACGTGGCTGCGTGCTGGGGCTGATCGCAGCCCCAGTCACACGGCATTGTCCTCTGCGGCGGGTTGGGTGATGCAGAGAGGGATCAGTTCTTGCCCTCAGGTCACACATGTGACCTGAGCGGAAGGAGCGGATTGGGCGGTGTGTGGTAAAGACAGGACGGTCATCCGATTGGTCTAGGACGCCAAGTCCTGGGCAATGGGATGGGCATCCTGTGTGTACAACACAGCGCCCAATCCACTTGCAGGGGCAGGCAATGGGAGTGAGCGGGGCGTGTCAGGCTTTGCAGGCTGACACGGTCCGCTCACTCCCATTGGCTGTTGGCGGCCACAGGACGACGTCCCTGGCTCCCGACACCCGGCCACAGCCCGTAGACCGCTACTCCACCAGCATGGCGACATTGAGAGCCCAGCGGTGAGAGAGTGGCGAGGGGCGGAAGGCTCCGGCGGCATCCGGGCAGCATGGACCTCGCGGAGGGCGCGAGGGCGGTGGCCGACGGTTGGCAGGATGGCAGCGGTGTCAGGTAGTGCGGCTGAGGATGGAGGAGGGTGAGAGGCTGGAGGAGGCTGTGAGGCTGGAGGAAGCTGTGAGGATGGGGAGGCTGTGAGGCTGGAGGAGGGTGTGAGGCTGGAGGAGGATGTGAGGCTGGAGGAGGCTGTGAGGATGGGGAGGCTGTGAGGCTGTGAGGCTGGAGGAGGCTGTAGGAGGCTGTGAGGATGGGGAGGCTGTGAGACTGGAGGAGACTGTGAGGGTGGAGGAGACTGAGGCTGTAGGAGGCTGTGAGGATGGGGAGGCTGTGAGGCTGGAGGAGGCTGTGAGGCTGGAGGAGGCTGTGAGGATGAGGAGGCTGTGAGGCTGGAGGAGGCTGTGAGGCTGGAGGAGGCTGTGAGGATGGGGAGGCTATGAGGCTGGAGGAGGATGTGAGGCTGGAGGAGACTGTGAGGCTGGAGGAGGCAGTGAGGATGGGGAGGCTGTGAGGCTGGAGGAGGCTGTGAGGCTGGAGGAGGCTGTGAGGATGGGGAGGCTGTGAGGCTGGAGGAGGCTGTGAGGCTGGAGGAGGCTGTGAGGCTGGAGGAGGATGTGAGGCTGGAGGAGGCTGTGAGGATGGGGAGGCTGTGAGGCTGGAGGAGGCAGTGAGGCTGGAGGAGGCTGTGAGGCTGGAGGAGGCTGTGAGGCTGGAGGAGGATGTGAGGCTGGAGGAGGCTGGAGGAGGCTGTGAGGATGGGGAGGCTGTGAGGCTGGAGGAGGCTGTGAGGCTGGAGGAGGCTGTGAGGCTGGAGGAGGCTGTGAGGATGGGGAGGCTGTGAGGCTGGAGGAGGCTGTGAGGATGGGGAGGCTGTGAGGCTGGAGGAGGCTGTGAGGCTGGAGGAGGCTGTGAGGCTGGAGGAGGATGTGAGGGTGGAGGAGGCTGTGAGGATGGGGAGGCTGTGAGGCTGGAGGAGGCTGTGAGGCTGTAGGAGGCTGTGGGGATGGGGAGGCTGTGAGGCTGGAGGAGGCTGTGGGGATGGGGAGGCTGTGAGGCTGTAGGAGGCTGTGAGGATGGGGAGGCTGTGAGGCTGGAGGAAGATGTGAGGCTGGAGGAGACTGTGAGGCTGGAGGAGGCAGTGAGGATGGGGAGGCTGTGAGGCTGGAGGAGGCTGTGAGGCTGGAGGAGGGTGTGAGGCTGGAGGAGGCTGTGAGGATGGTGAGGCTGTGAGGCTGGAGGAGGCTGTGAGGCAGTGAGGCTGGAGGAGGCTGTGAGGATGGGGAGGCTGTGAGGCTGGAGGAGGATGTGAGGCTGGAGGAGGGTGTGAGGCTGGAGGAGGCTGTGAAGATAGGGAGGCTGTGAGGCTGGAGGAGGCTGTGAGGCTGTGAGGCTGTAGGAGGCTGTGAGGATGGGGAGGCTGTGAGGCTGGAGGAGGCTGTGAGGCTGGAGGAGGATGTGAGGCTGCAGGAGGCTGTGAGGATGGGGAGGCTGTGAGGCTGGAGGAGGCAGTGAGGCTGGAGGAGGGTGTGAGGCTGGAGGAGGGTGTGAGGCTGGAGGAGGATGTGAGGCTGGAGGAGGCTGGAGGAGGCTGTGAGGATGGGGAGGCTGTGAGGCTGGAGGAGGCTGTGAGGCTGGAGGAGGCTGTGAGGATGGGGAGGCTGTGAGGCTGGAGGAGGCTGTGAGGATGGGGAGGCTGTGAGGCTGGAGGAGGCTGTGAGGCTGGAGGAGGCTGTGAGGCTGGAGGAGGATGTGAGGGTGGAGGAGGCTGTGAGGATGGGAGGCTGTGAGGCTGGAGGAGGCTGTGAGGCTGTAGGAGGCTGTGGGGATGGGGAGGCTGTGAGGCTGGAGGAGGCTGTGAGGCTGGAGGAGGCTGTGGGGATGGGGAGGCTGTGAGGCTGTAGGAGGCTGTGAGGATGGGGAGGCTGTGAGGCTGGAGGAAGATGTGAGGCTGGAGGAGACTGTGAGGCTGGAGGAGGCAGTGAGGATGGGGAGGCTGTGAGGCTGGAGGAGGCTGTGAGGCTGGAGGAGGGTGTGAGGCTGGAGGAGGCTGTGAGGATGGTGAGGCTGTGAGGCTGGAGGAGGCTGTGAGGCAGTGAGGCTGGAGGAGGCTGTGAGGATGGGGAGGCTGTGAGGCTGGAGGAGGATGTGAGGCTGGAGGAGGGTGTGAGGCTGGAGGAGGCTGTGAAGATGGGGAGGCTGTGAGGCTGGAGGAGGCTGTGAGGCTGTGAGGCTGTAGGAGGCTGTGAGGATGGGGAGGCTGTGAGGCTGGAGGAGGGTGTGAGGCTGTAGGAGGCTGTGAGGATGGGCAGGCTGTGAGGCTGGAGGAGGCTGTAGGAGGCTGTGAGGATGGGGAGGCTGTGAGACTGGAGGAGACTGTGAGGGTGGAGGAGACTGAGGCTGGAGGAGGCAGTGAGGATGGGGAGGCTGTGAGGCTGGAGGAGACATTTACTGTACTGAGCATGCTCAGTACAGTAAAAGGTCTCCAAACAGGAAGGCAGGGGTTAAAAAAAAAAAAAAGTTAATGCTCACCTCTCCCTGAGCCCCCGCCGTCTCCTGCCGTCTTCCTCCAAGCTTCCGGTGGCTGCCGCAGGCTCCCAGTGTGTGCAGAGCTGTTCTAGTGCAGTTCAGGACCTGCGGTGATGTCACAGTCACGTGACACCAGGTTACCATGGAGTAACCTGGTGTCACGTGACTGTGACATCACCACAGGTCCTTGAACTGCAGTAGAAGAGCTCTGCAGACACTCGGAGCCTGCGGCAGCCACCGGAAGCTTGGAGGAAGACGGCAGGAGACGGCGGGGGCTCGGGGAGAGGTGAGCATTAACTTTTTTTTTTTTTTTTTTACAGTAGTGCGGGTCTGCGGCTCGTGATGACGCTGCGCATCATCACTCGCAGTCCATGTTTTGTTTTGTTTTTTACAGTAGTGCGGGTCTGCGGCTCGTGATGACGCTGCGCGTCATCACTCGCAGTCCCGCAAAGCATGTTGGGATTCGGCTACAGTGCCCGAATTCCCAACTGCGGATTATATAAGTAGATAGGAATTCTCCTCACCTTTTTGGTGTCTTGTTGTTCAGCATGTAACCCTGTTTTTGGGTAGTGGAGTAATCGTATGGATCCTCTGGCCTGCAGCTCAAACAGGTGGAATGAAACACCTTTGCAGGAGATTCATCAAGGAGTGTAGAAAAGGATTTCCAGTTTGTGTTTGTGTTCTCATTTGATGATAATTGATTGAAGGGTTGAAAATTTTCTTCCCCTATATAAATGTGTCTTTTTTAAGATATATATGATTTTACCTGATGAAGGCTAATTTTATGTATAGCCGAAACGCGTTGTGTTTGTATGTTTAATAAATCGGAATTTCCTTGAAATAATCAGAGTAATTAATGAACCATCTGGAAGCGCTCCCTGACAAACTGGAAATCCTTTTCTACATGCCCAACTTTTCAGTTTTTTATTTATTAAAATAGTTTAAAATATCCAACAAATTTCGTTCCACCTCCCGATTTTGTCCCACTTGTTGATTCTTCACAAAAAAATTTGAATTTATATCTTCATGTATGAAGCCTGAAATGTGGTCAAGGGGGCCAAATACTTTCACAAGGCACTATATATATATATATATATATATATATATGTATATATATATATATATATATATATATATATATGTATATATATATATATATATATATATATATATAAACTGGTGCCAAGCTGCATCACTGACCAATAGACCAATATACACCAATAAATACACAGCAGCACACAGTCACTGCCAGGTATGTGCATGTCCATATAAAGTGAACCTATGTATTTGAGAAAAAAATATTTTATTTATCAAAAAGATACACAGCATGACCCGCTCACACCGGCGCCATCTTTGTACACCACAGGGGAATAGAGACAGCACAGACCGAGGTGAGTGAACGAGGGGGCAATGATATAGCACAAGGGTGGCAAAGAGAGCGCACATGGGAATGAGAGAGTGCACAGGGGTACAGAGTATGCAACAGGGAGCAGAGAGAGCACACAGGGAAAAGAGAGCACAAAGTGAGGAGAGTGCACAAGGGGGCAAAGAGAGAGCACACAGGGGGCAGAGAGAGGGTGCACAGGGGGCAGAGATAGTGCACAGGGTCGAGAGTGATGGGTGTGCAATCATGGCACCCACTGGCAGTACTGGCACATTGCACAGTTCCTCTAGCAGTGCCACTGCCACCCAAAACCATCACCAGCAGCCACCGCCGCTGACACATCTCTGCCTGAGTAAGTGTGCATGCGTATGCCCAGTGAGCATGCACACTTACCCAGGTGGCCACCAGCATATATATACATATATATATAAACATACAAAAATGGCGGCGTGACCTGGTGCACAAATATGCAATAACTCAAGCCTCCACCATCTTTGGACGCCACTGGGGGAATAGAGCACAAGGGTGAGAAACAAAGCACAGGAGGAGTGAGCACACAGGGGGCAGAGAGAGTGCACAGGAGTCATAGAGAGCGCATAGGGGCAGAGAAAGTGCACAGGGCTACAGAGAGTGCACAGGAGGCCACTGAGAGTGCACAGTGTAAGGGGCAAGCACACAGGGGCAGAGAAAGCGTAGAAGGGGAGAGGTGACCAGACAGGAGGGAGAGAGTGCACAGGAAGAGGCAACTCAGAGGGGACAAGACCTCACAGGAAAGAGAGAGAATGCATACAGGAGGAGAGCAAACAAGGGGAAGACAGCATATAGGAGATAGCACAGTGGGGGGAAGACAGCACAGGGGGGAGACAGAAAGCATATTGTGGGAAAGCACAATGGGGGACATAGCTCAAAGGAGAGAGCACAGGGGGAGAAGACAGCACACAAGGGGAGAGCACATGGGGGAGAGAGAGAGCGTACATGGGGGAGACAGGTCAAATGAAAGTGCACAGTGGGGAGAAGATAGCACAAGGGGAGAGAGGGAGTGGATGGGGTGGAAGTGCACAGGAGGAGAGATAGCCTCCAGACCCAGCACCAGAGAGCCCACACCCATTTTGATGTCACAACCTTCCCGATGAATCAGGCCCACATCAATAAAATAAAATCAAGGGGAATGAGACACTTATCAACTCCAAAAAGATATGTGGGTCCTCAAATATGCTTCCCAGAAGGGCTGACTACAATAGAAGAAAAGCACATACATTAACACAATAAAACCATCACGCTTGTATCAGTGTTGTCTTTTATGATGCTTTTGGTTAATAAATATAGGTACAAGGTATAGTTGTCTTATAATTCACTTTCATGGCAGAACTCACCATTTGAAATTCATACAGGAGGGTATAATCAGCACCACAATCTATTGCAAATCTATGTGTAGTAAATGCAGATTTTGCTGTGGACTCAACAGAGATGTAGAGTACCGTATAGATCAGTGATGGTGAACCTTTACAAGACCGAGTGCCCAAACTGTACTAAAAGCCTAATTCTTTATAGCGCAGTGTCAATATGTCAATTTAACCTAAATGACAGCAGTGGTCGTCAGATGTGCTGCACAGAGGGAGAGCCAGCAGCCGCCAACTATCTTCCCTGTACAGGGTTTACAGTCCTGAAAGTCTGGTGATCAATTCTATTACATTATAGGGAAAGAAGGAAAGAGGATATCATAGAATGCGATACAAACTTACATTTTTCCAAAAAAACAGTAAATGTTATTATTAAATCTCGACAAACCACATAGAAAACAACACACAAGGTAAAAACAATTAACATTGGCAACAGATAGCCAAATACAGTTTCCAAAGTACATAAATTGGAAAGTGACCCCCTCTAGAACACTTGTGTAATGGAAAGAGTAAAAGTGCAAAAGAGGCATGTGTACAAAATAAAATAGCTTTTTCAACCCTGAAGGCAAAATATGGGAAAATGATCTTAGATAGTGTTAGTGTGAGATGGCTTAACCCAATAACTTATTACAAGAGCCAGTTAATAAACCACTGCAATGGGGAGAGAGTAGTTCACTTTAGTAACCATCTTTTGACATATGACCAATCAGTAGTTTGAACTTCTATCAAGATGTATCAAATACAGGGTATATCCCAATGAGAGACTGCATGTATGATCAACACATTTACAGTGGTGTTTTTTAGTAGTACACTTAGTATATGTATGCCAACATATGCCATGGCGCTGTATAGTCATTCTCTCCCCATTGCAGTGGTTTATTAACTGGCTCTTTTAATTAGTTATTGGGTTAAGCCATCTCACACTAATACTTTCTAAGATCATTTTCCCATATTTTGCCTTCAGGGTTAAAAAAGCTGTTCTATTTTGTACATTTTCTGTTTCTCTTACGCCGATTGCTCAGGTGTTCTAGAGGGGGGTCACTTTTCAATTTATGTACATTGGAAACTGTATTTGGCTATCTGTTGCCAATATTGTTTTTACCTTGTGTGTTGTTTTCTATGTGTTTGTCAAGATTTAATAATAAAATTTACAGATTTTTTTTTGAAAAATGTAGAAAGGTTGTATTGCTTTCAATGACATCCTCTTTCCTTCTTTCCCTCTTATCCATATTTAAAGGGATCCTGTCACCCCCAAAACACCTCTAAAGCTATTAAAAGCTGTCCCTACAGCATAGTAACACTTACCCTACACTCCTTTTAGCTCCTAAATGCACCAAGTGAAACTGAAGATAAATGTTATTACACTACCTCATTAGGGATGATAATGAGTGACTATGCTATTCATAGTCACCCTGGCAGGCTCTCCCTCTTCATGATATCACGCCTCCATAGGCGTGATCTTCTAATCAGATTAAAATGTGCGCCTCCCCGCTCTGTGCTGTGTCTCGGCCAGCCTGTAGTGGGGCTGGGTGACGCGAATCGCGTCATTTCCGGCACCGGGTGACGTATGTACACTATCTTTCTTATTTTTATTCATTGCATGAAATTTTTCTACCCTGAATGCCCATGTGGCATTGAATCTTTTATTTTTCTCTTATGTTTGAGAGAATTTTGCGCTGGGAAACCAAGTAGAGATGATGTCAGTCATTTATGCTAATGACTATCCGCCAACCGGCATTTCTACTCTGCAACTGGGTAAGCACTGAACACTATAGTAATACCTTCCCTTCAAGCATATGCTGCTGCTGAAGCCTCAATAAGAAGATGCAGAAGAAATATATACAAAGTTTTCCAGGAGGAATCTAAAAGATGACTTATGCTTCAGCTAGACCACCAATGTGTTAGCGGTGCGGTGCCAGACCCCAGGATCCTCACCAATCAACTGAATATAGGTTTCATAATTCTCTAGAGCACACGAATGGGGGTGAGCTAAAGTGGCCACATTATCAGGGTATAGATCATATAAAATGTCTCATCTGAAGTCAGACCTCTAATGATGACACATTTATGGTCTAGTCTTAGGAAAGCCATCAAAATGTATTTAAAAAAAAACCTCTAACCTTCAGCAATTCCTTGCAAATCTCAGCCAAAGTAGCAGGCATCATAGGTAGCACTGTTCGCTCACTTATAAAACACTGCTTGACAGCTTCTTATAAAAGGTTGTGTCTGATACCAGCAAGTGTATTCTTAGCAACAACTCTATCTTAAATCACTCATCTCTGCAGCTCAGTGCTGCATTGGCAACAGGGAAGATGAGATCAGCTTGACAGCAGTGAGATCCTCCCAATCCCCATCTCAGTCTCAGCTGCTCAACAAAAAAATAGTATTGTGGTCTCTTTACAACAGCAGGGTTTCTGTTTCTTAATAATATGTTATTTATTGTATCTTTATAGTCATTTTATGTGGCAACTATCCTGAAGTAGATAGTCTAGCAATTGCTTGTACACAACTATGAATATTAGGTGTATGTAAATCTTTAGAAGGCCAACATTATTAAAGGGAATCTGTCAGCAGTTTTTTGCTATGTAAAAAGAGGACAGCATGCTGTAGGGGTTAATAAACAAAAATCAACTGTGCCTTTCTTATCAAGCTCTTTGCTATTGTTTGCATAAATTAAAGGCTTTATCACGTGTTGATTACCATTACAGGCTCACATCGTCACGTGCTTAATAGTCCGACATGCCCCCTCCTCTGATTGACACCTCACTATCAATGTACAGTCTCTAGTGAGAGCCTAATGTTGGCAATGGCAGCTCTGCCATATAGTTAACACTAAATGCTTTGATTATTTCAGATCAGCTGCACCCAGTAATCTAAATTTAAGATCTTAACTTTGTTGTATTCAGAGTCTATTTGCCTACAACATGCGCCTCTCTGGTGAGGAAGCAAAATTCTGCTGAAGGATTCACTGTAAAGAATTTTTAAAGTAGAAATATTTTTTCATTAAATATTTGTATACGTGTATGGTGTGTAGTATGAGTATATTAATATACTCATCTACCACTGCTCTCTCCAGTATTCAGCAACATTCTGCTCATCTTCTTAGTGAATTCACTGTTTTGCATACTCTCTAGTTCCTACTGCGTTCTGCATGACCCAGAGGTGGATTTAACAATGTAAGTCTATGGAGCCTCATTCTGAGGCTCCAAAGACTTACATTGTAAATAACGTCTCGCTCACCTGTATAGCATATAACGGGCTGCCTGAGAAGCAGAGCTGGATCCCGGTGACAGCAGCTCTAGGTGACCATATCAATACACTCACACTACATATCATACCAATATACACATATTTAATAAAAAAAAAATCCAAGGGAATGAGCTTCTTTTATCAACTTAGCAGAAAACTTTTTGAACTTTCTTGGGCATCAGGGCACAGATGTGACAGTTCCCTCCTTTTTTGCAGCTTAAAGCTTATCTTTAATCAGGCTATTGTGTTTTAGGAGTGTTATATTATCATTAAAGGAGTTGTGTATGATAAACTAAAATATTTATTGTCTTTTAATGTAGCAATCAGATCTTTTTTTTAGGAGTTCGACATTTGTGGCAGCCCCTCAACATATTTATAGCATATCATTTTATCACATTATGTGCATTCTTGGTTCAATAATCTTTGATTATTAATTTCTTTTCCTAAACTGTCCTGATTCTAAAAGGCCCCTGCACACATGCTGCAGTCATCTGAACTCTCTGATATAGTGGGATGACAGCATAATATACATAAGGATTTCCTGATTTTCATTTGACAAATGATGTTGGGGTATAGAAAGATCCAGCCTGTGGTTTTTCAAACAGCCTATCATTTAGTTTTTTTTTACATGATAAACCAATGGCAGAGGAGAGATGTTCTTATACGATAACTCAGAAATACTCAATTGAGTGTTTCTGTTCATGTGGTAAGGTAAAATATGTTTGTACCATGTTAGACAATAGGTAGATATTAAAATCTTTGGGCCACGACACACGCACGTTTTTGGCGCCCCGCCAGTGTCGCTGTCATATGTTTACATGCTGTGATACCTCCGGTGACGGACCAGCGATCTTACAGGCGGCGTGGCCGCTGGGGTGTCTCAAAACCCCAGCAGCGATGCTGTAACATGGGAGCCTATGGCTCCCATCGCCTGGGAGATCACCGTCCCCCGTGAAAGCAGGCGACCACTTAAATGCATCGCCTTCGCCTATTTACATTAGGCGACGCACAGGCCATATTGGCAGCGATAGGCCATGCCCCTATGTCACCTATAAAATCACCGCCGATATGGCCACGTGTAACGGTACCCTAGGGGCCCCTTTACACACAATGGCACTGCGTGGTAGCAACTGCCTGGCATTGGGGATATTTGTACCTGTTGCCATGAAATTGCTACGAAATGGCGGAGTGTAAATAGGGAAATTCCTCCCGGTGTTCTGCAGTTGACTCAGATACCTGTTGCTGAGCCGTGCTCAAAAACCGAAGGCAACACAAAGGCACAATTGTAGTGGCGTGTAAACGGGGCACAGGAATGGAATTTGCGTCACCTAGTGAATTCCCAGGGGCGTGCCACAGCGTCATGGATACCACGCCCCATCAGCGATCATTGGTGGGGGCTACTGTGTTACGATTGACTGTCCCTTCTCAGGGCACCATATTTAAAGAGCTGTCCATTCACACTACACAATTGCAATGGTGTCATGTATTAGCCAGCCTTCCTGCGCAGGCTGGCCATTCATGATCATATTGCGTTGCCCAATCAGCGTATTAACGTATCAGCGTATTAGCGTCACAGAATACACAACTCTGTCACTCCTATGTACTTGCGGCGTGAAAGATGTACGCCCATATTCCTTTGTGGTAGCGGCGTGTGAAGCAGCGAAGGTATTCAACAGGAAGTTATCTGCAGGATCTGTCTGAACTTCCGGGGAACAAAGATACCTTCAGTTGACAACGCAATGGCGGCGTGTATATGCGGCATCGGCGATCGGTATCCACCGTCAAAAACGTGCACTTGCACGTGCGGCGGTTACCTGTTGCTAGGCACAGTAGCGGCGTGTAAAGGTACCTTAAGAGTCCCCAGTGATTGATAATTTTTAATGGCTAACTGATTAGATTGTAACAAATAGCAAGCTTTCAAGCTTTCAAGAAAACTCAAGACTCTCCATTAGGCTCATAATGACACAAATTCTGAAGACACATATTTATACACAACAGAACATAGAATGTGTTGGGAGGGGCAAAGAGCAGATGGGGCAGTTCAGAGATATGTGTGATAGTTTTTTTGTCCTTTGGTGGTCTGGTCTTGGGTTTTAAGATTCTTTAATTGATGTAAAAAGGCAGAAATCTACGTGACACGTTCATTCCTGCTCTGAATGTGTCAAAGGTCATCATGAATTTGTATTCTCAGACTATCCTGTCTTTTTGGGATTTGAATTGACCTTTCAATACTAGAATTTTCATATCCATTATGTTGTGATGAGGGTTAGAAAAATGATTGACCAAAGATAGATCTGTTCCTTTTTCTTATATTGTGTGGTGATGAGAGTTCATCCTAGCTCTGACTTGTCCCATCTCCCCTACATACAGAACCACACTCTTACATTTTGTACATATTATTAAATACACCACATTGGTTGTGGTGTAACTGAAGTCACCGGGAATCTTGTAGTTCTGATCTATGCTGGGAATCTTTATCTTGTCCGATGTCATTATAAATGAACAGGTTTTGCACCTCTTCTGATTGCAGGGAAATGTTCCTGTTGGTTTTGGAACGGACAGGGTGCTTTTAACAGTGAAGCATTTAGATTCAGGGGCTGCCTAAAACAGAAGTGGGGTCGGGCAATACTGATTTTAGTTGGGCATCTTTTTGTAGTGGTTGACGTTTTCGTGCACCTCCTCTTAACACCTCCAGATTTGGATTGAAGATGACTACGAGAGGACCTCTGTTGTTTTCTTCTTTAGTTTTGTAATGTACTAGATGATTCCCTGATATTCTGATGGTTATTGTAATTTGGTTTTCAAATGCTCTTGAAAGGTAGCCCTTATTCAGATAGGTCTTTCTGAGGCCCTCAAAGTGATTGTCTTCATTTGTAGTGTTGTAACATATCCGATTGTATCTGATGGCCTGGCTTTACACAATAGAGTTTTTATGTGTTTTGGATAAAATTTTTTCCATTGAAGATATGCTGGACGTTCAATTGGCTTCTGGTAGCGGGATGTCTCTACTTCATTGTTAGAAGTAGGAACAGCTCTTCCCCCCTTCCAACACATTCTATGTTCTGTTGTGTGTAAATATGTGTCTTCAGAATTGGTGGCATTATGAGCGAGACCTGAGTTGTCTCGAAAGCTTGCTATTTGAAACCATATTTTCAATTAGTTATTAAAAGGTATCAGCCACTGAAGACTCTCAGATTTTAATATTTTCCTGTTTATGTCAGAATCTGGAATGTGTTTTGAATCCTAAATACAGAATAAACTGGAACAAGAATCTTTCTAAAAGCAGAACATAACAAGTTTAAGACTGTCACCTTTTTTTAAGACTAAAGCTTGAATTGTGCTGAAATTATAAAAATAAATACATTTTAGAATGGCACGAATTAATAAAAAATAAACCTGCTATCAGCAGACAAAACATTAGTACAAGCCTGGAAGCACACTATCTTTGAAAGGCCATGTTCACACACATGAGCTTTTTTGCCCATCTCTGCGTTTTTTGTGCTGTAAAAAAAAAAGCAGGTGCGTTAACGCAGGGTGCATTTGAGTGTACATGCGTTTTTCAGCTCCATTTGCGTTTTTTTCCCCCAGTCCAAAAAGCGCTGCATGCATGCATGCGCGGACTGGATCAGCACACAGAACTCGAGGGTTAATTTGCCCTCCGGTCCGGTGTGCAGCCAGCGCAGCTGCCACCGCTGATAACTCAGAGCTGCGGCTCGCTCCTTGATCTGTCAGAGGGGACAGCTCCATGGTGCTGAAGCTCATCGCTGGCCCCTCCTGACAGTTCAGGACTGTGGCTAGCTCCCCGCGGTCCTGACCTATCAGCGGCGGCAGCTGCGTGCGGCTGCACACCGGACCGGAGGGCAAATTAACCCTCCAGTTCTGTGTGCTGATCCAGTCCGTGGCAGTCTGCCTCAAGCAGACAGCCATGGATCGGAACCCAGCTGTAGTGTGAAGCCGGCCTAAAATGTTAGGTTGTGATAGTCCAACTTAATTGTTTGGACAAACCATGTAATTTGATATTTGCAAAACATTGTTGGAAGACGTCTATATGGCCACACCTGATTTCACATTAGCTGCTTTCTGGCTCCTCAATTCTTCAGCAGTGTATAAAATGGCCCTGCTTAAGAAAACGGAATTGCAAATTATTGACATTCATGGGGATCTGAGCATTTCAGGTCATTTGTTTTGTAATTCATTTTCAGGGGATGAACTCTTGCATCTCTTGTAATATGTATTTGACCTTATAATAAAGCACATTTATTATAGAAAAATACATTTTCTGTTTTTTTTTTTTGCTCTTTTACATTTATTTAACACTTTAAAAACACTTGTCACCTTCAAAAATGCCAATTACCTAAAAAGATAATGGTGAGGTGCAGGTACATGCCAATTAAAGGGAGTCTGCCAACCCCAAAATGTATTTTAAGTGGCTTATAAAGTGTTATAGAAAACGTGACCCCTCCTAAGGCTGAAGGCACACTGATGTGCATCAAACACGGAGTGTGTTTAATGCACGACAGTGATGAGAGTGTGATGCGTGTTTGTGGGTGTGTGTGGTGCGAGTGGGGTGCGTGTGATGAGTGTGGCTGGCTGTATGTATGTTAGTGTGCTGTGATTGTGAGGTGTGAGTGCGTGTGTGCTGCGTGATTGTGATGCTGTCCACGGTCCTGAAGGACCGCGGGCAGCATTTGTCGGGAATAGAAACTCTGCGCCTGTCAAAGCCACAGAGTTTAAATTTTCCGCTTTGCTGGTACAGTAAGATATCATCTTGTACCGCTGTGACAGCAGCGGTACAAGATGTTTAGCTAATACAATAATGATTGTAGTAAAATAATGTATTCTGGAGTTATTTTACTGATTAACCCGATCAGCATCCTCTGCACCGCATGTGTGCGCAGAGGAGGCTGATGCGGCTCTAGACCCAATGCTGAAGGGGTTAATATGCAGCTGGTGTAGTGACACCATGTATGTGGAGAGTGTCCTCACTCTCTGCAGACATGGTGTCATTACACCATGTGTGTGAAGGGGTTAATTTTTATGTATAATGGGTTAAAAGAACTGTCAGCTTTATAAATTCACTGATAAAGCCTCCGCTCTGTTACTGTCTATGGGGTCTATGCAGTGTTCAGCAGCACACAGAGGGGACAGCTCCCCATAGACAGTAACATAGAGACAGCTTTTTCTGTGAATTTATAAACCCGACAGTTCTTTTAACCCATTATACATAAAAATTAACCCCTTCACACACATGGTGTAATGACACCATTAGAGATGAGCGAGTCCGAAAAGACTCGGAATCGCAAGACCCCAACGAGTCCGAGTCAAGGACTCGGGACTCGTTGCGAGTCCAGCGAGTCCAATGTTAATGAATAGGGACCCGAGTAATAGCGAATAATGACATTTACAACTCGCTGATGTGTCTCTGAAAGTGTGCGAGTCCAAACTCGCTGGTTTTTCTCTTATTTTGAGGCTTGTAGCCGATGATGCGAGGGAAGGGATTCTCCAGCACACACCATGGTTTAAGGAAACAGGAAGCGAGTCGCGCTGACAGGCGCACACACAGAGCGATCCATTCATCAGTGCAATCATGGCAGCAGGACGTGGCATGGTGAACACACTGCGTCTTATTGCACTTGTGGAGGCTCGTCCATTTCTATGGCTCCCTACAGATCCTGAGTATGGGGATACGACCCTAATTAATACAGCCTGGAGAGAGATCGCCCAAGAGATGTTCCCTGCGTTCCATCGGAGTGACCATGAGGAACAGAGCAATCTAAGTAAGTTAAATGAGTTCACACGTTATATATTGCATTTACTGTATATATACTCGTGTATAAGCCGACCCGTGTATAAGCCGACCCCCTATTTTTGCCCCGAAAAACTATGAAAACATATTTACCGCCATCCTGGTATACAGCGGCTATCACTGGTAGACAGCCCCCCAGCAGAGTATACACCTCCCCCTGCAGAGTATACAGGCCCCCAGCTGGGTATACATGCCCCCATATTGTGGTATACAGGCAGGGGCGGACTGGCCCAGGTGCCACGGGTCATGCGGCTGCAGGAGCATGAATAATCCGCATGTCCCTGAAGCAGCAGGCGGAAACAGAAGCTCCTGGCCGCGCGATGACGTCATCAGCACGCGGCTGCGTCCGGGAGTGAGCGTCTGTGAGTGGCGTGCGGCTGCGACTGTTAGCGAGCGGCTGTGAGGAGCGCGAGGCTGCGGCTGGGAGCGAGCCATAGGATAATGCGGGAGCTGCGGTGACTGTGAGGCGGCCGCCAGTCATCACCCCCCCCCCACCCCCCGTCCTCACCTGTGTCGGGCCAGTGAGGGAGGGTTGCGACCCAAACTGTAGGGTGCCAGTCAGTCCCTGTATACAGGGCCCTCAGTGTGTGTACAGGCCCCCCCAGCAGTGGGTATACAGGGCCCCCAGCAGTGGGTAGACAGTGGCCCAGTGGGTTTACAGGGCCCCCAGCAGTGGGAATACAGGGCCCCCATAGCAGGGTATACAGGACCCTGAATGTGTTATCATGCTCCACCGCATAGTTGCCTATATTTGGATGGGGTCACAACAGTACAATGAGTTTAATGTCTGATCCTCCTGGCTCTTTCGGCCAAGGGGTTGGGTGTATATAAATACCACTAATGACCAGAGTCTGGTGCCCGCACTATTACATTCTCTATGCGTTGACATGTGTCCTGCCTCATTTGTGATTGTGGCCACGTGAGCTCAATGTCCGTAATGCTGTTGATGATGTTCCACACTGTCGTGTCACTGTGCCTTGTATACACATTACACACACAAAATGAATAAAATGTTATTGTTGATTTGTACACATACTTTTGTTGTTTCAAATATTACACATCTCTAAAGCCGGTTTCAAATCATTTCACAGTTGACCATCTTAAAAAACGGTGGAGGAGCTGCCGGGACCAGCATAAGAAGCAGTACCGGCAGTACTCAGAGAGACAACCGGGAGCCGCTCCATTGCTCAACCACTACCACTTTTATGACCGGCTGTCCTTCCTTCACCCGGTGGCCCGTATGCCAAGGTATGTGTCTGCAGCACTGTTGTGTACATTTAGTATTATTTATTAATATATACATTAGGTTCCATTTCGGCTCTGTGGGTAGCAGAGTATACACGTGGCTCTGTGGGTAGCAGAGTATACAGGCGGGTCTGTGGGTAGCAGAGTATAAAGACGGCTCTGTGGGTAGCAGAGTATACAGGCGGGTCTGTGGGTAGCAGAGTATACAGGCGGGTCTGAGGTAGCAGAGTATAAAGACGGCTCTGTGGGTAGCAGAGTATACAGGCGGGTCTGTGGGTAGCAGAGTATACAGGCGGGTCTGTGGGTAGCAGAGTATACAGGCGGGTCTGTGGGTAGCAGAGTATACAGGCGGGTCTGAGGTAGCAGAGTATACAGGCGGGTCTGAGGTAGCAGAGTATACAGGCGTCTCTGTGGGTAGCAGAGTATACAGGCGGGTCTAAGGTAGCAGAGTATACAGGCGGGTCTGTGGGTAGCAGAGTATACAGGCGGGTCTGAGGTAGCAGAGTATACAGGCGGGTCTGTGGGTAGCAGAGTATACAGGCGGGTCTGAGGTAGCAGAGTATACAGGCGGGTCTGAGGTAGCAGAGTATACAGGCGTCTCTGTGGGTAGCAGAGTATACAGGCGGGTCTGTGGGTAGCAGAGTATACAGGCGGGTCTGAGGTAGCAGAGTATACAGGCGGGTCTGAGGTAGCAGAGTATACAGGCGTCTCTGTGGGTAGCAGAGTATACAGGCGGGTCTGAGGTAGCAGAGTATACAGGCGGGTCTGTGGGTAGCAGAGTATACAGGCGGGTCTGAGGTAGCAGAGTATACAGGCGGGTCTGAGGTAGCAGAGTATACAGGCGGGTCTGAGGTAGCAGAGTATACAGGCGGGTCTGAGGTAGCAGAGTATACAGGCGGGTCTGTGGGTAGCAGAGTATACAGGCGGGTCTGAGGTAGCAGAGTATACAGGCGGGTCTGTGGGTAGCAGAGTATACAGGCGGGTCTGAGGTAGCAGAGTATACAGGCGGGTCTGAGGTAGCAGAGTATACAGGCGTCTCTGTGGGTAGCAGAGTATACAGGCGGGTCTGAGGTAGCAGAGTATACAGGCGGGTCTGAGGTAGCAGAGTATACAGGCGGGTCTGAGGTAGCAGAGTATAAAGACGGCTCTGTGGGTAGCAGAGTATATAGGTGATGAGAATAGGGTTAATAGATGGTGCTACAGTGTTGGGGCGTGCTAGAGGGAGCAGAGATCCGATTACTGCCATAATTTCTGACCTTATTAAAGATAGCGGCCGCAGCTAAATGACATCATGGCAAAGGTAAACATGGGGTGTGGTTAGCTGCAGGAGGTTAGTGAGAGGTGTGGGTTGTTTGGCAGAGGGCGTGGTGTGGGCGTGGTGAGCGCTGCTCCAGCGTCAGATACGCTGCGAGCGCGGAACCGCGGCACATCTCCAGGAGCAGAGGACGTGTTCGGTACGTCCGTAGCCCCCGGCCTCCCCGTTGTCCGCACACACAGCCCCGCTGTGACCTCTGCAGTGTCACAGGCCCCGGCGGGCGTCTGTCATCTCCTCCTGACACTGACCACCTCCTGATTTGATTGTCTGTGTTGTCCCCCCCCCGCTGTCAGCATCAGTGATCTGCTAAGACCTGTGGGTGCACAGACGGGGGAAGTACAAATGCCAGCATGCCGGGGCGGATTGGGCGCTGTGAGGGGCGCAGGTCTTGCTGTGAGCGGAGGGCGCGAGGCCGCTCGAGAAAACGCTATAGCGGCTGTGTGAGTTAAGCGTCTGCGGCTCGCGAAGGCGCATACGCGTCTCCGCTCGCAGTGACGCTAAGGAGTTTGGGATTAGGCTACAGTGCCGGAATTTCAAACTCCCGATTATATAAATAGATTATATATATATATATTGTATACCTTTCAACCCCTTCCCTGCTTTATATAGATGATATAAGCTAAAAGTTTTGTGAATTAAGTATGTCAAGTAAAAAGTGAAGTCAGGGGGACTTTTTTTTTTCATGTGAACCATTGGTGTTATTGATCGTCTAGATTAGATGGGATGGGGGGGGTGGGTGTTAATCAGGGGGTGAAAAATTATGTATTAGTATGGAATTAGCAAAGAAAGTCACGTATTCCTTTATCAATTAGAAAAACAAGCGGTGTCAGAGGAGTGGAGCGCTAAAGAAACCACGGGTTGGTGATTAGATTACCGATAATTTATTGCACGAACAGCAGGGGTCCAGTATGCCACAACGCGTTTCGACGCACAGATGCGTCTTTCTCAAGTGGATCCACTTGAGAAAGACGCATCTGTGCGTCGAAACGCGTTGTGGCATACTGGACCCCTGCTGTTCGTGCAATAAATTATCGGTAATCTAATCACCAACCCGTGGTTTCTTTAGCGCTCCACTCCTCTGACACCGCTTGTTTTTCTAATTGCTAATCCCCTTCTCCCTTGTTGGGAGTGCGGTGTGTGAGCTGCTCTAAGATCCACAGTACCTGGCAGTACATCATAAAGACCCACCCTTGAATGATCAACTGATACACAGTGTGGAGCTGGGACGGAAGCCAGTGCAGCGAGTCTGCCTCTTCGGGTGGAGGAGTGAAGGAGCCCACCTCCATCTCCAGAGGAACTAAGGAGCCGACCACCAGGCCCGGAGTATCTGAGGAGGAGGGATTATTGGCCCTTGTCACTACAGTGATCCACATTAAGCCATCAGTCTGGTTGTGCGGGGTGTTGCACAACCAGTAAAGGTTAGTACAAACATAGTAAAACCGTGTATTAAGTTCCTCCAGTTGCAGTGTGGCGCAATATCTGTTTTTTCTTTTAATTACGTATTCCTTTATGTTATGTACAGTTGGTTATTCTTTCATAATAATAACAAATATCTGATTAATAATACACAGATACACAGAGTCTAAAAAGCGTGCAACTTAATGTTTGACCTATGTTTTTGTTTCCAAATGCAATGCATTCACCAAATTTTTTTTTACTTTACCCACAGAGAAGCTTACTACAGAGGGCGTCGTGCTGTGAACCCTCCACCGCCAAACAGAAGGCGGCGTGGAGAACACCCACCACCACCACCACGGCCGGCGCCACCACCACCACCGCCGTCGCCGCCGCCACCACCACCACCACCAGCATCGCCGCCAGCAGCGCCAGGGCCAGCACCACCACCGCCGCCACCAGCAGCGGCCGGGCCAGCACCACCACCGCCGCCACCAGCGGCAGGCCCATCAACACCACCACCGCCGTCCCCGCCACCACCACCACCACCGCCACCAGCTGCAGGGTCCGCACCACCACCGCCCCCACCAGCGGCAGGGCCAGCACCACCACCGCCACCACCAGCGGCAGGGCCAGCACCACCACCGCCACCACCAGCGGCAGGGCCAGCACCACCACCGACGCCACCAGCGGCTGGCCCAGCTTATGGTCCCATCCCGGGGTCTGCACAATTAAGTGTGCAACAGAGTAATGCTGACTTTGCCCACAGTATTATACCATTCATGGATAATATTCCATTTGACAGGCTACTGCGGGCAAGGTCAGCATTACAGATAGTGCTGGAAGCCTGTCAGCCAGGAAACGACCCCGGTGATGTGTTCCAATATTTGGATGGGTGGAAAATAAACTGTAACAGGCTGGGCAGGCCCACAACACGGGACAGCCAAGTCCCACCCCACAGGGCTTTGCCTCACTGCCAGTGGCCAGCGAACAGGGACCTACCACCGTTCCCTACACCTGTTCAGATGATCCACCCTGAAGGGTTCGGCCAGGCCATCCGTGGGGCCCTTGACCTTTTGCAGGACGGACAGCCCACCTACCAGGACCTGTAGGGCTCCATTTATTGTTGTTGATGTAGTTACCTTAATTAAAGGTAGTATTTTTTGGAATGTCCAAACAGTGCTGCCATTTTTTTTTTTTAAACACAGTTTTAAAAAGCAGCTTTGTGTCTGTCTTTTTTTCAAGGAATGAATGTGGAGTTTTTTTTTTGGTTGGGCTTCAAGTCATCATAATTATTATAATTATTTATTTATATAGCGGCCATAGGTTCCATGGCGCTTTACATGAGGAAAAGGTAGAGAAGGACAAGTACAATAAACATAGACAATAAGGTCATACAGGTACAATAGTAGAGGACCCTGTACGCGTGGGCTCACATTCTACGAGGGGTGGGTGGGGATACAATAGGGTGGGGAAGGTGTCGGTCGTGGGGCGTGTAGCGGGGTCTCATGGCAGGTTGTAGGCCTGTCGGAAGAGGTGAGTCTTTATAAGTATCTTTAAGGTTCAGAGGGTAGGCGACTGACTGATGAGGTGGGGCAGGGAATTCCATAGCATGGCGGATGACCGGGAGAAATCCTGTATGCGGTTGTGGGAAGAGGAGATGAGGGTGGACTGTAGGACAAGTTCTTGGGATGAACGCAGGTTGCGTGAGGGATGGTATCGGGAGATCATGTCGGAGATGTATGGTGGGGATAGGTTGTGTAAGGCTTTGAATGTCATGGTCAGTGTTTTAAAGTGAGCTCTCTGTGGGCCGGAGGGGCCAGTGAACGGCTTGGCAGAGGGGGTAGGCAGGGGAGTAGCGTGAGGACAGATGGATTAGCCGGGCAGCAGAGTTTAGTATAGATTGGAGAGTTGCAAGAGAGTTGGCAGGGAGACCTATGCGAAGGAGGTTGCAGTAGTCAAGGCGGGAGATGATGAGGGCATTTATGAGTGTTTCAGCAGTGTCAGGATTGAGGAACGACCGAATTGGTTAAATATTTTTGAGTTGGAGTCACAGGGACTTGGTTAGGGACTACAGGTGGGGCTTGAAGGAGAGGGAGGAGTCAAGGATTACCCCGAGACAGTTGGCGTGGGGGACAGGGGAGAGAGCATCATTAGCAAGTACTTTACGGCCCGCATGGCGCATGAAGTCACCTTGGTTACTAAGTGTCAAATCATGACTCCACATACAACTGTTGCTGACAAACAGTGCCTGTGTTTGGGGGGTTACTTTATGCCTTGCTATGGCAACAAGATTATGAACACACATGTGAGAGGCTGGGACGTCTACATGCTACACATCGCGTCTACGCGTTTTGTATGGAGCGTACAGTGGGACCCTTCAACAGGCTCCAGCAGGATGATAGTCCAAGCACCGCCCACGATGCAGGCATAGGATTGGTGCCTGGAAAAATTAGCCCAAGTGGCTGTTTCCCATTTTTGGTATAAATGTAGGCCTAAGGGCCATAAAAAGCTTGTTAGCCAGGGTGTCTCCCAAAGCATGATAAGCTTGTTAGCCTGGGTGGCTCCAAAAATTAGCCCAAGGGGCTGTATCCCATTTTTGGTATAAATGTAGGCCTAAGGGCCATAAAAAGCTTGTTAGCCAGGGTGTCTCCCAAAGCATGATAAGCTTGTTAGCCTGGGTGGCTCCAAAAATTAGCCCAAGGGGCTGTATCCCATTTTTGGTATAAATGTAGGCCTAAGGGCCATAAAAAGCTTGTTAGCCAGGGTGTCTCCCAAAGCATGATAAGCTTGTTAGCCTGGGTGGCTCAAAAAATTAGCCCAAGGGGCTGTATCCCATTTTTGGTATAAATGTAGGCCTAAGGGCCATAAAAAGCTTGTTAGCCAGGGTGTCTCCCAAAGCAAGATAAGCTTGTTAGCCTGGGTGGCTCAAAAAATTAGCCCAAGGGGCTGTATCCCATTTTTGGTATAAATGTAGGCCTAAGGGCCATAAAAAGCTTGTTAGCCAGGGTGTCTCCCAAAGCATGATAAGCTTGTTAGCCTGGGTGGCTCCAAAAATTAGCCCAAGGGGCTGTATCCCATTTTTGGTATAAATGTAGGCCTAAGGGCCATAAAAAGCTTGTTAGCCAGGGTGTCTTCCAAAGCATGATAAGCTTGTTAGCCTGGGTGGCTCAAAAAATTAGCCCAAGGGGCTGTATCCCATTTTTGGTATAAATGTAGGCCTAAGGGCCATAAAAAGCTTGTTAGCCAGGGTGTCTCCCAAAGCATGATAAGCTTGTTAGCCTGTGTGGCTCAAAAAATTAGCCCAAGGGGCTGTATCCCATTTTTGGTATAAATGTAGGCCTAAGGGCCATAAAAAGCTTGTTAGCCAGGGTGTCTCCCAAAGCATGATAAGCTTGTTAGCCTGGGTGGCTCCAAAAATTAGCCCAAGGGGCTGTATCCCATTTTTGGTATAAATGTAGGCCTAAGGGCCATAAAAAGCTTGTTAGCCAGGGTGTCTCCCAAAGCATGATAAGCTTGTTAGCCTGGGTGGCTCCAAAAATTAGCCCAAGGGGCTGTATCCCATTTTTGGTATAAATGTAGGCCTAAGGGCCATAAAAAGCTTGTTAGCCAGGGTGTCTCCCAAAGCATGATAAGCTTGTTAGCCTGGGTGGCTCAAAAAATTAGCCCAAGGGGCTGTATCCCATTTTTGGTATAAATGTAGGCCTAAGGGCCATAAAAAGCTTGTTAGCCAGGGTGTCTCCCAAAGCATGATAAGCTTGTTAGCCTGGGTGGCTCAAAAAATTAGCCCAAGGGGCTGTATCCCATTTTTGGTATAAATGTAGGCCTAAGGGCCATAAAAAGCTTGTTAGCCAGGGTGTCTCCCAAAGCATGATAAGCTTGTTAGCCTGGGTGGCTCCAAAAATTAGCCCAAGGGACTGTATCCCATTTTTGGTATAAATGTAGGCCTAAGGGCCATAAAAAGCTTGTTAGCCAGGGTGTCTCCCAAAGCATGATAAGCTTGTTAGCCTGGGTGGCTCAAAAAATTAGCCCAAAGGGCTTAATAAAGTCTATTTATAAATAAAGCAGGGCGCTTGGCCCATTGCATATTATTGCTTGGACTAGGAGCATAGAAGAAGCAAGGCCAACTATGCAGTCCTAGGCTTGGTGCCTCAAAAAATTAGCCCAAAGGGCTTAATAAAGTATTTTTTTTACATAAAGCAGGGCGCTTGGCCCATAGCATATTATTGCTTGGACTGGGTGCCGAATCAAATCAACAGAGCTACGGGACTTGTCATTAATTCCTGTCAAAAATGGGCATATTGTTAACAGCGCAATATCCCAATCATATTAATTATGATTAGGTTAATCTAGGATTGTGTACTGTCGTCAGGAGGGCTTAGGAACTGTGATGATATCCAATCCTTGTTGAATTTAATTAGAGTGAGCCTGTCGGCATTTTCTGTGGTGAGGCGGGACCTTCTATCAGTGACTATACCCCCAGCGGCACTGAAAACACGCTCTGATGTCACACTAGCAGCTGGGCATGCCAGCACCTCCAAGGCATACAATGACAGCTCAGTCCAAGTGTGCAGCTTGGAAACCCAGTAATTAAAGGGTACAGAAGGGTCGGTTAGGAAGCTGGTACTGTCACTGAGATACTGCTGCACCATGTTGGACAATTGTTGTCTCCTACTCAAGGTCACCGTAGTCAAATTACGTTCTTGATTGGAAGGTCTGTTGAACATCGCCCAGTTGGCGGACATCTTACCCCCACCTCTTCTTGTCATTGATGGCGTTTGTGTCCCAACCAAAGGCTGCTGTTGGAAAGAGCTGGTTCTTCGATGTATAGCGGATTCAGACGGTGATATTGCCAGCAAAATATCAAGAAGAACCCTCTTTACATGATCCATCGTTAAGCCCCTGGATGAGTGCGACAGCAGCGACTGAAATTTGTCTTTGTACCGTGGGTCCAAAAACGTTGACAACCAGTAGAGGTCGCTGTCATAGATGTGTATGACGCGTGGATCTTTGGAGACACATTGACACATTACTTCAGCCATGTGTGCTAAGCTGCAAAGACTCATCTCCTCGGTTACAACAGAATGAAGATCACTACGCGTCGTGGCCTCTAAATCGGTGTCCGCCTCCTCCTCTTCAGCCCACCCATGCTGTACCGACATAAACGTAGGGTTGGGAGTCCCATCAGGGTTCACATCAGTACCAGAGAAAAATAAATCTTCTTCATCATCACCCTCATCAACATCTTACTGAACCAATGTAGCCTGCTGATATTGGCTAGGGTGGCTAGGATCAGCGATGTTCAATTCTGGCTCCATAGCCATCCGCTGTGCTCTCAAAGCATCTGTTTTGAGATTCAATAGGGATTCTTGGAGCAGGCAGAGCATGGGGATGGTGAGACTTATAATCGACTGATCCCCACTGACGAGTTTGGTACAGTATTCGAAGTTATCCAGCAACTCGCAAAGGTCAGCGATCCAGACCCACTCGAAAGTACCGATGTGTGTGGTATGACTTCCAGGTTGACGGGCATGTTGCAGCTGAAATTCCGCTATTGCCTTCTGCTGCTCATTAAACCTTGCCAGCATATGGAAGGTGGAGTTCCATCGCGTAGGCATGTCGCAAATTAGCCTGTGTTTCGGCAAGTTAAATTGGATTTGAAGGGCAGAAAGACTTGCAGCTGCTGTGGACGAATGTCTAAAGTGGGCGCAAATTCGCCTCACCTTATCCAGTAGCTCAGATAACTCTGGGTATATTTTGAGGAATTTCTGAACTACCAGGTTCAGGACATGAGCCATGCAAGGCACATGTACAAGTTTACCGTGCTTTATTGCCGCCACAAGGTTTGCACCATTATCGCTCACAACTAGACCTGGTTGTAGTTCCAGTGGGGCCAGCCACTCATCGGTCTGTTGCTTGAGACCTTTCCACAACTCTGTTGCAGTGTGACGTGTGTCACCTAGGCAGATAAGCTTCAGAAGAGCCTGTTGTCGCCTTGCAGAAGCAGTACTGCAAAGCTCCCAACTCGGACGTGATGGTGCTTGAGGCTCAGCAGTGGACAAGGAAGTGGCAGAAGCAGATTGGGCACTGGACATATATGAGGAGGCAGACACCCGGAATGATGTTGGGCCCGCTATTCGTGGAGTTGGAAGTATGTCAGATGGTACAGTTTTAGAAGTTGTGACACTCTCCACCAGGTTGATCCAGTGAGCCGTTAGTGAAATGTATCTGCCCTGTCCACAACTACTTGTCCACGTGTCCGTAGTTAGGTGGACTTTGGCGGTGACAGCATTTGTTAAAGCACGTTTTAAGTTGTTAACCACGTGCTGGTGTAAGGCGGGAACGGCACTACGTGAGAAAAAGTACCGGCTGGGTACAGAGTATCGTGGTGCTGCCTCAGCCATCAACTCCCGAAAAGACTCTGTACCCACAAGCCTAAACGGCAGCATTTCCACAGCTAACAACTTGGCTATTTTCGCTGTCACTTTTTGGGAATATGGGTGTGTCGGTTGGAACTTCCGCTGTCTTTCATACAGCTGTGGCACAGACAACTGCACGTTTGGACCAGACTGACAAGAGGATTGACTACTGTCATGTCTGTCTTGTAAAGCACCTTGGGAGGAGTACGCTTGAGCAGGAGCTGAAGCCTGAACACTTGCTGGTGAAGGATGTATCTGAGGTGGCCTGGAAGTGTTTGGATCAGAAGGCACTGATTTTGAACCCTGATAGGGTGCCCACTGAATTGGGTGCTTAAGAGACATATGCTTGCGCATACTGCTGGTGCTCTGGTTTCCTTTTACCGTGCCTCTGCTAAGCCTTGCCTGGCACATCTTACAGATAACCATATTTGGTAATGTTGGGCTATCCTTAAAAAATTTCCACACACTGGCTGTTCGTCCTTTATTTTTAATTGGAGGAAGAGAAGGATGACTCTGTTCAACACCAACTGTGGACACATTTTGGGCAACTGTGTTTGCAGTTTGTGCAACAGTTGGCACAGTTTGTGCCACAGTTGACGCTATTTGGGCAACTGTTCTCACAGTTTGTGTTCTGGAGACAGTACGCCTTTGTGATTTTGCCAGTGGTACATAGCCACTTTCGTCCTCCTGGCTGCTCTCTTGGCTATGCAATTCAGCAATCCAGGTAGGATCTGTGGTGTCATCATCCACCCCTTCCAGTTCAAAGGATTCTGGATAAACTGACTGAGCAGGCTGGCCAGATGAGATGTGTGTCTCATCATCCTCATCATCATCCACCTCCTGAGATACTGTTTGCATTTCGTGAAAGTGTCTTTCCTCAGGACGCGCTACTTCCAAACTTTGGCCATGAGTAGACATTTCGTCTACTTCAAGTATCTCGTCAGGCAGTGACAAAGAAACCCCTTGATAAGAACCGAATAAGTCATCCGAGTGACCAAGGTCCATATTCAAATTTTCCTCTGGCTGCCGATGGGTTGAGGCAATATGACGACTTTGAGGATTGGATGGCGCTGCATTGTCTGTAGCGACACTAGAATGTCTTGCCACGGATGATTGCGTACTGCAAGAACCAGTGGTCGAGGGCGTCTGAGCCATCCAAGATGTTATCTTGTCATGCTCATCCGGCCTCAACACACGTTTTCTTTGAGTACTGGGATTTCTAGGTAGAAAAAAGGACGTTCTATCAATCCTAGGCTGTGTACTTGTACCAGTGCCTTCTTGGGCAAGACTGCTGCGGCCACGAGCTCGTCCCTGTCCCTTTGCAACATCCTTTTTGGTAATTGTTTTTTTTTGAGACATTGTAGATGAATGCACAGTCACCAAGTTGGAGTTAGGTGTTGCTGTATGCGTCACTTGCTGGCGGGGTAAGTGTGCGCGCGCACACTTGGCAGTGAAGCCGCACACTACACTCCCTAAAAAAATTAGTTTCAAGTGCGCACAGCCACCGAGATGTGGTTAGGTTAGCTGAATGCGTCACTTGCTGGCGGGGTAAGTGTGCGCGCTCACACTTGGCAGTGAAGCCGCACACTACACTCCCTAAAAAAATTGGTTTGAAGTGCGCACAGCCACCGAGATGTGGTTAGGTTAGCTGAATGCGTCACTTGCTGGCGGGGTAAGTGTGCGCTCTCACACTTGGCAGTGAAGCCGCACACTACACTCCCTAAAAAAATTGGTTTGAAGTGCGCACAGCCACCGAGATGTGGTTAGGTTAGCTGAATGCGTCACTTGCTGGCGGGGTAAGTGTGCGCTCTCACACTTGGCAGTGAAACCGCACACTACACTCCCTAAAAAAATTGGTTAGAAGTGCGCACAGCCACCGAGATGTGGTTAGGTTAGCTGAATGCGTCACTTGCTGGCGGGGTAAGTGTGCGCGCTCACACTTGGCAGTGAAGCCGCACACTACACTCCCTAAAAAAATTGGTTTGAAGTGCGCACAGCCACCGAGATGTGGTTAGGTTAGCTGAATGCGTCACTTGCTGGCGGGGTAAGTGTGCGCTGTCACACTTGGCAGTGAAGTTGCACACTACACTCCCTAAAAAAATTAGTTTCAAGTGCGCACAGCCACCGAGATGTGGTTAGGTTAGCTGAATGCGTCACTTGCTGGCGGGGTAAGTGTGCGCTCTCACACTTGGCAGTGAAACCGCACACTACACTCCCTAAAAAAATTGGTTTGAAGTGCGGACAGCCACCGAGATGTGGTTAGGTTAGCTGAATGCGTCACTTGCTGGCGGGGTAAGTGTGCGCTCTCACACTTGGCAGTGAAGCCGCACACTACACTCCCTAAAAAAATTAGTTTCAAGTGCGCACAGCCACCGAGATGTGGTTAGGTTAGCTGAATGCGTCACTTGCTGGCGGGGTAAGTGTGCGCTCTCACACTTGGCAGTGAAACCGCACACTACACTCCCTAAAAAAATTGGTTTGAAGTGCGCACAGCCACCGAGATGTGGTTAGGTTAGCTGAATGCGTCACTTGCTGGCGGGGTAAGTGTGCGCTCTCACACTTGGCAGTGAAGCCGCACACTACACTCCCTAAAAAAATTAGTTTCAAGTGCGCACAGCCACCGAGATGTGGTTAGGTTAGCTGAATGCGTCACTTGCTGGCGGGGTAAGTGTGCGCTGTCACACTTGGCAGTGAAGCCGCACACTACACTCCCTAAAAAAATTAGTTTCAAGTGCGCACAGCCACCGAGATGTGGTTAGGTTAGCTGAATGCGTCACTTGCTGGCGGGGTAAGTGTGCGCTCTCACACTTGGCAGTGAAACCGCACACTACACTCCCTAAAAAAATTGGTTTGAAGTGCGCACAGCCACCGAGATGTGGTTAGGTTAGCTGAATGCGTCACTTGCTGGCGGGGTAAGTGTGCGCTCTCACACTTGGCAGTGAAACCGCACACTACACTCCCTAAAAAAATTGGTTTGAAGTGCGCACAGCCACCGACATGTGGTTAGGTTAGCTGAATGCGTCACTTGCTGGCGGGGTAAGTGTGCGCTCTCACACTTGGCAGTGAAACCGCACACTACACTCCCTAAAAAAATTGGTTTGAAGTGCGCACAGCCACCGAGATGTGGTTAGGTTAGCTGAATGCGTCACTTTCTGGCGGGGTAAGTGTGCGCTCTCACACTTGGCAGTGAAGCCGCACACTACACTCCCTAAAAAAATTAGTTTCAAGTGCGCACAGCCACCGAGATGTGGTTAGGTTAGCTGAATGCGTCACTTGCTGGCGGGGTAAGTGTGCGCACTCACACTTGGCAGTGAAGCCGCACACTACACTCCCTAAGGTGGAGTACGTGCTACCAGCAACGCACTGGTCTGCCACAGAAAAAATAACGCTCTATGGCTTATTAGGAACAAAAATCGATCTGGTGCAAAAACAAAAATGAAACAGCACCTCAGCTAAGCCTCTGACTGCAGCTGTTAGCAAAGCTGAGTGAGTAAGCTAAGCTATGAGGTCCGTCCTGTGTGCACTCTAAGGCTTCTCCTTCCTTCCCTCCCTGCCTGCCTGCCTACACAGCACTACTCCGTCCTCCTCCTAGCTCTCAGAAGAGCTTTTTGGGTTAATAAAAGGAATCTTCCCTACACTGACAATCCCTGATCTGCTCCAGCATATATCTCTCTCTCCCTATATTAGGTCAGATCGTCTCAGGAATGTGCCCAAAATGGCGGGGACAAGCCTTATATACTGCCTTGCCTGTCATAGATGACATAGGCATGACGCTGGACAGCAGCCAATCATAGTCCTGACACAACCAACTTTGCTATGCCATTACTGACTATGATTGGCTATCTTCACAAGTTTTCTGACCTAACACGCACGCTGTGCTGACTCGGAACATAACAGATTCTGTATTCCACAGTCCGAATCCCGAATACAGTATACAGGACTCGGATTCGTAGACTCGTAGGACTCGGAATCGTAGACTCGCTCAGACTCGCTGCTGACAGCGGGTATCTGTGACGAGTCAAGCTTATTGCCATTGAATTCCATTGGACTCGTCACTGTGCGAGTCCAAGCTGGGAGATTCGCCGAGTAACGAGTCCTGCGAGTACCTTCAGAATCGCCGAGTCCCGAGTCCTAGCGAGTAGACTCGCCCATCCCTAGACACCATGTCTGCAGAGAGTGAGGACACTCTCCACAAACATGGTGTCACTACACCAGCTGCATATTAACCCCTTCAGCACTGGGTTTAGAGCCGCATCAGCCTCCTCTGCGCACACATGCGGTGCAGACGATGCTGATGGGGTTAATCAGTAACATAACCCCAGAATACATTATTTTACTACAATCATTATTGTATTAGCTAAACATCTTGTACCGCTGCTGTCACAGCAGTATAAGATGATGGCTTACTGTACCAACAAAGTGGGAAATTTAAATTTGACGGCTTTGACAGCCAGCGAGCTTAAAGCGTTTTTGCCTGCACACTCGCACTGTGTGCTGTATGGGGGCGAGATTTTCTCGCCCCCATACACTTGCATTGGCCTCACGCGCGTCAGAATCGCGTGCAGTCGCAGCATGCTGCGATTGCACTCACTTCTGACTCGCAGTGCGAGTTAGGTGCGGGAGACTCGCACCAATGTACCCTGCCTCATAGGGCAACACTGGTCCCAGTGCAATGCGAGTATCCCTTGCATGGCACTCGTGTGAGTCCCTCGCACCGTGTGCCTCCAGCCAAATAACAATAATAGCATTGTACCTGATACTGGTACAGTGCCTGAGAAAAACCTCTGAATTTTTATGCAAATAAAGGGGCATGTGTGCACCCTTGTTATTTGCATATTGGGAGATTTCCTTGGTTTTCATTGACAATGCATGCTTTCGAGATTGGGCATGGTGTAATTGATACCATATGTGTGCATGTGTATTGACAAAGTCTGCGCTGGCACACAGTGCTGTGGTGCATTCTCCTTCCTGCCGCTCACAACCCTAAACACTCAGAAGTATAGCGAGCAGCATCAAATATCAGTTGTCTGAAGCGGCTATTTAGGGTGCCTTCACACTGCAGTGAGGTCCAGTCCGGACCGGATTTTGGCCCCATAGTATTCTATGGGGCCGGATGGAGCCAGATGGCAGCTATCTGCCATTCGGCTTCAATCTCGCCGGAACAATCCGGGAGGAGGGGGATTTTTTTCCCGGATACAAAAACGTTGCTCCCCATAATAGGTGTCTCGCCGGATTCCACCGGATCCTCCCGGATTACCCCGGATCCTTCCAGGGCAATCCGGTGCTCCCTTTACATGGGAGCCTATGGGGCTGGATTGCCCCGATCTGGGAGGATCCGGGAACCGGACACCCGGAGGCTGCACACCGCTGTTATTTCAGGACCGCGGCTAGCGCCCTGTGAGCCGCGGTCCTGACTTATCAGTGACGGCAGCTGCGTGCGGCTGCACACCGGACCGGAGGGCATATTAGCTCTCCAGTTCTGTGTGCTGATCCAGTCCGAGGCTGTCAGGTTCACCCCTGACAGCCCCAGACCGGACCTGACCGCAGAGTGAAGCCCCCCTTACACTTCTGGATTTATTAGCGTAGTGATCATCATTAAAAGGAGACAAGGATGAAAATGCACGAGGACATTATTTGTCTTTGCTGTTGGGCACAGCTTGCATGCGTGCTCACATATATTAGCAGCATTCGGACATTGCTCATTCTGGGAAGTGAGTATTGCTATTCAAAAATGAGGAAGGTCAACAATAAGCAATTGTGGTGGCAGAATGATTCACCAAACCTTTGGCTGTGCCAAGAGTGCACCATAGCCTACTGATTTGTATATAAATTAAAAGTTATTTTCTCAGGCACTGTACTAGTAACAAGAAAAGTGTGAGTATGGTTTTTATCAAGGCTTTGACCCATATAACACTGTATAGCTGATTTAAAATGCATTTTGGGCATGAGCAACTTCCTTTAAACCTTGTCTAAGGCTAGGGTCACACTTGCTTTTTTTTTTTTTTAAAGCCTGATTCGGTTTTGAGCTTTCAAGAAGCTCAAAACTGCATCAGGACACGCTCCTCATAGGAGCCCATTATAACAACCGGATTGCATTGCATTACATGTAATCCGGTTACCGCATCCGGTTCTACAGCAGGCTGCAGTTTTTGGAGTGGTTCTATCATCTGCAATGCGGTAACGCATTGCTCAGGATGTGTAATCCGTAGCAATCCGGTTACCGTACAGTTTGCTCATCCCTGCTGCCGCGCTGATAAGCAAAGTGTTAAATCTGTAAAAAAAAGCTTAAATATTAATAATAATTGTGGCCATCATGTCTCTAGGGGGTGCCCAACCCCCTAGAGACATGCTACCCACTCAGGTGGGCATGTAATGTGTTAATAACTCATGTACAGTAAGCCGGCTCCTGTCGGCTCTGTACAATTTTCTGAATGAAGTCGTGGCTCCCCTGTCAGCTGCGCAGATACTGTACGTAATGTACGTATAGTATGTGCCGCTGTCCGAGGTACTGTAGGCATTTACAGTAAATCTATGGGCAGCGCACCGCTATAGATCTACTATAAATGTGTACAGGACCTTGGACAGCGGCACATACTATGCGTATATTACGTATAGTATGCTGACAGGGGAGCCGCGGCTTCATTCAGAAAATTGTACAGAGCCGACAGGAGCATACTGTACATGAGTTATTAACACATTACATGCCGTCCTGAGTGGGCAGCATGTCTCTAGGGGGGTGGGCACCCCTAGAGACATTATGGCCACAATTATAATTATTATTTAAGCTTTTTTAACAGTGTTAACACTTTGCTCATTCCTGCGGAAGCAGGGATGAGCAAACTGTACGGTAACCAGATTGCTCCGGATTACACATCCTGAGCAATGCGGTTACCGGATTGCTGCTCCAGCCACACATTTTGCTTTTAAAATGTGTGGGAAGCCAATTGCGTTCACCGCATCCGGATCTGGATGCGGTGAACGCAATTTCATTAACAAATGTGATCCCAGCCTAACCAGTTTACTGGAAGCGCGGCCATTGTGAAAAAATAGGGTTATATTCTTCTTGTGAAAGCTCACTTTCAGCCATCGGGGCCAAGCTGGTTAAACATTAAGGCTGCCTTCACATTTGCATATGGGAAGGCAGAGTATTGCTGCGTTCTCATACGCAGTCAAACGCATGCACACTGCGTCCCTATGTTTAACATAGGAACGCATGGTGCCTGCGTTTGCTGCGTTCGGGTGCAGATGCGGACGATATCTGCTCCTTCCGGTGTCCAGCGTCCGCACCCGGGACGCAGCATGTTGGGTTTTTTTTGTGCGCTTGGGGACCTTGGAAAATCAGCAAGCTTCCCCAAGCGCACAAAAAATGCATTGGCTTCAATGGGTCCGCAGTGTTCTGCGCTTGACAGCGCAGGAGAACGCTGCAGACCCATTGAAAAATCTCCCGGTGGCCGGCGGTGATGTCACAGGAGATCACCGACGGCCACCTGGAGATCAGCTTAGCCTCTGCTGATCTCTTCCTCCCCACCGCCGGTAATCTGCTAGCGATGTCGGCGGGGAGAAACAGCTGATGTGACAGCTGTTGAATCTTCCCGCGTCGACATCTCCTCTCGGTGTCGGCGCGGGAAGATTCAAACAGCTGTCACATCAGCTGTTCTCCCCGCCGACATGTCCCGGAGCTTACCAGGGGCCGGGAGGTGGAGATCCCCGGCGCTGATCTCTGCCCCGGACACCGCTGATTGGCTGCCGGGCTGCACAGTGATGTGTCCGCAGGCGGACATTCTCCGCTGCGGACACATTAAAATGGCCCTGCTTTACACTGCGTTTGTGTCTGCATGCGATCAGCATGCAGACACAAACGCTAATGTGAAGCCAGCCTAAGCACATAGTTATCCCACCCATGCAACTTGATAGACAGTTCTGCTCACACATACTGCAGAGCAGGTTGTCATTTACTATGTAAGGACATGATTAGTGTGTACTGAATAGTAAATATAACTGCTCCCTGCAATGCCTTGAGCACTGAAACCCAATTATTTCCTAGGATAGGGAGTGATGTTCTTCTTTTCTCTTTTCCATTGGAATCATGTAGCTGTTGAGAGAATAAAATGTAATTTTCTCCCTGCAGCCACTCTATCAGTAAGCCCACTGGATATGATTTCAATTTAAATTATATTTATCTATAGATTAGCACAACACATGTGTATGGATAAATAGACTTTTCAGAGGGGACGATTTCCCTTTAAAACCGTATTTCTTACAATATCTGGGAACTTGCTATCTACCTTATGGAGACAGCTAAGTAGGTGAGGAGATTGTAGCAACTTCCCTCCTCTCAGATATATGCAAATTTGCACTTCATTAAGGAAGAGTGGAGAAACTCCAGTGCAACATTCAAGCAGCTCATCAAAGTCATAATCGCTTTCCAACAAGCTTTTAATATGACTAAGGGATTTGTGCCAGATCAGAACCCCAAATCTATATAGGAATGTATCTGGTTATTCTACCATTTATCTTTGTTAGTTGTGTTTATTCTTATTGTGTAGTCAACATTTTATATAAACAATTTTACTTATTTTTGAGCTTTTAAGTGTACCCGTCAGCAGTTTTTTTTCCCATATAAGCTGTGGACACCACCAGTAAGCCCTTATATACAGCATTCTGAAATACTGATATAAGTCCCCAAATCTGTAGAATATAAAAAACAGCTTTTATTATACACTACTTCTTCGCTCCTTCTTTCTGTGAATGCTGTCCTCCTCTGCTTTTAGTGGGTGACATTTTCTATGTCACCCACACAGTCTCCTCAATAACACTCCTGGGCATGCATACTTCTCTCTGCAAAGTACTGTAAGGCACAGAAAAAGGTCAAAGAACACCTGCTTAGTGCACATCCATTATTTCACCGTTTCCTGCACCTGTGCTCTACAGTCCTTATCTCTGCCCTCAGCAGGGCAGAAAGACGTATGCGTCCGCAGGAGAGCAATGAAGGCCAGGGAGTGCATAACGTAGGACACATAAATCCACGTGAAAGCAGGATAGAGGAGAGTGTTCACATGAAGAAGTGTGTAACCAAACCAGTAACACCCATTGGACTAGACTGCCTCCCAGGTAAGTATAAGAAAAGGTGTTTTTGTTCATTACGGTGCATGCACACAATCCGAAGTAGTGGCATAATACCCCTGCATCAAAATTGCTGCATTGTACACTACAAGCACAGTGGATGGGATTTCTAGAAATCCCATGCTCACAGTTCTTCCCCCACCATAGCAGATTTTCGTCTGCATACTTTTGGGTAATTTTATGCTGCAGAGACGAGCAATCTTCAGGGGGTGAATGCAGGGAGAAGCCTGCACTGAACACAGAATGAGGGCACAGGGTGGCTGCATTCTCCCTGTATACACCAGCGGATTCCTGCAGGTCTGGAGGCACTACGTCCAACATGCAGTGCCTCTGGACCATGTGTACACCCTTATACATATCGGCCTGGGGACCTATATGCAGCATTCCAGCAAAGACAAGCAATGGAGAAGATGATGGAAAGATCAATCTCTCCATCGTCTCCGCACTTATGATACAGTAATAGGATTCGATCATAGTTACATGACATCGCAGCAGAGCCTGAACTGAGTGCCATTAGCATATTGCATCCAAAGAAATGCATCAATCTATTATATATTTGACGCAGCTAGAGGTGTTTGTGATAAAGATGCATTTTTAAGGCCGACTTATCAGGACGATGAGTTTAGCTACATTGTTGGATAGAACTGTCTAGTATCTTGATGTAGAAATTTTGAGGTGAGGTTTTTTAAGCAGTGTGTCACTTGTCTCTTATCGTCAAGCCACCAATAAAAATCCTCAGACCCATCTTGTGTGGGGTTGTATTTCATCCAACAGAGTGGACTCACTCACTATTTCATATAATAGTAATAATATTTATTCATTTATATTGCACTATTAATTCCATAGCACTTTACAAACATATTTGCAATTATGTCCCCATGGAGCTCAAAATCTAAGCATTCTATCTGCATGTCTTTGACACCAGAGTGCCCAAAGGAAACCCATGCAATCACAGGGAGAACATACATCCTCGCAGATGTTGTCCTTGGTGGGATGTGTATCCCAAGACTCCAGTGCTAACCACTGAACCACCATGCCGCCCTTTTTTCTTAAGAACACTTATATGCATAAAGAATGGCATCTAAATATCCTCCATGCACAATTTTTTGCAACCATCTGTAATCAATTTGGAGATTAACAATGCTTTTTCCTGCATTATGGGGCAGCATGTCACAGGGAGAAAGTGTTAATTAAGGCCGGCTTCACTCCGCGGTTTGATGCTGTCAGGCTGTGTCCGGTGTTTTGCAGGAAGCACCAGACACAACCTGACAGCCCCGGGCGAGCAGAACCGGAGGGCAAATCTGTCCTCTGATCCTGCTTTTTGCTTCGTTTCTGCCACTGTCCAGTGCTGAATTTCAGCACCACGAGTACAGGGGAGCTGGCTGCGGTGCTGAAATTTCAGCCGTGGAGCTCTGTCCATGGTGCTGAATGAGCACAGCTACTTTTGACAGCCTCCGCTCTTCAGTACCATGGATCCGGGAACCTGTATGATTTTTTGTCAGATCCAGGGCGATACAGCATCCATATATTCCCATGCTATACGGGAAGATCCAGGAAGATCCAGTTTTGTCCGATTTTTGCATTGGACGCAAAAAATGCTGCAGACTCCGGTTTTGTGCCCGATGCAAAAATCGGACAAAGCAGAACCTCAAACAGGAGGCCAAATAAAGCCAATCTGGCACCTAGGGATCCATGGGGGACAAATTCGGATCCAAAAAAAACGTGGTGTGAAGCTGGCCTATGGCTGGTTTCACACAGCAGTTTTTTCTCTGATCAGGGTTCATCATGTTTTGTGTGCCAAAACCAGGAGTGACTCCAAAACCCAGAACAGGTGTCAATCTTTCAATATACTTTTTCTCTGCTAGTTTCACTCTTGGTTTTGGGCACAAACTGATGAACCCCGATCAGGGAAAAACTGCAGTGTGAAACCAGTGGTTTGGTGAACAAAATATGATAATGTTGGGTGCATGATCAGAAAATTCTCCATAATTTAAGCCCATTGACACCATTTGGCCATTCCTCAAAAAGTGAGTAAACAAAAATAAACATAAAAATTGTGAAAAACTCAAAGCCCTTATTGGCAAAAATGGGTTACCATCTTTAGAATTTTACTGAAACTGATATCCAGCATGGCAGTAAAAATAAGAAGGCTTGAAAAATAAGTGCCAAAATTCTGATTGGGCCTTTGCATAAATTTGAGGTATTCATCAATTAAAAATGTAAAATTTACAGCCCAATTCATGATAATGTTTAATCAGCAATACTGCTTTAAACACCTTCAAATATGGTAAAATGCTAGTAAAATGTTTCCAAAAAAATATATAACTTTTACTATTTTTCAAGTAGTTTTAGGCAGATCTGCCAAAGTTGGCAGGAATGTGGCACGCAAGTGCATGGTGAATCCCACCCAATAAATAACAAAAATATTAGTAGCAACTGCCACTGAAAGGGAGCCAAAACCACACTCTGCATCAGGGCCGCCATCAGGGCCTGACTAGTCTGACAGCTGTCAGGGACTCGGCGGTGATTGACAGGAAAGGGGGGGCCCATGCAGGATGTGAGGGAGTGGGCCTTGATCTCCTCTGGGTCCTGCCCCTCACATCTTGCATGGGCCCCCTCCTCTGTCAATCACTGCCAGGCCCCACCCCCTCACCTCTTGAGCAGGTTCTGTCTCCTGTCCATCACCGCTGCCGTGGCCCACAAACCGGAAGCCATGTGGGCCTGGGTGAAAGGTGAGGGGGCGGACCCCGATCTCCTCACCTCTTGAGTGGTCCAGGTCTCCTGTTCATCACCGCTGTGGCGCTACAGCCTGCAAACCAGAACTAACGCAGGCATCTGCAGGATGCAAAGGACTGGAGTCAGGATGGAGCTGCTGCTGCAGCTGCTGCCAACGCCGCTACTGGTGTTGGTGGTGAGTATGCTCGTCTGTCTCTCTATCTTTGTCTGTCTGTCTCCCTGTCTGTTTGTCTGTCTCTCTATCTGTCTCTCTGTTTGTCTCTCGGTCTCTGTCTTTGTGTCTATCTCTACACAGCACTATACTCTATATACAGGTCCACACTACATGCTGTATTTGTGTATCAATATACTGTATGTATATAGAGTGGACTTATATATTCAGTAGAGTGCTGTCTGTGTATATAAGATATACAGCCGGGAGTCTCTGCATATGGCCAGTAGTCTCTGTGTATACGTCCTGCACAGTCTCCAATGTGTATACATCCTGCAGCAGTCACTAATGTGTATACATCCTGCAGCAGTCACTAATGTGCATATGTCTTGCAGCTTTCTCCAATGTGCATAGTTCCTGTAGCTGTCTCCATTGTGAATTTGTCCTGCAGCTGTCTCTATTGTGCATTTGTCTGTCAGCCATCACCATTGTGTATATGGGTCATTCCATGTCAAGTGATCCAAAAATGAATATTTTTTTTCCCTGACGTCCTCAGATTTTTTAAATTTTTTTTCTATATGAAGAACAACTTTATCTAATTACAAAAAAAAAGTTTTGAATTTTTTTCTTTATCAGTTAATTTTTTACAGATTTTTAAAGTTTTAAAAAAGTGCGAATTTTGGCCTGGTATGGCTTTACATTTTCTATCATATCTCGGGCTAGAAATAAGATAGAGAAACAAAATAAACACCAATCTACTCAGAACTGTCCAGGCTTTCCCCAGATATGTCACAAGAGGATCTTTGTTAATATTTTACCCATGTGATCGCAAGCGCAAAACTTTAAAACGCATTTCCGAAAAATCGGCGCGCTTTAAATATTTCAAAAACTGCCCATGTGTCTGCTTTGCTCTTAGCCACATCTGTACTAAATTTCAAGTTGGGATCGCAATGGGATCATATTTTAACATATTTTACTAGTAATAGCGTCAATGGGTCATTCCATATCAAGTGATCTAAATATGAATATTTTTTTTTACCTGACGTCTTTAGATTTTTTTTTTTTTTTCCTTTATGAAGTACAACTTTAGTTAATTACAAATTAAAAGTTTAGAATTTTTTTCTTCATCAGTTAATTTTTTACAGATTTTTAAAGTTTAAAAAAAGGGTGAATTTTGGCCTGGTATGACTTTACATTTTTTTATCTCAGGCTAGAAATAAGATAATGAAGTGGGAGAGGCATCATTTTACTCAGAACGGTAACAGCTTTCATTTGAGATGTTACAAGACTATGTTTCTTTATATCAAATTCAAACTATTGACGGGCAATTGTGAAAAAATGACTGATTGTGTTCTTGGTGATTTTTGAATTGACACTATAATAGTTAAATATTTTGCACTTAGGTCCAATGAATGCGTCCATGGGGTCAAGCTGGGACAGAGTCATCACAAATTAGCCTTATTTGCAGATGACCTGCTACTTTACATCTCCCAGCCCCTGGTCTCCATCCCTTCGGTCTTAATGGAGTTTGAACGGTTCGGACAATTGAGCAACTTTAAAGTGAATTGCTCCAAAACCGAGGCACTCAATATTTCTTTGCCTGGAGAATTGGTTTCTCATGTATCTAAACAGTTCCCATTTAAATGGAAAGTAGAAGCCATTAAGTACTTGGGAGTCCTTATACCAAAAGATCTTAAACAAATATTCAATTTAAATTATCAACCCCTTTTGACTAACGCGGAATCGGCATTTACCTCCTATAGACAATTAAAGCTATCCTGGTTCAGGAGAATAAACGTAGTCAAGATGGATGTCTTGCCCCGACTCTTATATACTTTTCAGACAGTTCCTGTTCTATTGGATAGAGGCTTCCTCTCCAAAATGCAATCTATGATCCCTAGATTTGTCTGGGGGGGCAAGAGGTCCAGATTGCGAATGAATATCCTATCCTTGCCCAAGACCAGAGGAGGGGTTGGACTACCCAACATACGAGCGTACTTTGTGGCTTCCTCTCTTGTTAGAGCTCTAGATTGGCATTATCATGCGTCCTCCAAGAAATGGGTAGGGGTGGAGCAAGAGGGTTTGGGGATTCCGCTGAAACACCTGCTTTGGATTTCCCCTAAAGACTCCACAGACCTAGTACCTTTGACAGACATGACCAGAAACACCTTGAAGGTATGGCACCTAGTGACGAAAACCCTCCACTTAAACGACAGACTTAGCCCTTTGACTCCCCTTTTTTCCAACCCATCTTTCCCACCCAGATTTGACAGGCAGAGATTTTTATGTTGGCGGATTGTGGATGACACCCGAGTAGGACAGACTCTGTCCAGTGGTGGTTTGCCCCCGATGGCAGAGCTACAACTCAAAGAACCTACGAGACCTCTTAAGTGATTCGAATTTCTCCAATACAGAGCATACTTATATTCAGCTGACCACTCTTGCAGGGTAAGATTGACGCCCAACGTATTGGAGAGGTTATTCCAACTGGAGGCTCCACCGAGGCGCAAAATATCAGTTCTATACCAGGCCTTAGGGTCCATGAGAGAGCAGGGCACCCTTTACTTCCAACGTGCTTGGGAGAGGGAATTGGGGTGTAGCATTTCAGAAGCTAATTGGCAGAAATGCTTTATATTTACTCACTCACTAGCTAGCGCTTGTTCTGCACAAGAAAGAAGCTATAAGCTGCTCACTAGATGGTACTTGTGCCCGACGACACTCCGGAACATGTTCCCTGGAACCCCTGATACCTGCTGGCGCTGTGGGGAAGAGAAGGGTACAATGATACACATTTGGTGGAGTTGTGGGGAAATCCGGCGGTTCTGGTCTGAGGTTTTCAATGCATACGCCCGGATAACAGGTAAACAAGCCGAATGCTGCCCAGAATCGGCAATGTCATCCATTTTTCCAGGTCCTATTGGGCTACAGAAGAGGGATATTCTCCGCTTTTGCATCTCGGCTGCTCGTGCTGTGATCCCGAGGTTCTGGAAATCAAGCCGGGCTCCATCTCTACTTGATTGGTTCAAAGAATTGATGGACAAATATCGAATGGAGGAGCTCGCAGCTGATGCGTCGGGATCTCGGAACAAATTCTTAGGGATTTGGGTTGAATGGATTCTTTTTCACGACTCTGCAGAATTTAGGAGTATCTTTTCCAGCACAGATAATATGGCTCGACCTCTGGCTGATGGGGAGCCAGTGGGATGAGTACCCTTTCTCCTTCCCATACCTCACCCGTCCCCCCCCTCATTTTTTTCTTTTTTTCTTACGTGGCTTTTCTTTCCCAGTATAACTTTTTCTAATGGTTTTTGTTTCTCTTCTCTCTCTCTTCTTTTCTATCTCTCTTTTCTTCCCATCTGATACATTCAGTCTAGGTATTTCCTTTCTACACCTATACCTTCAGAATTCTAGTGAACATTAGACAGGTATCGGAAACTCTGAGCTGTGAGTAGATCATTAATATTTCGGCCTTCTTTTCCGGTACACCAGTCGATAGACTATTCCAACTAGGCCTCAACGGGTAATGACCCACTTACGTGGTCAACCTGTTAGAAGGGGCCAAGTGATAAAAATCATTCTGCTGGGGCTGCTTGTCCCCTTGACATCAGAACATCTCAAAACCCTGAGAAAGGTTGTATACTTGAGTGTTTGGAATTATATTTAGATTGTAGTATATATTGCACCAGAGATAAGCGCAAAAGTAAATTTGCAGCTTATCTTAAAGTTACTAATAACTTTGTGAATTCTCTTTTTGTATATTTTATATGTCTCAAGATTTTGTTAAAAGATTGAATGTATGTCTTTCATATGTTTTTTCAAAATGTAATGAAAATGAGATTAACCATAGTTAAATATTTTAAAATATGATCCCATCACGATCCCAACTTGAAATTTGGTACAGATGTGGCTAAGAGCATAAAAGACACATGGGCAGTTTTGGAAAATTTTTATTAAAACGTTTTTTCGGAAATGCGTTTCAAAATGTTGCGTTTGCATTCGCATGGGTAAAAAATTAAAATTAACAAATATACTCTTGTGACATATCTGGTAAAAGCCTGGACAGTTCTGAGTAGAATGGTGTTTATTTTGTTTCTCTATCTTATTTCTAGCCCGAGATAAAAAAAATGTAAAGTCATACCAGGCCAAAATTCACCCTTTTTTTAAACTTTAAAAATCTGTAAAAAATTAACGGATGAAGAAAAAAATTCCAAACTTTTAATTTGTAATTAACTAAAGTAGTACTTCATAAAGGAAAAAAAAAAAAAAAAATCTAAAGACGTCAGGTAAAAAAAAAATATTCATATTTAGATCACTTGATATGGAATGACCCATTGACGCTATTACTAGTAAAATATGTTAAAATATGATCCCATTGCGATCCCAACTTAAAATTTGGTACAGATGTGGCTAAGAGCAAAGCAGACACATGGGAAGTTTTTGAAATATTTAAAGCGCGCCGATTTTTCGGAAATACGTTTTAAAGTTTTGCGCTTGCGATCACATGGGTAAAATATTAACAAAGATCCTCTTGTGACATATCTGATGAAAGCCTGTATAGTTCTGAGTAGATTGGTGTTTATTTTGTCTCTCTATCTTATTCCTAGCCTGAGTTATGAGGAGAAACGTAAAGGCAGGCAACAGCGAAATTCACACTTTTTCCGAACTTTGAAAATCATTTAAAAAAAAAATAAATTTTTTAAAAAATTTTTCTCTTCACATTTTGCATTGTCTGACATGCTATTATCAAATAACAAAATCTCAAAAGAATTAAAAATATAGAGGTAATAATCATTGGTTCACTTGACATGGAATGACCCATATAGCCAGCAGCAATATCGATTGTGTATCGTCTACTGTCTGTATAGCCAGCAGCCATTTCTATCGTCTATATGGCCCGCAGCCATCTCTATTGTGTACTCTGCATTGTGTACGTTTAGCAGCAGTCTCTATTGTGTATTTTCTATTGTGTGTATAGCCAGCAGCAGTCTCCAATGTGTATACTGCCCACAGCCATCTTTATTGTGTAGACAGCTAGCAGCAATCTCTATTGTGTATTCTATATGGTATATACAGCTATAGTGTATTCAGCTCACAGCAGTCTCAAGTGTGTGTGTGTGTGTATGTAATATATACGGTAATAGAGAGAGTGTAAAAAAAGGAAAAACAGCACAAAAATATTTAAAAAGTGGACTTTATTGTCCAATGGCATGGTCATGCATTGGGCAATAAAGTCCATTTTTTTTCTATTTTATTGTTCTGTTTTTCCTTTTTTTGCTATATTATAAGGAACCATCTGGATTGCTGGTTGGGAAAGCTGAGCACATAAATTGAGGTAATATTTGGTGCTGTTCCAATTTTTCACTATAAATATAAGGTATAGTATGTTTGGGTGGAGGCATAGCATGGGTGGAGGTGGAGCTGGGTGGAGGCGGAGCCGGGGTGGAGTCTCAGAGGGGGGGGCCGGAAATTTTGACTGTCAGTGGCCCCAAAATTCATAGTGGCAGCCCTGCTCTGCATAGAAGGCTTTGCTATCAGTTTCTTCCTTTAATTAAAAATACTGTATGATTGGCTTACTATAAAGAAACTGCATATCAAACTTGTGACATCTAGACACATAGCAAGTGCTTATTCAGGAATGTTAAAATAGAGTTATATTCATAGAATGTAAATGAAACGTGAAGAACATAGTTTATGTCAAATTAAATACATGAAATCTCTTCCCTCTTACCTAGTTTGAGACCTAGTTATGACTTCCGAAAAGGGAATGATTTAAAGATGAAATTAATAAAGGGTCTCCCTCGATACTGAACCTTACAGATATCACAATGTCTTTGAGTTTAAGCAAATTAAATGAGAAAAGGCCAAATAAGTAAAAAAATAATGAGTGGGTTTCTCATTATACAATGTTACATCCTAACGTTCCTACATTAATGGAATAAAATATAAAGGAACCCCTATAGCCATATGCCCTGGTTTAAAAAAATATTTTGATAGCCTATTTTTCAACCTCCTTTAATTGAGCCTCCTATCTTATGGAATTACCTAAGAGAAAGAAGAATCTTTCTCAAATGATGTGTAATGAGTAATATTAGATACGTATTAAATGATTCTTTGAAAAGGCATTAAGAAAAATATTCCATAAAGAAGACCTTATAATAAGCATGCTAGCTATTTAAGGATTTTCCTTCCTCCTTTCCTTTATGATCTGTATCCACCACATCTACAGTCTGTAGGCTTGTGGTACATGAGTGAGTACCTCAACATCTGTCCATTAATGGTTCATGTGCGACTACCTCCCTTGTGATGTTGTCACATGAATTCTGCAATTTAACCCCTTAGAGGACCAGATAATTTTTAGTTTTGCTCTTTTTTTTCTTTCACCTCTTCCAAGAGTCATAATTTATTTTTAATTTTTAAGGCACCACTCCAGCATTTTTATTTTATTTCAACACTGGAGTGGTGCTTTATATGAAAGTCTCCTGCCCCCTGTCTAATACACTTACCTGCTACTTTTTCATCTTATGCCAATGGTGCTCCAGTATTTCTCCTGCGATTTGTGACCTGTCAACAGCTCCAGTGGCTCATGGAGCACACCGGAGGTCCCAAATTAGTACACGTCAATGATAGCCAGTGATTTAATCAACATAGCCCCATTAGGGTATTTTTGCTTAATGCATTGTTGATTTGTTTGACATGATTTAATATATTGTGTTTTTCACACTTTTTTAAACAAATTTGGGAAGAAAATGGGTGTTGCATCTTATTGTCCGGATGTAGTGCACTTTTGGACAGCGGTGGTGGAGAGGACCCACAAGAGGCAGGAGCAGGAATCCAGTGGCGGGGGCAATCACAATTCATTACAAGTCTATTGGATCCTTGTCCAAGCTCTCATAAAGTTACATTTAGTGCTTGTGATGTAATGTCTAGTCAGGTATTATGGGCATAAGATGGCACTGCATGACCAGAGTGGTGCTAAAAAATAATGAAGCAACCAAAAGATGAGTATAAGGGCCCTTTCACATCAGCGTTTTTAATTTGCGACTAGGGATGAGCGAGTCTACTCGCTAGGACTCGTTACTCGGCGATTCTTAAGGGACTCGCTGGACTCGGTAATCGGCGAGTCTTTTAGCGAATACTCGCTCAGTAACGAGTCCAATGCAAGTCAATGGCAATCTTAGTTTTGTCAGAGTTTACTTTATCTCACTCGCTAGACTCGCTAGACTCGCTCTATCACATCGCTATATAGCTTGAATCTCCCCAAACAGCAGCGAGTCTGAGCGAGTCTACGAGTCCGAATCCTAGCGAGTCTGCGATTCCGAGTCCTGTATTCTCTATTCGGGACTCGCGAATCCAGAATCTTTTATGCTACTAGTCAGCATTGCGTGTTAGGTCAGAAAACTTGTGAAGACAGCCAATCATAGTCAGTAATGCCATAGCAGCTTTGGTTGTGTCAGGACTATGATTGGCTGCTGTCCATCGTGATGCCTATGTCATCTATGACAGGCAAGGCAGTATATAAGGCTTGCCCCCGCCATTTTGGGCACATTCCTGAGAAGAGCTGACCTAGTGCAGGGAGACTTGGAGCAGATCTAGGGACAGTTAGGCAGTGTAGGAGTCACATATAACCCAAAAGTTCTTTTCAGAACTAACAGGACGGAGTGTAGGAGTCAAGATTCCTCACACATAACCCAAAAGTTCTTTTCAGAACTACCAGGACGGAGGATTGCTGTACAGGACTGTAAGGAAGGGGAGATAGGAGCAGCCTTACAGTGAATCCAGCACCATCCTCAGAGCTTAGTTCACCCAGCTTTCCTCAGAGCTGTAATCCTAAGCTTTTTCTTATTTTTGGCACTAGTCTACCAAATAATTTTGGTGCCATTTTTCCACAAAAAATTTCCTGTGCTAGTGCGTTGCTGTACGGTGTCCTGCCTGCAGCTCGCACGGTACTTGTAAACTTGCACGCAGCCAGCACCGCAGCCTAACAGTGCCTGGTTCTGCGTACTAAACAATTTTTTCCTGTGCCAGTGCGTTGCTGTACGGTGTCCTGCCTGCAGCTCGCACGGTACTTGTAAACTTGCACGCAGCCAGCACCGCAGCCTAACAGTGCCTGGTTCTGCGTACTAAACAATTTTTTCCTGTACCAGTGCGTTGCTGTACGGTGTCCTGCCTGCAGCTCGCACGGTACCATCCATCTGTCTTAAAATATCGCAGGGTGCTTTCACATCTGCGTTTTTCGTAATTCGCGGCAGATGCGGTGAAAAAACCGCATCTGCCGCGTTTACCGCATAACCGTTCCACTTGCGGCGCGGTTGCGGTTTTTTCTATGCAAAGTATAGGCATACTTGCGGCAGGTGCGGCTTACTGCGGTTTTTTTCGCGGCCGCACCTGCCGCAAGTGCAAAACCGCACTTGCCGCACCTGCCGCAAGTATGCCTATACTTTGCATAGAAAAAACCGCAACCGCGCCGCAAGTGGAACGGTTATGCGGTAAACGCGGCAGATGCGGTTTTTTCACCGCATCTGTCGCGAATTACGAAAAACGCAGATGTGAAAGGGCCCTAAGCCTCTAGTGTGTACCTTTCACGAAATAGTACCTGCTACTTGTTTTACAAGCCCCCAGAAAGCCACCAGAAATTATAAAATGTTTGCTTTTACAGCATGGTGTGTGCCCGAGAATCGCTTCCCCCTCCCATCATCGGCTCCAAATAAGAGAAAAACCTGCGAGTTTGGACTCGCACACTTTCAGAGACACATCAGCGATTTGGAAATAGCATTATTCGTTATTACTCGGTTCCCTATTCATTAACATTGGACTCGCTAGACTCGCAACGAGTAGCGAGTCCTGGGCTCGGACTCGTGCGGGTCTAGCGATTCCGAGTAATTTAGGACTCGCTCATCCCTATTTGCGACAGATGCGGTGAAAAAAACCGCATCTGCCGCGTTTAACGCATAACCGCGACACTTGCGGCACACTTGCGGCAAGCCCCATGCAATGTCTATGGGGCTTGCAGTAAGGGTGCGGCAGGTGCGGCAAGTGCTGTTTCGGCACTTGCGGCAGGTGCGGCCGCGAAAAAAAATGCTGTCAGCCGCGTTTTTTTTCGCGGCCGCACCTGCCGCAAGTGCCAAAACCGCACTTGCCGCACCTGCTGCAAGTCCGCCTATACCTTGTATGGCGTTTACCAGAACCGCTCCGCAACCGTGCCGCAAGTGCAGCCGGTATGCGGTAATCGCGGCAGATGCGGTTTTTTCACCGCATCTGCCGCGATTTGAAAAAAACGCTGATGTGAAAGGGCCCTAAGATCAGGGGAAGGGGTCTTACATATTAAGCACCACTCCAGTATTGAAAAAAAAGAAAAAATGCTGGAGTGGCGCTTTAATCACCAAAGCCATATTATGGTATTTTTGCTGATTGCATTGTAGATTTGTTTGACATTATATTATTATACTGTATTTTTCAAATAATTTCCCCAAATTTGGGAGAAAAGAGAGGTTGCTTCTTATCATCCATATGTAGTAGACTGGTGGTGGAGCGGGGTCAAAGGAGGTAGGTGCAAGAGGCAGGAGAAGGAGGTGGATGGACTGTCGCATTCCTCCCTAAATATAACAAATACATTGAGGTTATATGTAGTGCAATGTGAAATGTGTCTTAGTGAATAATGTATAATGTGTAATGTGTAGCAATGTTGTGTTTAATTTTTCAGACTATAGGGTAAGATATAGTTAAATGTTGGAACTAGCCAACAATGGAATGGATTAGCATCTAGGGAATGTGATGATTTCCAGTAGTACAGCAAATAGGGGACCCCACTTGTCACTAAAGCATGCTTATGGTCTGAAAAATCGTCAAGACTGCATATAGTTGGTGACCTATACTGACAGGAGAAAGGAGACATAAGTCGATATAGTACGACTTAGAGAAATAATCAACACACAGGATGAGTGATCACAACAGGTCGTGGGACTAAATATTAAATGGGAGTGACTGAGTCTAAGAGGATCCTGAAAGACAGGCTGACAATCACACTCCAACAAGCTTATTGCTCCTTAATACAAGACCATATATAACTCACTTAATAGTATACCCCAGTTGATAAATATCAACCTTCTGAGGTTATTTAGCATACTCAAACAACATTTTATAACTGAAGAAAGATGGATGAGGTATCCGAACGTCAGGCCGTGGACCTGCGGGAACGTTTTCGGGAGAGAGGATAGTCTAACAGAGTGATTAAGTGTGGATACCGGAGGGCAAGGGCAAATTCAAGGAATCATCTCTTGGGGCAAACGCCGAAGAAAAAAGCGGAGACAAACCTCATAACTAGATTTGTGGGCACATATAATCATGAATGGGGCACTATGCGCTCCATTCTTTCAAAACATTGGTCCGTACTCCAGACAGATCCCGTGTTGAGTGGGTGTATTCCAGACAGACCCCTGATGACGCCAAGAAGGGAAAGGAACCTGAGGGACATCCTGGTGGATAGCCACTATATGCCACATAGCGTGTCACCGTTTGGCTCTAGTGGACCACGGCCGGGTTGCTATCCATGTGGTCATTGCCTCTCCTGCAGGAATGTCGAGTGAGCCTCCCACTTTTTCTCCTCAGATGGGACCCGCGATTTTGTGATCAGGCATACTGTATGTATCACATGTCTTTTGTCATTTATGTATAATTAACAAATTTATTTGCATGAGATACTCATCTTTCTCCAGTTATAAAAAGCTTATAGCTCCGTAGGGTAGTTTGCCAAGAGAATGCCTATGCATGAACCAAGTGAATTTCCCAGCAGATGGTTCCCTGATTATCTGCGAATAAAGGTCTGGGTCTGGCTGTAGAGGCAGATTACACCGATTGTGCGACTGTGAGAACAATCGGACAAGGAACTAGTAAAGGAGGTTACATTGGCTTTTATGCACTTAGGCCTCTTTGTAGTGTAGGTAGAGCGCTGTCTTTATAATATACAGGGTGGGCCATTTATATGGATGCAACTAAATAAAATAGGAATGGTTGGTGATATCAACTTCCTGTTTGTGGCATATTAGTACATGGGAGGGGGAAAACTTTTCCAGATGGGTGGTGACCATGGCGGCCATTTTTCAGTCAGACATTTTGGATCCAACTTTATTTTTTTTCAATGGGAAGAGGTTCATGTGACACATCAAACTTATTGAGACTATCATAAGAAAAACAATGGTGTGCTTTGCTTTAACGTAACTTTATTCTTTCATGAGTTCTTTACAAGTTTATGAACATTTATAAAATGTGTTCATATGCTGCTCATTGTGTTGGATTGTCAATTCAACCCTCTCTTGACACACCGATAGCAACACAGCAGAAGAAACATTCAACTGGAATGGATTGATTCACTTATCTATTGCAGTGACCATTAAAGAGTAGAGATGAGTGCACACCTCAGTGTTCGAATTAGGATTTGTTGGCCAAATGTGGAATGTTCATTGAATTGTTCAACGAACATTCGATGAATTTTCAGAACACCATTCAAATCAATGGGAGGCAGAATCAAGGGACTAGATAACACCTTAAAAGGGGCCCAAAAGCTTGCAAACTGCTCATATTAGTGTCAGACACCAGGAAAAGAGATAACAATCTACCTACAGTACAAATAGTGTCATGGCGTAGCATGTGTGGCACCCCACCGGGTAGGCCACCAGCAAAGGTACTGCACTCCTCCATTAGAGGGAGAGTTGTGCCTCTGGTCTCCAGGTACTTGGATGGTACAGTTGAGCTTCACACACAACATTTAGGACCCTGGGACGGTGTGTGGACCCAGAGTGAGGACCCAAGTGTAGCCGGGAGGAAAAAGTGTAGACTTAGTAGAGAAGGAGAAAGAGAAAACATCGGAGAGGAGTGGAAAGCGGGAGTGTAGGGGCGGTGTGGTGCCGATTCCCGCGTTGCAAGGGAAGGTCTAAAAAGACTATCAAACGACTCCCAGATATTGCTGGTAACAGATACAATGCTGCCAGTAAAGTTTCTCTGATGATGACAACTGGATGTTCTCTGGATCAGAAGAGTAGAAATGTGGTGCTTTGGGGAAAAGCTGTCCTCAGATTGTTTAAAAGCTTCTTTTGATACTCCTGCATGTGTGCGTCCCTTTCCAGGGCGGGAAACATTTGACCAAAATTTAGTTTTGTATTGGTAATCTAACTGTGTGGCAACCCAGTAGTCTGCATTACTTTGAATCCTAACAATTCAAGGATCATGTTGCAGATAGTGCAGCAAGAATGAACTCTTGTGTCATGCACATCCTGTAGGCCCAGTTTCTTGTTGTGTTGGTGGCGGCACGGGTAACATTTAGGCTTGGTTCCTCCGTCCTCGCACAACAGAATTGTGACCAAAATCTTCCTCATATGCTAAGTCTTCTGTCAACATTGCCTCTTCTTCCTCTATTTTTTCCTGCCTCCTGCACCTTCATCAACAGTTTGGCTGGTACCGTGAGCTCTCGTCGATCCCTCTCCTCCACCCTCCCATGCCACCTGCCTCTGTGCTGACAACCTTTCAGATCTTGTTATCCTTTCTACATACACCTCTTCCTTTACTTCATCCTATTCCACTTAGACCACCACTTGACTCCGCATTCTGGTCAAAGTTTGCTCCAGCATGTAGGTGACTGGAATAGTCATTCTGATTACGGCATTGCAAGCGCTAACATCTTAGTCACCATTTCAAAACTGTGCAGAAGAGTGCAGAGGTTCTTGATCTGTGAAGACTCCAGTAGCATGATTTGCCCTATCTCAGGATCGCGTTGGCTCAGGCTGTACGTTATGACATACTGCACCAGGGATCATCACTGCTGCCACAATCGCTGCAAAATGTGCAGAGTGGAATTCCATTGTGTCGGCACATCACATTTCAGGCAGTTAACCAGCAGGCCGAAAGACCTCTTTAGTGATGCAAGTCATTGAGCCGCGGGATGTGAATGGTGGAATTGAGCACACAATGATCGTGCAGTCTGCAGAAGCTCATGTAGGCCCGGATAGTGGGCTGGAAATTGCTAGATAACAAGGTTCAGGACATGAGCCATGCAAGGCACATGTGTCACTCTGCCCCAGCAAAGGGCCACAGTAAGGTTTGCAGCATTGTCACACATGGCCTTGCCTGGCTGCAGGTTCAGTGGAGACAGCCATAGATGAAATTTGGTCTCCAAAGCTGACCACAACTCCTCAGCTGTGTGACTTACATTTCCCAGACATTTTAACATTAAGACAACTTGATCAATGCCTTTGAGGCCTACTGGCAATGTAGTAAGGTGTGCTTGATTCCTTCTACACAGTCTCACATTCCCAGAGAGGTTTGGGTGCAGTTGGAGGCGCTAGAGGAGGTAGTGGAGGCAGAAGCAGTGGAGGAAATGCAACATACAAAGGTTTTACTCACAGACCGTTGGGATGGCAAAACTTGTACAGCAGCCCTTTCCCCTGCAGCCACCAGAGTCAACCAGTGCCCAGTCAGTGACATGTAACAGAGAACATAATATTTCTGGCAAACTATAATGAATGAATGAGGAAGAGACATCAACGCATACTATCTGTTTTTTTTTTTTTATTATTAAGTGTCCAAACAAAAGGAAGTCTTCCACCCTGCCGGTTCGTCCAAATGTGGTGTTCACTGGGGTGTCCGGAGCTGTATAACAACATAGGACTACAAAATAAACAATAAAAATAGTAAGTAACAGTAATTGTGATATTTGTAACAAAGAATATCTGAGCATTTTTGTGTTACAATTATGGTGCGTAAGTAGAAAGAAGGAATCATCTGTCGGTGATCAGAAAGAACTCATTAGGGATCAAAATACAGTGAACATAATAGGATAAGATGGGTAATCTACCTATAAGGGTTGTGCATCCTTGTGCAATGAGGGGTTTACCAATGGTGTGGAGGTACTGTCCCCTATAGTGGAAAACAAAAAGTATACATTTACCTCCTGGGGTCTGTGCCTCTTCGCCTGGGCTTGTGGCAGTGAGGGAGTGCGGGACGCGTCCTTATGATGGCGAAGGGGCATAGCTGCGACATCCTGTTTCCTGTAATTAGAACACAGGACATCAGTGAGAGTGGAGAGCAAGCATACACATGCACGTTCTGTTTCGGCAGTGAGGGAATGCGGGATGCGTCCCTGCGATGGTAAAGGGGCGTAGCTATAACGTCCTGCTTTCTGTAATTGGAATGCAGGATGTCGGTGAGAGTTTAGCGCAAGCTCACGCATGCGCGTTCTGTTTTGGATTACGTTAGCGCTTAATACTAGCATTAATCAAAAGGATACAGTGCACTCTTCTACTGCCTGTCTCAGTGAGTAGTGTGAAGTGCTCAGGAGTGAATTTCTGTCTTGTTAAGACATAGGGTACTGCTGTATATGTGAAAACGAGGAGAAGCAGATTAGCAAAAAGGAACCATTAGCAAGTGCAAGTTCTTAAAGGTATACAGAGTCTAAGTAGAAGTTAGAGGGAACCTGGAATCACAAAAATTTCAGGGATACAACCACATAGTAAATAAAGACATTTCTTAGTTATATCACATCTTTGATTGTAATGAAGATTACAGGGGCGCTGTGTAGAGGGCAACAGTCCACCTTTACAAATGTAGAAAGCTAAATTTCTACTTTACTTTTAATATGTTATCTCATATTCTATATTGAGGCCATTGGGTTCTAGGGTCCTCAATGTAAAGATCCAAAAGGCTTCCCTTTCCCTCAGTAGACATGCCCTGTCACCCCCTCTCCTGTTTGTCGGTACGTGTTCGATGACCTGGAACCTCAGTTGTGCTATTGTGTGTTTCTTGGATATAAAGTGTGCTGGAATTGGCAGTAAGATCTGTTCACACCTGTGGACTTATATCTGCTTATGCGATCTCGGATATGCTGGATGGTCTGTCCATATCCGAGGCCGCACGGGCACTTAATAAGATAAATCACATGGGTTGAGTCACAAGTGAACAATTGTTTAATCTGGAATCTTTTCCCAGTCATGGGATGTGTGAAGGTGGACCCTCTCGTCATATTCGAGCATTGTTTGACACCCCAGGCATGGAAAGTTACCAGTGTGTGGGGTGGCTAGGGTAAGTTGTCTCATTGGCATTTTGAGGCTCCCTATGTCTGCTCTGATGAGCTTGTTTCTGAGATTGCTAGGTTTCTTATGACATACCAGGACTACTCACTGAGACAGACAGTAAAAGAGTGCACTGTATCCTTTTGATTCATGCTAATATTAAGTAGCTGCGAGCACCGCTGTTCACAGTGCTAACATCACCCAAAACAGAATGCGCATGCGTAAGCTTGCGCTCCACTCTCACCGACATCCTGCATTCCAATTACAGGAAGTAGGACGTTATAGTTACACCCCTTCGTCGTTGCAAGGATGCGTCACGCATTCCCTCACTGCAGAAACAGAGCGTGCATGCGTATGCTTGCGCTCCACTCTCACTGACGTCCTGCTTTCCAATTACAGGAAGCAGGACGTCGTAGCTACGCCCCTTCGACATCATAAGGACGCGTCCCGCACTCCCTCACTGCACAAACCCAGACGAGGATGCACAGACCCCAGGAGGTAAATGGATACTTTTATAACTCTTACCAAGTTGGACTCCCTCCAATGTTATTTGCTACGCACCTGAATGACCACTTGTTTCCCTACATAGGTCTTCACCTCCAGTTCCCACTGCAAATATAACAAAAGATAACAATCACATTACCTAGGATATAGATGGGTATTGACCTGACATAAGGGGATTTGCACCATAGCTCACTTATCACCACAATTGCCCCCTAAGTTTTTACCAGTTACAACTGTGGCCACCGAGATTGAAGTATCCAACATCACATAGGTACTGTGTGGTTTTACACTGCTAGCATAATCCATGTCATGTTCACCTACACATGTTAATACCTGAACTTGTTTTCCACTATAGGGGACAGTACCTTCACACCATTGGAGAACCCCTCATTGCACAAGGGTGCACAACCCTTATAGGTAGATTACCCATCTTATCCTATTATGTTCACTGTATTTTGATCCCTAATGAGTTCTTTCTGATAACCGACAGATGATTCTTTCTTTCTACTTACGCACCATAATTGTTTACCACCACCTTATGTTTAAAATGGTTCATGAACATAGTCTAACCTGTTACCTATGAGCTTTACTACATGAGATTGTTTTATAGAACGCTGATGACTCACACTTCAAGATGGTAGATATGAATGTATTCTCACATTGTATATATTTTTCTCTTAACACCAATATGCTCAGATATTCTTTCTTACAAATATCACGATCACTGTTACTTACTATTTGTATTGTTTGTTTTGTACTCCTATGTTGTTATACAGCTCCGGACACCCCAGTGAAGACCACATTTAGTTGAATCGGCAGGGGGAGCACTTCCTTTTGTTTTGACATTATTAACACCTTAATAAAAAACAGATCGTATGAGTTGATGTCTCTTCCTCATTTATTCATTATAGTGTGCCAGAAATATTATGTTCTCTGATTTGAATACCCCTTTTTCTGAGCACCTTGACTTGGTGAAGCCAAACCTTTTATCTTATTATAGTAACATGTAACATCCCTGCCCATGCTTTCTTGTCCAGATGTCTGTGGTTAAATGCATCCTGTCACACACAGAGTATCTCAAGGCAGCAATGATGTTTTCTGCAACATGCTGGTGGCGTGCAGGCACAGATTTTTTTGGGAAGTAGTGGCAACTAGGCATCTAGTACTGGGGTACTGTGATGGCCATGAGCTTTTGAAAACCCTCTGTATCAACCAGGCAGAAAGGTAGCATTTTCATCTCCAATAAATGGGAGATGGTGAGATTTAACATCTTGGCTTTGACATGGCTTTTAGGAAATAGTCCTTTATTTGGTCACATCTGCCGGACTGAGGGCTGGCTGCTGTGCTGAGACAGGGTGAGTAGAATATAGGAGACAAAGTGCTGGACTCTGAGGGTGCAGGGGGAAAGGTTATATTGCCTTCATGAAGAAGTGTTGCTCTTGATGTCTCACAGCGCTTAAAGAGGACCTGTCACCAACCATGCATGGTGATCTAATTACAGCACTGAATGCAGCATGTCTGCTGCATTCAGGCAAGGGGTCGCCCAGCCGTTGAGCCCCCCTGTACCCCGAGATAATACACTTTGAAAACTTACATTGTGGAGCCAAATAGGAGGTGGCTTGTGGCTGGAGCCAAAGGGCAGTTTCACGCCCCCTGTATGTTTAATCCGCCCACTGCTGCCTCCCTGATGCCAAATATTGTCTCCCTCGCCTGCTACATAGTACAAAGAGCTTATTGCAGTGCTGGCCGCTTTGCCCCGCCTCCTGCGGTGACATCACCGCTTATACCCGCCCTGCTTCATGGTTAACATGGAGCAGGGCGAGTATAAGCGTGATGTCAAAGCAGGAGGCGGGGCGGCATCCTCCTGCTGTGACATCACAGCCTTTCCCCACCCTGCTCCATGTTAACCATGGAGCATGGTGGGTATAAGCGATGACATCACCACAGGAGGCGGGGCAAAGCGGCCAGCACCGCATTCCTCGCTGTGTGCTATGCAGCAGGCGTGGGAGACAATGATGGGCATCAGGGAGGTGGCGGTGGGTGGATTAAACATACAGGGGGTGTGAAACTGCCCTTTGGCTCCAGCCACAAGCCACCTCCTTCTTGGCTCCACAATGTAAGTTTCCAAAGTGTATTATCTCGGGGTACAGGGGGGCTCAAGGGCTGGGGGACCCCTTGCCTGAATGCAGCAGGTATGCTGCATTCAGTGCTGTAATTAAATCACCATGCATGGTTGGTGACAGGTCCTCTTTAACACCAGCATGCATATCTACTTCCAAAACAGGTGACAGCCTGTCAATCACACTGGCTGTTGTGGGTTAAGAAGTGGATGTTGTGCGGCCGAAGGTCTAGGTGAACACAGTCCCCACAGATAATTTTAATGGGGGTAGTTGGTAGTTGGATAAGGTCGCTAAGCCAAATTTTAGCATGGCGAGCTTCCCACTGTAATTTTTTCTGCATCTCCATGTGACGGTTCATACATGAAGTACTCAAATATTTTATTTTTTTTGCCTCTACTCAGATTTTGCTAACATATTTGGCAAATGACATGAGTGGGGTCATCCCTAATGATCATGAAAACACCCTGGCTAGGCAGGGCTTAATGCCCATGTGAACTGCAGAGCTGCCACAACTTCTGCAGAGCTGCAAAGTGGTTGCTGAGGATGCAGTAATTGATATGCTTGCAGCTGCAAACTAACTTCATCTGCTTCATCATTTTCTCTTCTACCTCCATTGCATGGCTCAACTGTGCACCTGTGGGTTTACAGTAAGTTCAATCTAGAACCTCATCATCACCCTTTGTGTTGTCACATTCCTCCTCCTCAGAGCCAGCCTGTTCCTGCCCTGAACTCAAAGTCACGTAGGCATCTGCCTTGGGTATCTCAGTACCATCATCACTACCAGCCTCTTTGTCTTCAGCAACAGAGGTTACATTTAATAATAAGGCTCTACATTGTGGCCGGACCCTTCTTTGTCTGACCCTGGATAAGAGTCACAAAGATTTTGTGCATCAGTGCAAATCAATTCCTCCTCCTTAGTCAATGAACCTTTGGAGCTGGCCTCTGATTCCCAGGCTATAGTGTGCAAGAACAGACTTGGCCATCTGTGTTGACCCACAATCAGTAGGGCGGCTGGAGACTTGTGACACGTTAGGAGACAAGTGTGATTGGTGTGAAACCTGTGAGGATTACATTGTGTCCTTTTGAATTTGAGGTGGAGAAGAGGCCACTTGATGGAGCATTTGATATTCATTGTAGCACCTTCTCTTTCTGGGCCTCATCTACAAGTCGAGCTGATGTGCTGCTGCCTAAGAAAGTGATCATACCAGACTGTCCACTAACAGAAGTTGACATTTTTCTTTGCCTAAAAGGCGGTGTTAGAAGGCGGTGTTTATGGAGCAGAGCTTTCGGTTACTTTACCACCTACCCCATGGATCCCAAATGTTTTTCGCCAACAACCACACCTGTTTCCCTTTCCTCCATGACCACGGCTTTTACCATTTATATTTGATGGTAGCAGATTTTCAAGTCACTTGTTGTAGGCCAAACAAATCTTGGAGTGTGAATACAGTAAAGCAGATTTGCCAAGAAATGGTACTAGGCAAAAAATGTGGTTGATGCCTGGATGTGGCGGTTAAACATTTTTGACACAGATTTCACAAGCACCACTGCCAAAAACACCAGTACTAAAGGCTCTAAAAGTTTTGGTACCTGGAAGTGGACACTGGGCAGAAGTGCCACAAAATGCCTGTAAGCACAGGGTTGGTGCAGATATGAACACACAGATCACTGTACCACAGTTGGCTTGCCAAAAACACTGGTACTAAGCTCCACAAAGGGCTGTTTTAGCAAGGAGTCACTAATCTTACTATCTACAGTTGTGCTCAAAAGTTTACATACCCAAGCAGATTTTTTGCTTTCTTGGCCTCTTCTTAGAGATTATGAATGATAACACAAAAACTTTTTTCCACTCATGGTTAGTCATTGAAGGAAGCCATTTATTGTCAAACTACTGTGTTTTCTCTTTTTAAATCATAATGACAACCAGAAACATCGTAATGACCCTGATCAACAGTTCACATTCATGGTGATTTTGACCTGATAACATGCACAGAGGATGACCCAAATGGGTTTGAATGGCTAATAAAGATAACATTCTCACCTGTGATCTGTTTTCTTGCAATCAGTGTGTGTGCATAAAAGCTGAGGGAGTTTCTGGTATCCAGACAGGCTCTTGCATCTTTCATCCAGCCACTGACGTTTTGGAATTGTGAGTCATGGGAAAATCCAAAAAATTGTCAACAGATCTACCGGAAAAGATAGTTGAACTGTATAAAACAAGAAAGGGATACAAATCATATCCAAGGAATTGATAATACCTTTCAGTAGTGATTAAAGTGTAATTAACAAATGGAAAATCAGGAGATCTGAGAAAACCAAACCACGATCAGATAGACCAACATTCATTTTGGCCAAAAATGCCAGGAAAATTGTTTCGAGATGCAGAAAATACCCCACAAATAACATCAGCTGAAATACAGGACTCACTGAAAACTAGCAGTGTGGCTGTTTCAATATGCACAATAAGGAGGCACTTAAAGAAAAATGGGCTGCATGGTCGACTCACCAAGAGAAAGTCATTACTGTGCAAATGCCACAAAGTATCTTGCCTACAATGCGCCAAACAGCACAGAGACAAGCCTCCAAACTTTTGAAACAAGGTCATTTGGAGTGATGAGACCAAAATCAAACTTTTTTGCCACAAACAGTTACATTTAGAAAGGTGTCAACAAGGCCTATGATGAAAGAATCACCATTCCTACTGTAAACCACGGAGGTGGATTGCTGATGATCTGGGGATGTGTGAGCTACAAAGGTACAGGAAAATTGGTAAAATTTGAATGCAGCAAATACTGAGGCAAATTTGCGCTCAGCTACCCGAAAGCTGTGCATGATATGTACTGCGATGTTCCAACATAACAATGATCTAGAATACAAGGTCAAGTCAAGCTGTCATTGACTAAAGCAGAACAAAGTGAAGCTTCTGGAGTGGCCATCTGAGTCTCCTGACCTCAATATCATTGGGCCACTCTGGGGAGAACTGAAGCGCGCAGTTCATGCATGAAAGCCCAGGAATTTACAGAAACTGGAGGCTGTTTGCCAGGAAAAATGGGCAGAATTACCAATTGAGAAAAAAAAGCCTCATTCACAACTACCACAAAAGACTTCAAGCTGTCATTGATATTAAAGAGGGCAATTCATGGTATTAATGGGGTATGTGAACTTTTGATCAGGGTCATTTGGATGTTTTATGTTGTCATTATGATTTAAAAAGAGAAAACACAGGAGATTGACAATAAATGCCTTCACTCAACCATGAGTGAAAAAAATGTTTTTGTGTTAACATACATATTCTCTGAAAAAAGGCCAAGAAAGCAAAAAATCTGCTGGGGTATGTAAACTTTTGAGCACAACTGTATCTATCTGTAAAGAAATAGAATCACTATCTATCTAAATAGTGCACACTGCATCAGCAGCGTCGACACTGCAGCAGCGAAACTGTCACTTAGCTCCAAGTTTGAGAAAATGGCTATGAGGGATAATGGCTGGTTTTTATATGCCAAGGACATGTGACATACCCAGCCAATGACACAAGCCCTTGTATGTAAAAAGTGCTATTTGTTTTATGGGTGCTGACTGGCTGCCAGACTGGAAAGTGCAAGTGCGGGAAAGACAAAAATTGAGAATTTTGCTTATCTCAGATAGGTTATCTGACCTAAGATCGAGAGCCCTCTCCTCCATCCACTCCTGCCCGCTATGCTAGACACTGACACTCTGTAAACGTAGAACAGAAGCACTAGGGCAAATGCTTTAATGCTTTTTTTCACCTGATGCATTACAGAACGTTCGACAAAATTCCCGACTTTTCAGCAAAACGTTTGAATTCAAGGTGCAGAACGAATATCGCCAAATTCAGTCTGGATTTGAAATTGGTGAACATGTTCGAGCCAAGTTCACTTATCACTAGTAAAGGGTAAATTTCATGTTTCGCCTCTTTTTTATTTTTTACAGTAGTTACATAATGGGTTATTTGTTTTTAATATTTTAGTAGAGAGAAATACCTGCCGTACAACAAATTAGTACAAGCCGAGTGTGGAGCAGACTCATCTTTTGAGACTGATCCTGAAACCGACACTCTCTGTGTAATGTAATAATAGTATGTCACGTTTCTAGAAGGGGTTAAACATGATGGCAGGACTATCCTTCAAACCAACTGTTTATTATATTTTTAAAATCTCAGATTAAGTATCATCAAATATGGTTTGTAAGGATGATAACTTGAGCCTCTAAACACCAAGTGTGAGTTAAATCATAGTTTTCATATCACAGAAAAATCATAAATACAGCTTAAAAGCTTAACAACTGACTTTATTTCTGTTTGTTTGCCTTTGTTTTATAAAACTGATGTCCTGTATGTGTACCTTGTGTTTATCGGCAATAAAACCTACTAAAAAAAAGTACCGCTGCCTGCTTGTCATCCCACATAAATTTTGTGACAGTTTTGGCTTTAGGAGCAACAAAAGGACACATGGGAAAAGGCGTTGAGCAGCGCTGAATTACAAATAGTTTAGCCTTTGGGTTGTGGATGTCTGTGTATAAAACGCAAGTCTTTCATTTTGTCTTTGATGGAACGCTCATATCAAAGGACAACTATCACTGTATTAATATGTCATGAGTTGTACTGTTCACAGAACTTTCACAATATGATGTATATGTATTTTCTGGGGAGGATATAACCATTGCATTGACAAATTACAGCCTATAAAGAGTTGTGTTGTTACCTAAATGTCTTAAAGTATTGTAATAGAACCTTAATAAATTACCTTTTGTACTTACTGTACATGCTCATCGTCTTAAAGGGATCCTGACATACTGTACATTCAGTCTAATAAGTGGACAGCACGGTACAGAGAAGGAGAAACAGCAGAGTGGTATAAAGGCTTGTTGGAAAAATATCAGTAATGGCCACTTTGCACGCGGCAACAGGTAGGTAGAAAACGGCAGGTGTCAGAGACAATTGTACCTTTTACCTTCAAAACACCTTGCAGATAACTGATTTATGTGGCGCCCCGCAACGAGTGCGTCACAAGGGAGTATTGCAGCCGCAATATTCTCTGACACAGCAGTGATATAGTTAACTTTGAGATCCAACCCAACATGCATCACCTAGAACAGAGGGCCAATCCTAGGTCCTGGTGGGTGGAGTGTTAGGGAAGTGTAAGAGAACACACAATAGTCTAGACCAGAACAGAAGAGCCTGGAATCTAGAGCAAAGCCTAGAACACAGAGCTTGGAGAGGAGCGGGGGCTCCGCACCCAGTGCGGGCCCCTGGGCCGTCACCGGTCGGGTGTCAGCACCTGAGGCCTTAACTACCGGGATTGGGCATTATCTACACGGGTTCCCAAAAGACTCCCGTGCCCACAACTCACAGCCGGTTCACTGGTACCGAAGCTGGCAGCAGTTCACCTCTGCTACGCGAACCAGAAGCGTTGAGGAGCAGCTTCACAGGAGCACCCCACCACCAGCCAGTTTCCAGACGTCTAACCAGCGGTGTACCCACCGAGGGATCCAAGGCTCCCCAAAGCATCCAGAACGTACATCATGGATAGGGCATTGAAGCAGCCTCCCCGTACCCGACCTGGTATTCCTGGGCGACACTGGCAACAAGTTAGGTAGAATGGAGGAACACTTACGGATCTCTGAGGGACACTATCACTGCTGAGTCCACCCGGTCTACTACTCAACCACTGTATACCATGTACTGCCTGCTGGTTACAGTAAAGACCCGTTATAGAGACTTTCTGTGTCTGTGCTTCCTTATGAACTGTCCGTCCGCACAACAAGGTAACCGCAGCTGCCGCACAACATCTTGAGCAGCTCCAGCCTCCGGGGATCACCGCTCAGCCTGTGGGGAGCGTAACATCTTGCTGCCTGTCCATCCCCCGGAGGTTCCGCAGCGTCGGTAGCCCTTACCGAATCTACTCATAGGTGGCGTCACGAATAAGTTAAAAACCCCTTTAATCTGTTCCACCAAGACGTCTTCAAACACTTTTGATCTGCACTACACCGGGCCCCACTACCGGCAGGCGCGGTCCACCCGTGACAAGGAGGAAGGAAGCATCGCCTGTCTAAACCGGAGTCCCGGCCACGGTGAGTCATTTACACGCAGCCACTTCAAGGTGTTTTGAAGGTAAAAGGTACAATTGTCTCCGACACCTGCCATTTTCTATCTACCTGTTGCCGCGTGTAAAGTGGCCATAAAGCTTGCATGTTATGCATTTAATTCATTAGTGATTGTATGCATATATGTCCAGTGAGTGATCCTACTAAGTGAGTGACAGCTATCCTTACATGTACATTCATAGTGGGAAGACTGTCAGTCACTGGATAGCACCGCCCACTGGACTCATTCATGCATATAATATGCATGTCAAAAAGAAAATGTAAAGTTTACTCAAAATCTCTCATAAATATGTATTATATCAATCTGATCGGCTCCTCTTGCTTTACACCATCCTGTCTGCAGATTAGATACCATTTTGAATATGACAGGTTCTCTTTAAATATTTATTTGAAGTTAATGAATTAGTGCTATTAGGTCTATATATGAGTTCATGTCTGTTACTGTCCTTGCTCAGTTTCTCAAAAATGTCTGTTGGTTGTATTGAAGTTAATTTAACACCAAGAAGCCTAGGTTTGGCCTCTAATAAACATTTGTGAGTAGAGATGAGCAACCTTGCTCGGGACTGGAGTTCAGGGGATAGCTGTGATCCTCTACACTGGGCTGAAACCTATCCTTTCTTAGATATAAAGTTACTAGAGGTGTAGTGAAGAAATTGTATGTAATGTGAAGGAATGCAGATTCAGATTCAATCTATAGCCAGCAATACTATTGATGATTAGAGATGGGCAAACCCGCAGATGTTCGATTTCGTTGGATCCCGGCAGACTTTTCGAAAGTCAGGGTTCAGGACCAGACCTTACCTAAAGTTGATCTCAAACCCTGAATCTGGACTGTAAAGTTATAAAATGGTGGCTAGGGGGGCTAGGGTGCCAGAAAAGTAAGCAAAACAGTGATTAAACTGCAACATTATACTCACCGAGGAATGCTTGCTTGCACTTCTCAGCCTCTCATTAACTTCCTGATTATTCAATGCACTTTGCCTCCAACAGCCACTCACTCTCTGTGATACCATCTGTTTATAGGTTTTGCACCTCTACCCATTGTGCAGGCATCTCTGATTGGTTGCCATTGGCAATAAACCTGGCATGATAGGGGTGTAAAAATAAATAAATAATGAAAAAATATTTAACATCGTCATATTTTTGATTATTAGTGCAGTTAAAGTGGACAGCTAGTGGCTATCATCGTCAGCTGCCGGGCTTTACCATGGCTGACAATCAAAAACACTGGAGAGATCATTATTATTTGTTTAATTAGTTAAATAAGTAATAAAAAAATGTGTGGGCTTTGCACTGTTTTTGATTTCAAGCCAAGTTAAAAACCAGGCAGCTGGGTTGGTAATTACAGCTTGGTAAGACCTATAGTTATTAGGTCCCCAGGCGACATATGTAAGGACTCCAAATTTTTTGACTACCTTTCAGGCATTCTGTCCTCTTTTAAGATGGCGTTTTTTGTTTCATGTGCCTTTTGTCTTCCTACGTATATAAGCCCCATCCCAGCCTCTAGACCAGGGGTGGGCAACTCCAGGCCTCGAAGGCCACACAAAGTCCAGGTTTTCAAGATTTCCTTAGAATTTGGTAAGAAGTTGGTAATTTAAATAATTGTAAATTGACAACTGTCAAATTCTAAGGAAATCTTGCAAACCTGGACTGTGTGCGACCCTTAAGGCTTGACCACCCCTGACCACCCCTGCTTTAGACATTGGTAGAGTATTCTGCTTTAGTTTCCTCTGTCTGGTATCCTGCTCCCAGTGGCTTGTCAAGGTGTCTGAAAGTCCTGTGTGAATCTCTTGCTGCTGCTCTGCTACCTACATCTGTTACCAGCATTTCTTCTGCTCTGGCTGCTCATGCTGTTTAGTTAAGTGCTCTCTTGCTTTCTACATTCAAATAGATGTAGAGCATGAGACTGTTCTGTACTTTGTAATTACTCTGCATCTGTTCTGGACTTGTAATTGCTCTGCATGTGGTTCTGGACTTTAAAAAAAATTTCCTTACCAGGCCTCTCTGGATAATTTAATGTATTATATAGACTTGCTAAAAACATCTCCTTGTTTGGACTTGCGTAGACTTTACTTTCACTGCTTCTCCAAGTGTAAACTGCACTTTAAAGTCTGCTTCATTGATTCCATTTACCTTTGAGGTTTTCAACAGACCTTTTGTTTTGGCTTCATACAAATGCTGAACGCCTATGGAGGAAAATCTGTACATCAGAAAACGTTATCCGCTATAAATTTATGTTAAGAACCTACAACTGTGCCCTTCACTTCACCAAAGAAACAGTCTTCCCAACCCTGATCTCCTCACTATCCAACAATCTAAAAAAAACTCTTTAATACATTTCACTCCCCCCTCAATCCTAAAGTGCAGGCTCCTATCACTGACCTCTCTGCTGATGATCTGGCTTCTTACTTTACAGATAAAATAGATAACATCCGCCAGGAAATTGCCTCCCGGCCTCCAAGCGATATTACATCTCATTCCCACCCACATCTCCTCTGGCTCACTCTCCACATTTGACTCAGTCACAGAAGAAGAAGTCTCCAGGCTCCTCTCTTCCTTTTATTCCACTACATGCACCACTGACCCCATTCCCTCACACCTAATTCAGTCTCTTTCTACAGTGGTCATCACTCACCTAACCAAATTCTTCAATCTCTACCTCTCTTCTGGCATCTTCTCCTCCTCCTTCAAACACTCTATCATTACTCTATCATTATTAAAGAAATCTTCTCTTGACCTATCCTGCACTAATAACTACAAACCATTCTCCAACCTCCCCATCATCTCTAAACTCTTTGAGCACCTGCTCTACATTCGCCTCATCCGTTACCTCTCTACTCCCTCTCTTCTAGATACATTACAGTCTGGTTTTGCCCCCTACACTCTACAGAAACTGCCCTCATGAAAGTGACCAATGACCTTCTGATGGCAAAACTTAATGGTGACCACTTTGCTTATTCTTCTTGACCTCTCTGCAGCTTTTGACACAGTTGACCACCATCTCTTACTCTTTATGCTGCACTCTATAGGCATAAAGGACACTGCTCTCTCCTGGTTCTTGTCCTATCTTTCAGGCCTCTCTTTCAGTTTATCATTTGCTGGCTCCACTTTCTCTCCTCTTCCTCTTACTATTTTGGACCATCAGAATTCAGTCCTTGACCCTCTTCTCACTATACACGACCCCTATTGGACAGACCATCAGCAGATTTGGCTTCCAGTACCATCTCTATGCTGATGACCCACAATTATACACTTCAGCCCTTGACCTTAACCTTGCGGTACTAAAGAACACCAATGAGTGTCTAGCTGCAGTTTTCAACATCATGTCCATTCTCTATCTGAAATGCAACCTTTCAAAAACTGAAATTCTTCTGCTCCCGCCCTCCACTAACTTCCCTAAATCTGACATCTCCCTCTCAGTGTGAAGCACCATGGTAACGCCTAGAAAAAGAAAGAGACCATAGATGTTTTTGTAACCCATATAGAAGCACCTGATTGTCCACACTAGCAATTCAGTAAATATTATTTATTATATAAATAGTGGTACAGACAGATACAATCATGCAATAAAAGCAGGACAGTGTGGGAGGGGGGGAGGTGGGAGAGGGAGGCAAGGAGAAGCAAAGGACAAGAAGTAACCTCACCCTGGTTGCAGAGGATAAAGTGCCGGTGCTCAAGGGGGGGAGACAATCCAGCAGCATTTGCTGTGTGAAGCTGTCACCTGAAAAAGTAGTTAGAACTACCGGCAAAACCATCTGAACTTACCCATGGGTGTATGTAAAAGGAGTCCAATGCACTCTTGCCTCCGTCTCAGAGGCCCCGACACGTGTTTCGCGTGAGTTAAACTTGCGGATGAGTTGTCACCTGAGGCACTTGGTCAGTTTAATAATAACATGGAGAAAGAATTTTCCAAGTGGGAAAAGGAGATAGTCGCCGCAAAAACAAAGAAATACCAAAGAGATGTAGCGGACTTCAAGAACAACCGTGTGTATCGGTGGAGAAATAAAAAGAGACCGGGAAAGCCAGACATCCCTAAACCACCAACCGACACTGTACCAGAAATAGTCACCGCCTCATCTCTATCCTCTCTGGATGAGGAACCGTCGGACTCTGGAATGATCCCAAAACCACTGACTCGAGCAGAAGCTGCAAAAGGTGCCAAAGACACCAATAAGCGATTACCAGTATCTCCGAAACACCTAAACAGGAAAGGCAAGGGTGGAAATTTGGAGGTAATTAACCTCTCAAAATATAATCTGACACCCGCCCAATGCGAGGTTCTTAAATTAGGATTAACGTTTGTACCTAACCAAAACTTTGACTGTTTTACAGTAATTAAGGACCTCCACCTGTTCCTTAGGAAACTGGTTTTACGCAGACTTCATGCAAAGAAAAATAGTGTTGAGACAGTGCTTTCCGAGGTGGAAGCAGAGGCCATCGGACATCTGGAGGAGTTGGAGGACGATTTGACACCAGCTGCCGCAGGTACGTTCCCTAAATGCATCTACCCCAGATCCACCACGTTCCCCCCTTTTTCACTCTGTCCTCAAATAGAGATATTTAACAAACTGGTCTGTCGGGACTTGAGAAATCTCAATATACGGCCAAAAAGAGATAATTTATCACATGTACAAAGACAGGCCTTGAAACAGATTAGTGAATTAAGTGGTATTGTTGTTAAGCCGGCAGATAAGGGGGGGAACGTGGTGGTCTGGCCGGTGGAGATGTATGAACGGGAGGCGATGCGACAGCTGAAAAACCGCGAATATTACGAATTATTACCCTCCAACCCCTGTCAGAGATTTTCGGTGGATCTCAGATCCATTTTGGAGAGGGCACTGGAACAGGGTATCATCCCCAAGAAGGTGATGGAGGGACTCCTAGTCGACGAACCAGTAATACCCACCTTTTATTTACTACCTAAAATACACAAAAATCCAGAGAACCCCCCGGGGCGTCCGATTGTCTCTGGCATAGGAGGGCTGTGTGATGTGACATGTAAATTCATCGAATACTATCTACACCCCTTAGTGGAGACTTTGCCCTCCTATGTCAGGGATACCTCGGACGTCCTGCGGAGACTCGATGGTGTTTTCCTGGATCAGGGGGTGTTGCTGGTGGCGATCGACGTGGAGTCCCTCTACACTTGTATTGGACATGCCGACGGTTTAGAGGCGGTTGACTATTATCTCGGGATGTCGAACTGGGCTCCACCTCTAAAAAGTCTCATTCTAGAACTCTTGGAGTTCGTTTTGAGTCATAATTTTTTCGTGTTCGGGGATCGGTTCTATCTCCAGCGGCGCGGCACGGCGATGGGGGCGGCCTGCGCCCCATCGTATGCCAACCTCTTCCTGGGTCGCTGGGGGGGGGGGGTGTTCGGCGGGGGGCAGGCTCTAGTCCCCCATGCGCTGTGCTGGCTCCGCTACATTGACGACATTCTTGTCGTCTGGAGTGGAACCATCCCTGAACTCGAGGAATTTGTCTCATCTCTGAACTCAAACAGCCTTAACATTAAACTAACATATAAATGGGCGGCCGACGAGATAGAGTTTTTGGACATAAAAGTCAAGGTCCGGGATGATGGTGAGATCATAACAGATTTATATAGAAAGGACACGGCCGTGAACTCCCTCCTGCACGCAACCTCTTCACATACACCCTCTACCATCAGAGCCATCCCCGTGGGCCAATTCCTTAGGCTACGGCGTGTTTGCTCTGAGGAGGGGATGTTTGATGAACGAGCGGCAGAGATGAGAGAGAGATTTATTAATCGAGGTTATAGCAGGAGAAGTGTTAAAGCGGGTTACCAACGGGCCAAAAAGGCATTACGCCGTGACCTTCTAGCTAATAAACCCATTACTCTGTCTAACACAGATAATCCCCCTGCCCTGAGATTTATCTCAACCTACTGTAACCAGTGGCCAGAGGTTAGAGGTATTCTAACACGTCACTGGAGTGTCTTGAAAACAGATCAATCTTTGGCCCCACTTATCCCGGAGAGACCTTTGATGACAGCAAGGAGGGGTAGGAGCCTCAGGGATAGATTGGTACACAGCCATTATATAAAAAAAACCCTCGCCCCGTTTAATACGGGGCGCCCACTTGTGGGCTGCTATCCCTGTGGCTCCTGCCTCTCCTGCAGGAGTAGCATTTTTCGCACCAAAAAGTTTGGAAATCATGACGGTAGCAAGGAATTCGATATCAGGAAGTACATTACGTGCAGCACCACTTGTGTCGTGTATCATGCTACGTGTGGGTGCGGCCTCACTTACGTGGGCCTCACCACCCGTGAGTTTAGACGACGTATAAGGGAGCATGAAAGAGATATCATCGCGGCAGCAGACGTTGAGGACATTACCACTCTTCGTACAATCCCCCGACACTTCAAAAACTTCCATGATTGTAATCCCAAGACTCTTAGAGTCTGTGGGATTGACAAGCTGAATTTAGGCATTCGTGGGGGGGATGCGAGTAAAGAACTTGCGAAACTAGAGTGCAGGTGGATTGTGACTTTAGGCACAATGGCACCTGCTGGCCTCAACGAAAAGCTAAGTTTTGCTCCCTTTCTTTAGTCTATGAATAATTTAATCTGAGGCACGCTTTTTGGTGCTATATAGTTCCCCTTTGCTTCCGTGTTTTCATACGGCAGTGGTTACCTCCTTGAGTGTATCATGTACACTTGGGGTAGTTGTGTGTCTCTCCGCTGATCATGTCCAGGGCCCGTCTCGTTCCCCCGTTGGTTACCATTTTTCTTTAGATTCCTATTGCCATTTTGTGACCAATTTATCCTGTATATATATATTTGCTAAACTAAGATTTTTTCATGGCTACTCTGTACCTCAGTTGAGGATAGTCAGCTTTTTAACTTGCTCTTTGTTCATTTGTCTATTTTTAGCTTTACACTTTCCGTTTTTGAACTGGCTTTTTGTGTGACTAACCAACAACCTGGATATGGACCTCACTGGGCAACATATTCTAGACCATGGGATACCAATAAGAAGCATGGAAAGCTGATATACCACAAATGGATATGGAGAAGGAATGTGGAGATATGCTATGTGATTATATATTGCTTTAAATTGAGATTGTCTCTTGCGCGCCTCCCCCTTTTCCTCCCTCCTCTTTTTATTTCTGTGTATACCTTATGGTATAATTTATGTACTTTTTGTGGGTTATGTCATTCCTCTGTTGGTAATCCCCCTATCAATCTTCATTGCTATTAGTTCCTCTATTGTTGCCCATGTATGTAAAGAGTAATCCTATCAAAATATCTAACTATTGGAGTGGGGCAAAAAAGAGCTCTTTTGCCCTTCTCCAAAATGGTGGCGGGCAGCGTGCGCATGCGCGCTGAACCACCGGAGGCTCGCGTCGACGGGGACCTCTACTATGGATGCACAACGGATGTGACGTTATGGGAAGTTCCGTTCCCGACTACTGTGCACCCAAGAGTGTCCCCCTCGCCGCGTTGCTTCCGGCGGGGATGCGCGTCATGCAGCCAGACAAGCTGCAGCTGATGTTGGTAATACGCATATAAGCCAGTTTTGTTGAGCACCTCTTCACCACTCGCCCCTTGAGAAAGCCACGCGAAACACGTGTCGGGGCCTCTGAGACGGAGGCAAGAGTGCATTGGACTCCTTTTACATACACCCATGGGTAAGTTCAGATGGTTTTGCCGGTAGTTCTAACTACTTTTTCAGGTGACAGCTTCACACAGCAAATGCTGCTGGATTGTCTCCCCCTTGAGCACCGGCACTTTATCCTCTGCAACCAGGGTGAGGTTACTTCTTGTCCTTTGCTTCTCCTTGCCTCCCTCTCCCACCTCCCCCCCTCCCACACTGTCCTGCTTTTATTGCATGATTGTATCTGTCTGTACCACTATTTATATAATAAATAATATTTACTGAATTGCTAGTGTGGACAATCAGGTGCTTCTATATGGGTTACAAAAACATCTATGGTCTCTTTCTTTTTCAAATGTCTCTCTGATGTGTGCCCAGCACTATGACTGCTCCCGGCCCTTTATATTTTTATTTATGGTAACGCCTAGGCAGCAGGCTCGCTGTCTGGGTGTTATGTTTGACACCAGTCTCTCCTTCACCTCCTATATACAATCTCTCGCCTACTCTTGTCGCTTGCACCTGAAGAACATCTCTATAGTCTGCCCCTTTCTTACCATGGAAACAACAAAAACCCTCACCATGGCCCTGATCCATTCTTGCCTTGATTACTGCAATTCTGTATTAATTAGCATCTCCCTCACTTCCAGTCCATCCTTAATGCAACAGCAAGGATCACCTATCTGGCCAATCATTACTCAGATGTCTCCGCTCTGTGCCAGTCACTGTACTGGCTGCCCATGCTCTATAGGATCCAATTCAAAATGCTTATTCTCACCCACAAAGCTCTTCACAGTGCAGCACCTCCCTACATTGCCTCCTTCATCTCTATCACTCTACCCATTCTCTACATTTTACAAATGACCTTCGGCTAGCATCTGCATTAATCCAAACCTCTCATTCCCAGCTCCAAGACTTATCCTGAGCTGCACCAATTCTCTTGAATGCTCTACCCCAACAAATAAGGATTATCCACAACTCACATAGCTTCCGGCGCTCCCTAAAAACACATCTTTTTAAGGCGGCCTATCATGCTCCCTAATAGAAGTCCTTTACACTGTTAGCTCATTCACTAGTTCTCTGGATATAACTCTCCTTCAAACTTCACCAAACCCAAAAGCTCTACAAGATTGGCTGGTGACCATTAATGTAATTGTTTCAATCCCCCACTTCCTCAAGATGCCTGGATCATCATTGTAATAAGCCCCTGTACTTTGTGTAACCCCCATCTTGCTGTAGATTGTAAGCTCTTTTGAGCAGGGTCGCCTTTATTTTTGCTTTAATTATTGTATTGTATTTTTCACATTGTTTCTCTACTTTAATTATTGTATTTTTTTTGTCATTGTTACTTATAACCGTTTGTATATGAACCACTGAATTGTAAAGCGCTGCAGAATATGTTGGCACTATATACCGTATATACTCGCGTATAAGCCGAGTTTTTCAGCCCAAAAATTGAGCTGAAAAGTTCCCCCCTCGGCTTATACGCGAGTCACTACATGGGCGCCCCACCATCGGTATACAGGCCCCCCCATCAGTATCCAGGGCCCTCCCCCATGCTCCGCAAACCTGTAAAGTAAGATGATTATACTTATCACTGTCCTGTCGCCGCCGTCCACGCCGCTGCCTACATCGCGATCCTCCGGCTTCATCCGTCTTCTTCCGGCTTCCTGTGGTTGGTGCAGACAATGACGTCATTGTCTGCGCCGACCACAGGAAGCCGGAAGACGCTGAATGAAGACGGAGGAGCGCGATGTCGGCAGCGGCGGGGACGGCGGCGACAGGACAGTGATAAAAATAATCATCTTACTTTACAGGTTTGCGGAGCATGGGGGGGGCCTGGATACTGATGGGGGGGCCTGCATACCTCTGGGGCTGCTGCTGTATATACCCCTGGGGCTGCTGCTGTATATACCCCTGGGGCTGCTGCTGTATATACCCCTGGGGCTGCTGCTGTATATACCCCTGGGGCTGCTGCTGTATATACCCCTGGGGCTGCTGTATACTACTACTGGGGATGCTGTATACTACCTCTGGGGCTTCTGTATATACCTCTGGGGCTGCTGTATACTACCACTGGGGCTGCTGCTGTATATACCACTGGGAAGGCTGCTGCAACACTGCTGGGGCCTGTATATACCACTGGGGAGGCTGCTGTATACCACACTGCTGGGGGCTGTATATTACCACTGGGGAGGCCTGTATACCACTGGGGGGGGCCTGTATACCACACTGCTGGGGGCTGTATACCTGTGCTGGGGTCCACCCTCAGCTTATACACGAGTCAATAGGTTTTCCCAGATTTTGGGGGCAAAAGTAGGGGGGTCGGCTTATACACGGGTCGGCTTATACACGAATATATACGGTAAATAGAGATTATTATTATAATATTATTAAATCTACACTGTGTGTTCATGGACTTTGAGTTTTCCTCTGCTCTTTTTGTAAATCACCCTGTGTTAAAATATAGACGTTTTCACCAATAAACTGTGTTCTGTTGTGTATAACAGTTGTAAGAAGGAAAAACCGGGCTCTGACCTTTCTGAGGCTGGTGGTAATCTGAATGGGAGATCACGAAATGGTGTCCAGAAAACCAGGGTTGCTCTGCAGAGATGAAGTATGATGAATGATCCGTATCTGGACCCGTAGAAGCACCAACCGGTGCAAAACGGTGACTGTAGTACCATGCACCCCCTCCCTCCTCTGTTTGTAACCGCATGGATTAAATAAAGCCGCATTGAAACCAGCATCCGGTGAGTGCCACCTCTTTACCGCATTTTTAATGTGTTTTGTTATGCCTTTACTCTATGCAAAAAGACTCCTGAGTTATCCATTATAATTATTACAACAGAATAGCAGCTCACAGCCATCCAAGAAATTGTCACATTCATTAGAAGCGTCAATTTCTGGCACTTTACCTCGCTCTTCCTGATTCCCTGGTGCAATGACACCGGGATGATAGAAGGGGATAATGATAGCTGAGCATTGACAACTGGACAACTGTCATTAAGCCAAAATTGATAATGTTCCGGTTTCTATGAGTCCTGCTCATTATCAGTTCTGTGAGTAAATAGTTAAAAAAATACACGCAGAGAACAATCCTTTATTTGAAATAAAACACATAGACAAGCCTCATTTTCCCATTTATTAACCACAAACAAACCTTCCAACTATAATCTAGAATGATATCCAGCAAAAGCACATGATTCTGACCCTGCTACATTTAGAGACTACAGTGATGGAACAAGCATCCTAAAGCTGCAGTCTCCGGGGTCATACTGACTGCAGTGGGAAGTTGTGACATCATTCATTGAGTCATTGAGGACTCCCTGTGACACTCAGCAAACTCAGGTGACCCCCACTACTGGGTTATGGGACATGGTGGCACAGCTGTCCAGCATTCCGGCATGTTCAACTAAGATCATGGGGTGGGAAACTACTGCTGTGAACTCAGTTGAACCTGCTGCTGGACAGCTGTGCTGCCATGTCCTGAAATCCTACAGCAGGGGTTACCGGAATTCACTGACTGACACAGGAACCCTCAGTGACTCAGTGACATCACATATCTTAAAAAACGCACAGTAAAACACAATGAAAAATGTCAATAATCTAATTTATATAATAGATGCAGAAATTCTGAAATTCTGAAACATTAAAAACTTATTAAAAGCGCATTGTGGGTATGTAGCGTAAGGCCCTGTGCACACAGTGCATTTTTATCTTTTTTTATGATGTTTTGTTACAAAACTGCAAGCAAAAGCAACTTTGCGTCAGCAAAGTCAATAAGAATCTTGAAATTTTGTGCACATGTTGCTTTTTTTCTCTTGCAGATTTGGTGCAGAAATAAATCTGCAGTGTTTCAATTCTTCCCACATTTCCCATCTCAAACGCATGAAAAATGCATGCAAAAAATGCAGCAAAAACGTGTCGTGATTTTGGTGAATTTTTCCTGCCAAGAGATAGAGATTTGGTGCAGAAATATCTGAAATCAAATGCTCAATGTGCACACATAGCCTTAAAGGGAACCTGTCATGTCTTTTTTGTGTTTTTAGACCACCTCAATGTTATTTAGATCATGCACTGTGCATCACTAACCTGGTTTAAAAAAAGAAACATGTATTTGTCACCAAAAAGCCCTTTAAATGCTTATATGTTTATATTAGGTACATGCAAGGTCATTTGGGGTGGATACTTCAACTGGTAACAGTCACATCAATCCACTGCAGTCATGCAGTTCTTTAACCTAGAATGCATACCTGGGGCCTCGCAGGCCTGCTAGGTTACTTGTTTACTATTTTCTGCAAGATTATTTTAGTTAGAATTTTGAAACTCTAGGTATTCCTCAGGTATATAGTTGTTAGTAATTTCCAGTTGTTCATATATTTTTATGTTATAGGCATCTCAGGAAAACAACTCTTTTTTGGGACTACTCCATATTCTCATACCTGGGGCCTTTTAGGCCTGTACTTGGTTTACATGTGTTCCTCAGTCTTTTTGTCTGTACTGTTGCTGGAGAAGACTTTGTCTTTATTACTTAGTCTTTATGACTCTGCTGTTGCTGGGAAGAGTGTGGATTGTGCCTGACTACAAGTTCATGTGATCTTAGGAGGGAAGTTCCCTCACAAAGTCAAGCATCTCTGACATCATCGCAGGTCATAAACACACAGGAACAGGAGGACAGACAACATCCTGTTCATTGTGTGCAACTTGCTGAAGAGACTTTGGAGGAAGGGTCAGCTTTCTTGTTTCTGGAAAAATAAACTTTCTGAGCTTCAAAAATCCAGAGGCTTCTACTGCACCTAAAAGAAAGTGGTGACTTGCTGAAGGTAAGAGGAGGAGGGCTGCATTTTACCTTTAGCACACACACTAACAAAGAGTGCACAACCCTGATTGTAATCATTTTTTTATTTTTTTTTCATTTTAGTTTACTGGCATCCAAGGTTAAAATGGCACAGTCTACATCCAGGAGTTTGACTGACCAAGAAATTGAGGCAATCATTTTTGATAGTGATGAAGACGGTGAACTTTCTTTGTCCGATGAAGAGTACATGCCACCAGCTAATGTCTCTACTTCATCATCCAGTGACTCTTCAGATGATGAAGAAGTAGTGGGTCCAGCAGAACATACAAATAGAACATCCAAAACTAATGTTTTTTGGAACAGTGCTGCTGGGGTTCTTGGACGCACCCCATCACATAATATTATGAGAGTTGCTGAAGGCGCTGTAGGAATTCCCCAATTCTTGTCCAAAAGAGATGTTTTCTGTAATTTTTTTTCAGATAATATTGCAGATGAGGTAGTTTTCTATACTAACTAAGGCTGTGGTCACAGTTGACATGCGTTTTTTTTAGTGCCTTTTAAAAACTCATGCATTTTAACATGCGTTTTGTCATGTCAGCATGAGTTTTTTAAGGTGTGTGATGGCTCCCTGTGTTTTTGGCTGCGTTTTTAAATCTGCACCCAAAAATAGTGCATGTACTATTTTTTGGTGCGTTTTGAAAAACGCATGCGTTTTCTAAAACGCATGCGTTTTTTTAACATGGGCTCCTATGGAAAACGCATGCGTTTTTGAATGGCACTAATTGTACATGCGTTTTTGCATGCGTTTCCCATAAGGCCCCTTATTAAAAAACGCATGCGTTTTTGGAAATGCACCAAAAACGCATGGGACTGTCACACATGCTTTTTTGCTATTAGGGCATGCGTTTTTAACATGGAGGCCTATGGGTGCGTTTTTTACATGCGTTTTTGAAAACGCAGGTCTCCAAAAACGCTTGTGAAAAATGCAACTGTGACCCCAGCCTTAGAAGGAAAACATATCACTTCAGGAAGAAAATAAACATGGAAAAATATAACAAAAGAGGAACCATATGGCTATATTGCACTTACTCTGCTGGCAGGGTGTACAAAATCGTACGATGTTCCAATCAGATAATTATATCTGAAACCATTTTCAGATCCACACTACAAAGCTGCAATGTTAGTCAATAGATTTTAGAATATTCGGAGAAGCCTTCATTTTGATGATAAGAGAACTCATCCTGTGATAAATTAGCCCCTATTAGCTACATCTGGAATCTTTTCATCAAAAACCGTACTTAGCTTTACCATTCTAATGACAATGTGACAGTGGACGAGCAACTTCTTGCCTTGAGGGAACATTGCAAATTCATTCAGTATATGCCCAGTAAACCTGCCAATTATGGCATAAAAATTTTCAAGATGTGTGATTCTACAAGCTATTATGGCGTGAATGGTCTGATTTACTGTGGCAAAGAAGCTGATGCTGTAGTCTAGAAAGACTTATGTTCTGACATAGTAAAACACTTGCAGTACCAATTTTCAATTCTGGAAAAAATATAACAATGGACAACTACTTTACCAATCTGGAACTGGGCAAATTTTTGCTTCAGAAAAAACTCACCTGTTGGTACTATAAGGGCAAACCGCCACGAAATTCCTCCAATCATGAAGCACAATCCCAAGTGACTACTTTATGAGAGTGTCTTTGGTTTCTGCAATCAAGCGACAATGGTATCTTATAAAGCAAAGAAAGAAAAATCTGTGATATTACTGAGTACAATACATCCTGATTGAAGTATTGACACCGATGACAGGAAACGGAAACCTGAAATCATACTGCATTATAATAAAACAAAAGGAGGTGTGAACAAGATGGATGAAATGATTGGAGAATATTCGTGCAAGAGGCAGACAAAACGTTGGCCTGAAGTCATTTTTTATAATATCCTTGATGTGTCAGCCCTCAATAGCTATATTGTTTATAGTGAAACTCATCCAGAATTCCATGCCAACAGGAAGGACAAAAGACGTCTATTCTTGATGGAACTTTGCTATGAACTTTTGATGCCTACCAAGATGGAGCGAAGCAACACGAAATGCTTGCCAATGCAAATTACGGAAGCTATGTTCCGATGTGGCATACATTTTCAGGAAGATCCAGAGCCAAGAGAAAAAAAAAGAAAGCGCTGTTATATTTGTCCAGCAAAGAAGGAAAGGAAATCTGAGCGTTTCTGTACTACTTGTGGATAAAATGTCTGCAAAGAACATTCTTCCGAAAAAATAATATGTGAAAATTGTTGGGGTAATCAGTAAAGTTGAAAAGGAAAGTTTTTGAAAAGAAATATTCCTGCACCATGTTTACTACAACTTTTATATAAAAAACTTTTAGACAAAAAAATTGTTATATATATATATATATATATATATATATATAAAGAATTATATAGAATGCATATATTGGGCGTTTTAAGACGGTGTAATTACTTTTTTTGTTTTATGCACATAGTTGTAATGTCTTGAAATATTCACATCTCAAATAAACTTTGAAAAGTATTTCTATTTGAGTTACTCCATGTTATTTGCACACAGGCCTAAAAGGCCTCAGGCATGTGAAAGTGTAGATTTCTATGGTTGCGCGTTCTAGGGTTAAACATAGTCGCATTTCTAGACTTTTTCACTTAAGGTCCTTCAGAAATTCACATATGCTGTAGAAGGACATGTGGGGATGTTACAACCATGTGACTTTAATATAGGGAGCTAATCAGGCCTGAAGTGAAGGATCTTTTGGGCATAGCTCCGTCCATTACGGTCACATGGTCGTGACATCACCACATGTCCTGCAGTGATGTCAATCAGTTACAATGCAGGGGACAAATTCAAATAATATTGTGAAAGAACTTGGGTGACAGTAACCAAAAGCACCTCCCCTATGACTGAAGCCTGGTATGTGTGTGCAGTCATCTCACCATATAAAGTCTTTTTTAAGATACATATGTGGAATTTTGTATTCTTCATTTATACATGTTCCTCATAGAAAAATATAGTAGAACCAAATATTTAACTCAAATATATTGATGAGATAGTCAGTTTGTCAGAGAGTTTGTCATCTCTTTATGTCCATGTCTATAACCAGGTTAATCACTACATTTATATTACATTGTGATTATGTATTTCTGGACATATGGGAAATAATCTAGGTTTTAGACTTCAGTTTTTGCTCTCTGTGTTGGATGGACATTTTTTGTATGCCTATATACTTTCAGTGCAGCATAAACAGATATTCTATTGAGTCTTTGGAAACTGATGGAATACATTCACAGTCTTTAATGCCGTAAATTCAACATTGTGGATGTTAGTTGTTTTTCTCTTATGTCCTAATATATTTTACAACTGCGGTTGGCAGGGAATAGATAGTAATGATTTCTGTCTACACGGGGTCAAGCAGTGATGAGTGTCCACACACACTACAGTCATAGGACCTCTGATTACATTTTTGTGAAGCGGGTAATCAGGTATTAAACCTTTATGAGTGCTCAGCTGAGATAAGCACCGAGACACACAGCGGCTTTTGAAAAAAGCGTTTTCAGGACTATTTCCGAAACACCTTCTCAAAACCATACACTTTTTAATAATGGTGTCTGCATGTGTGAAAATGCAATTGATTTGTACCCGTGCATCTGGACACACAACTTAGAGGAATTAATACAACATAATAATGTGAAATTTCAGAATTAAAGCTTCTAGCATGAAAATACTGTAATAACGTAACAAAATGCTGAATTTTGAAAGTTACTCCTTCATGACTATTTTGGAACGAGTTGTAATAATATATTTTATCAGCATGTTTTTTGTAGTGTATTATAGTTAAATCTAATACAATATTTTAACTCAATAAGGAATCATAGCACATGTATTTCTCATGTAAAGGTTGTGTGCCATAGTATCATTAAATTAATTAAATAAAATAAATACATAAATATGTAAAAAATGTCAATATAAAAAGTCTTTGCAAAAAATAATGACACGGAAGCGCGCGTCATGTGATGCGCTTGGAAAAAGTGTGACGTATCAAACTCCGGCAGTGAGAAGCCGGCGTTTGACCTGTGCTCGGGTTCCGTCTGTCATAAGATTGAATTGACAGAGTTAATGCAGTTGTAGGCTAGGATCTGACTTGCATCAGCATATAAGCTGACGAATCCATCTAAGGCTACATTCACACATTGTGGATTTTTGAGCGCTTTTTTATGAGCACGTTTCAAAAATGCGCAACGTGCCTTTTGTCTAACGGCAAAGTGAATGGGTAATTTTACGCAGCACTTTTATGGGAAAAAGCGCCAGCGTAAAAAGAATTGACATGTCAATTCTTTACACAGCAGTGCCAGCGCTTTTTCCCATAGGGGCAGTGCTGCTGCATTTGATGTCACAGAGGGGGAGGAAGAATCCTGGTTCCCCCTCCCCTCTGTAACCTGTGTGACCGCCCCCATTTGATTTCGTAGTGTATTAATATACACTGCGAAATCTAAATTAAAGAAAGTCAGATGTATTAAAAATAATAAATAATCAATACTTACCTTTCTGATGGCTTGTTCGTGCTATCCGGAGCTGAGCCAAGGCCATGTACCGATGTGACAAGACCTGGCATGACATCATGGGTGCTGATTGGCCGCTCACGTTCATGTGATATGTGACGCGCATATCACATGACCGTGAGCGACCAATCACAGTGCCCAATGTCATTATGACATCATGCAAGGTCCTTGCAGGTCGATGCCTGCTGCTGCTCCCGACTCCCGACTCCGGAACACACGGCGGAGGGTAAGTATGAAAATCTTTATTATTTTTAATACATTTGGCTTACTTTTACGTTTGATTTTGCAGTGTATAATGCACTGTGCAATCAAATGGGGCTGTGACAGATATCACAGAGGGGAGGAGGAACAGGATTCTTCCTCCCCTCTGTGACATCACTGAAGAAGTAGCCTCGTAAAAAACGCAGTGTGTGAATGCACCGCGTTTTTTTACAGGGTTTTTTGCACGGGTGCAAAACGCTGAAAATAGCGCCGCGCAAAAAAGCGCAAAAAAAATCGTTATGTGTGAACATAGCCTTAAACTTAGCCTCTGGCTGGCTCAGTGCATAGCGTTAACAGAATGTAACGCTATGCGTCACCTGCCTATGCATCTCTATGGTTACCTGAAGCTTAACGCTGTCACCGTCTCCACACACAAGGACCGGATATGCACTTTTGCAGAGTGCACAAGAAAATGCTGCAAACCACGTTTCCTGTGCACTCTACAATAGCGTGTATCTGGTGTGTGGAGACGGTGACAGCGCTAAGCTTTAGGTAACCATAGAGATGCATAGGCAGGCAGCGCATAGCGTTACATTGCTAGAGACTAAGTTTTAGACTGATTCGTCAGTTTATATGCTGACGCAAATCAGACCCTAGCCTTACCTTTCTGGTAACACTGCGTTAATGCTGACAAATTCTTTGTTTAAAATGGAACCCCTGAACATACACCATAACGCTAGTTTGACCTTAGTCTATCTTCTCACCTGTTCTCCAATTTTCATATGTGTAAGAACAGAGCATAGTGAATGATATTCTTTTCATGCTCACAACAGAGATGGAGTCAAATGTCATTAGCATCTCACCTTGTATGCCATGTGCTAGTGTGAGGGCACCCTAAAGCTGAAGTCACACTGGGTGAGAGATATGCAAGATACTCGCGCAAATCTCTCATACATAGCCTGGCATGGCCACCGGCTCCTCTCTCCTGAGAGCAGGTAGCCGTGCCGGAAGACACATGCGAGACTTGTTTATGTCTCTTCCATGTCTTTCACTTAAACTGACTCCAGTCTAAGACTGTATATGTTTCAAACTAGCAATTTTGACAAAAGATACATTTATGCCAAAAGATAAATATGTACCAGGATTCTTAAAAATGCTTGTTTTATGATTATTTTGCAGTGTGATCAGGCCGCTATTTATCTGAAGATCAAGTTCAGCTATAAAATAACTTTGCATTTGATGGTACACTACTGGTACACTACTCTTTCTACACAGGACTTGGAATGCCGAGAACATACACACATTGAGTATTTTGTGAGGTTTTATTTATCTCAGTGTTTGCAGTCAAAACCAGGTGATAAATACGGAAGTGGAGATGTGTTTCTATTATACTTTCCCTCTGATTGTTTCATTCCTTGTTTTGGCTGAGAAAAAAAACTTACCAAATACTCAACATGTGCACTTGGCTTTGGGCTTGGTTGAACCAATGCCAATTTGGCTCAGATTTTAGGGCCACTTTACACACACCAACTTATCTGTCCAACTTCTGATCAACTTACTGGCTGCAGTGAAATCATGGACACATTGGTCCATTTGTATACAGCCACAACATGGAACAATGTGTCCATGATTTCACTGCAACCAGAGATCTGTTCAGAAGTTGGACACAGAAGTTGGTGTGTGTAAAGTGGCCCTTAAGATTCTGTGTTTGTTTATGGTGAAAAATCCCATTGGTTTTGGCTGAACTCTTTTAATCAACAGCATATCAATTTTTCAAGCGATAAAATATCTTTTTTGGACTGATTTTACCAGTTTATTTGGTTGGATCTCTAAGGGCCGCTTCACACTGCGGCACGATCCGGTCCGGGGCTGTCCGAGAGGACCCTGACAGCCGCGGACTGAATCAGCACACAGGACTGGGGGCTATTATGCCCTCCGGTCCGGTGTGCAGCGTACGCAGTTCCCGCTGCTGATAAGTCAGGACCGCGGTCGCCGTGATTCTGAACTGTCAGCGGCTGCAGCTGCGTGCGCTGCACACTGGACCAGGGGGCATATTAACCCCCCCAGTCCTGTGTGCTGATCCGGTCCGCGGCTGTCAGGGTCCTCCCGGACAGCCCCGGACCGGATCGTGCCACAGTGTGAAGCGGCCCTAAGTCTATAATTTAAACTGCTGTCTTGGCATTGTTTTGTTCTGTTTTTAATGCAACTTGGCTACAAAAAAATCCACATAAAAACATAAATCAACATAGAAAATATGTTTTAATTTTTAATCCATAAGACTAGGGCCATACGACACTCTAAAAAAATTGGTCCGATTTTCACCCAGAAAAGTGATCCAATTTTTTCTCACTTGTCATCTATGTTCAGTCCATATACAATCCATTTTTTTCTTTAGCAGCTATTAATCATTTACAGAATTATAGAGTTTTCAATTTTTTTCTCATGCCCATTCAATTCCAGAGTGAAATCGTGCATGCTGCAATTTTTTTCACAGATTCTGGCAGTGAAAAATATCAGCAATAAACTGTGGAAAAGAAAAGCACAATTGGGTCTTACCTAGGGAGAAGAAGGATTAGCAGGGAAGCGATCTACTGCTCTCCTTGCATGGTTTGTATTACATATGAAACATGGTCTATCTTGGGCGCTCAGATTCAAAGCGAGGAACTCCAATCCAGTTATAAGATTTTTATTGACAAGACCTCCATCACCACAACATGTTTCGACGGTATAGTACCGTTTTCCTCAGGTGGAATCTTGCATGGTTGTGACCCACAACCAAATGAAAGTATTAAGGCCCCGTTACACCTAACAATGTCCCAGCGATCTGACCAAGGATGTGTATCGCTGGGACATCGTTAGTTGATTGCTGGTGACCTATCAAACAGGCAGACTCACCAGCGATCAGGACCAGCAAGAACGCTGGTATCCAGGGTAAACATCTTGTAACTAAGCAGAGTGCTGCCCTTAGTTACCCGATATTTACCCTGGTTACCAGCCTCCCAGCTGTGCGCGCTGGGAGATCATTCATCGTTGTCACACGCGCCGATGCTGGCCGCCCAGCGGGAGAGCAACAATAAATTTATGGTCCAGGTCATTTACCAACGACCAACGATGAATGACCTTGTTGGTAAATGTCACACGCAACAATGTAATTTCGACATTGCTGCAAAGTCACCAAACCGGTGACGTTGCAACGATATGATTAACGATATCATAGTGTGTAACGGGGCCTTTAGAGGCAGCTCCTGCAGAAACCACATGCACCAAGGTAAGTCCATTATGCAGGATATCAGGAAAAATGTTATCAAATCTGCACTGCTGCCAAATAATCAAATTCAAAGCTATGGTTGCAGCATATGGTGGTTTATTCTATGCATTTTAAAGCGTAACCCTGCTTTTCATCAGGAAATGTACATGGTTGGAGTGAGCCTTTAGGGTGCGTTCACACACTGAGTTTGTGGTGCAGATATTGGACTTCCAAAATCTGCACATACTGGCAGAAAAATGCACTAAAACAATCCCTCTCTGTACGGTGAAGTTTTTATTCATATTTGGTGTGGATTTTGTGTTGCTTTGTGACTGTTTCAATAAAGCTTGGATACTTGTGCAAATAAATGTTAAATCCTGCTTTCCTTCTTCAACACTATCACTTTCTGCAGATTTTAATGCAAATTAGGCACAAAATAAGCAACACATACACATAGTACAAATATTTGCTGCTTATTTTGAGTTAACATGAGGGTCTATGGGTAAAAAATGTGGTAAGGCTAGGATCACACCAGCGCTATGCCTCCAATCAGGGGTACTCCATTTAAAAGATAGAATTGGGCATCATGCTGCGTTCCCCTGTGCGTGGTGCAAATCGCACTCCCCGCAGCCCGCTGTGAAGCTGGTATCCATGATACACAGCGGGTTGCTAGAGGCCATGTTCTCCGCTCTGCAGCCTACGTGAAGGCTGCAGAGGGAGAAAAAAATTCTAAGTTCTCTGCTAAACACGCAGGGACTTAGAATTTGCCAAGTGGGAACCTTAGCCTTACCGTAATCATAACACTGCCTTAACGCTGCCAATTAATTCCTGTGGGTGACAGAGCGCAGGTGAAATGCTAGCATTTAAGTGCCAGAGTTTGAAACCTCACGCTATTTCCAAGCGCATCACATGACACATGCTTCCGTGTCATGTGATGCGCTTTAAATAGCGCAAGGTTTCAAATAACGGCACTTAGATGCCGGCGTTTGACTGTGTTCGGGTTTCCATCACCCTTAAGAATAAATTGGCAGCTTTAAGGCAGCATTACCATTACGGTAAGACTGCATTAACGCTGCCAAATTCTATCTTTTAAGTGGTAGTCCCCTGAATGGAGGTATAGTGCTTTTGTGACCCTGGCCTAAAATTCACAGCAAGAATTGATATGCTACAGATTTTCCTACAATAAAATAAGCAGCGGTTCCCATAGACTTTGCTGGGAAAACACACTTCTGCATATTTAGTGCTTCTGTGGATCTGCACCAAATACGCAGCAGAATACACTTCATGCAGACAGACCCTAAAGGCCTCTTTACACGTAGAGATATTGCTAACGATATCGCCACAATGTTTTGTGACGTTGTGGCGACCTCGCCAGCGATACCGCTGCATGTGACACATAGCACCGAGCGGCCCCCCACCGTGAGATCGCTGATCGGTACAGAATGGCCTGGGCCATTTTTTCATCATCGGTCTCCAGCTGGGCATGCTGCATTGGTGTGTTTGAAAGGAAAAACTACCAACGATCTCCATGCTACGCCCGTTACCGTGACAGATCCCAACGACCATCGGGGGTTGCGGCGACCACTTAGTGACATTCCAGCGATCCCTGCTAGGTCGTTTCGTGGAATTTCGCTAGGTGTAACGAGGTCTTTAGTCTGAGTATAAATTATCCATATAAACTTGGAAATTATCCAATCTTTTTCAGCTTCTCTTCTTATATATAGAGAAAATTTTGTGGGAAGCAACCTGGGAATATCAGTTATAGAAAAATAAACTTTGTATGGCAGAGAATGGGTTGGTTTATGTTTGCTTGCGTGGAAGTAACATTATAGACAGTAAAAACAAAAATCAAATCTTGTATATCTGTATGTAAATTCAACAACATTATTGTATACAATTGTGATTGTCTCTCTGTACTCTGATATGCACAATTACCATGTAAAACACAAAAATGCTTTCATTTTTATGTTCCTTCCTAGAATTGGAAGTAAAAATCCTGAACAACCTAATGAAAAATGCTCAATCTGTGGTAAACAAATTTCATTACATGCAGAAAACACAGCCAGGTGCATGGAATTGGCAATCAAACTGGAGCAGTGAACTTGAGGAGTGTGTAATAAGAAAGAAAACAAGTTTGACATCTACAGATAAAAGGGGTCACAAACTATGCCTAATCCTATTTGTATTATGTAATAAAATTGATGTCACAGAAGTCTAGAATTCTAAAAAATGTTTGACATTGAATAATATTGTCTGCTTTTTACTGAACTTTAGAAATAGACAAATAATATGTTGCTTGTTTTAAATAATTATTAAATGATAAAGAAAAAAATGTGTGTCACATTACATAACGCCTATACAAAAGAATGGGCATCTACAGTATGTTGTGCACATAGAGCATAGACAAGTCATGAAATGCTTTTCCTTTATTTCACTTCACTGGGGTTCTGGGATAGGTTTCCTCAGTAATGATGAGTGAGCGTGCCTGCCATTGCTCAACACTCAATTGACTATCAGGGTGCTTGGGTACGCTCATTACTCGATAGAGTATCACAGGTGCTTGGATAGGTTGTTCTTGAAAGAACCGACTCAAAGAAATGGCTCCCATCAGTGAATGATGAAAGCTGGCACCTCAATGAGAGCCACTTGCAGTCTCTGATTGGCTTTCATTGGGGGGTAAAAACAATGTGCACGGATGCCGTGTGTTGAAAGAAAAAACACCGACCCTCCCTCAGGAATGGTTTGTATGACTGGCTTAGAGTAGGACTGCTCAATAACTGAATTCAATTAGACTCGTTACCCAAGTCAAGCCATCAGTGGGTCCAACCTGCTCAAGTCTTGTAAAGAGTACTAAAGCATGGTAGTACTCTATCATAAGTAGTCCTGAGATCATGCAGAGTTAGGTCATGTTGGGATGAGTGTATACAATATCAGCCCTTGTTTATCCAGGATTAGTTATGGGCGAATTTCAACTGTAAAGATCAGGGTCCTTATCAAACATCTAGTGTTCAGGCAAGGACCCCAAACACAGACATCTACAAAAAGTCTTTGTTAATGTTCAGGTTAAGGTTCAGCTGAGGGTCTGTAAAAGAAAGCAAAACAGTGATTAAAGAAGGAGCATTATACTTACTAAGGCCAACCGTTTGTAACACCACTTCATGCTCCTGATAAATAACCTCTGGGTTATTCACTGGACTCCTCCAACAGCCAATCAGATACCCACTCTCTGTGACAGCACCTGTGATTTGTTGTTGCCCCCCCCCGCCCATTGTGCTGGCATTTGTGATTGATTTCCATATACATTAGTGTATTGGCAACAAAACTACCGCCATGTAGTAAATAAATAATTAAAGAATTTGCATAGAGTTCTGCAGTGTTTTTGAATCTCAGTGCAGATGAAGCAGTCAGCTATCAGCTACAACCCCCAGCTACCAAGTTTTAGCTTGGCTGGAAATTAAAAATACAATGCAACCCATCAATTTTTTAAAGTATTGAAATAAATAGTTGAAAAAAAAATATGTGTGCTCCGCCCTATTTTTGGTTGCCAGCCAGTGTAAATCCAAGAAGCTTGGGGCCGGTATTCTCAGCATAGTGAGGCCCATAGTTATTGAGCCATGAATGGCAATAAATAGCAGCCTGTAGCTGCCACAGAAATTTGCACATCCCTAAAGGTACCTTTACACGCCGCGACGGCAGGCTGGATACATCCCGCTACAGGCTACAAATGTAGCTTGTAGCGCCAATGTAGCCCGTCGTAGCGGCGTCTGAAGAAGTGACGATACAGCTGGCAACAGATACATCTGTTTCCTAGCTCTGCTCGAAAACTGATGGCTACAACGCCGATGGTAGCGAGCTGTATCGGCGTGTAAAGAAGCAACGGAAGGGAACTCGGGACAGCCTGCGATGTAGCTGCAATGTAGCTGAGGCGTCACCTAGGCTCCGTGTTACCGCGCCCCATCTGCGATCATTGGTGGAAGATGGTGCGGTCCGATTGGTTGTCGGCGCACAGGGCGGCATATTTAAGGAGTTGACGAGTCACACTACACAATTGCTCGAGCGTCAAGTATTAATCAGCCTCCTGCGATGCCTGGCCAATCATGGTATTATTGCTTTGTCCTATCAGCGTACGGACGTCTCGTAATCCACAATTGTAGCACGCCTATGTGCTGTCCCTGCTGCACCAGGTACGCCCATAGTAGCTGGTTGTAGCAGTGTGTAAATGAGCTACAGCTGGCTACTTGAGACACCCGGCGATGTAGCTAGCTATAGATGTAGCGTGGCGTAGCGCATCTTGTCGCGGCGTGTAAAGGTGATGCGTTGACCGTTTGTAACCGTTTGAGCGTGCTCGTGCATGTGAAGTAGCGGGATGTATCCAGCCTGCCGTCGCGGCGTGTAAAGGTACCTTTAGTAGCATTGATTACTTGCACTTTACCCTGCTCTTCCTGATAATCTGGTGCAGTTTCATCGGGGTGATAGAAAGGTTAATGACAGCTGGGTATTTACAGTTGCCACTAATCTCTAAACTGTTAATACCAGTGTTTTCACTAATGTGTGCTCTGAACTGATCTAGCACTACAGAGCTGTTTTTTTTTTTAAAAAGCCCTCCAGGATGTTTGGACCACACTTTGTCAACCCACAATCTCATTCCATTCTTGTCCATCCATCCTTTCTCATAAACATGCACAACAACTCCACATGAGATAGCTTCTTTTGGGATGTATTTTTCTTTTAAAAATTAACATTGGTTCAGCTTTGTGCCATCGGCACAACAGGACAACACGACTGTGTAATGGTGTTTTCATGTCCTGCATTTTTTACCGTTACGGTTTTGGCACCCTTTGCATCAACAGTTCTGTTAGATGGCACATCAAAGGTTAGAGCGACTTCATCCATATTCCCAATCTGGCCTATTTCAAATCCATTTTTCTTTCTGCTGTCAATTACAAACTTGTGGAAAGACAGAATCTTGGCTTCATATTCTTGTGGCATTTTTTTCTGCAATTCTAGTTTTGGTGCGCATAGCAAGGCCACGTCTCTTAATAAATCTAAAGCACTATGATGATGATCCAGTAAAGTCATTGACGCCCTTCTCAGCGGCAATCTGCTTGGCTTTGCATATCATCATTATGTTGATACCGAAAAGGCCATTATTTCTGTCACGTGTGATCCACTCTTTTATGTCCATGCCTAACTCTGGCCACTTTGCACCACGCCCACGAAGACCATATTTGTTTTTCCCGCTTTTTGCAGCTCATCCTCCTGTTTCCTCCACTCTCATATAATTTTTTCAGTTGGAGGCGGTTCAAAATGTCTCTCTGCTGTACTGTTCTCATGCTCTTTACCTTTTTTTATATCCTCCAGTTTAAAGGAAATTTTTTATGCAAGCCTTTTCTGCTTTGACATTCTTGAAAAATGCAGCAGCCAACAGTATGGTATTTTTTTGCAGCAAGATACAGTACTGAAACAATTGTCAGCACTTCATAGTTATGGGCGAATTGCAACTGAGAACATGAATGAATACCATAGTGTACAAAAGACATAGGCCACGCGTCCAAAAATAACAAGTTGATCTAGTGGTGTTAGGCAAAAATTTACTGTATTCAACTTAACAAGAAGTTTTTAGTTTAACATTATGATCAGACTAAATACAGCCCAATGCCAAGTTATGGCAAATCTCAATGTGTCCATAACTTTATATACTGCTGTCTTAAAGGTATGGAGTCACACACCAACCACTACCATAGTGACAATGAACTAACAGGGTGGGTGCCTGGTACCCACAGCACTCATGCTGCAAGGTTGGAGACTACAAGAGGGGTTCCACCTATTTTTGCTCCGTAAGAGTTTTGACCATGACATGCCAGCGGCTTCATACAGTCTAATAAGAATGTTAAACTAAGAACCTCATTTTCAGTTTTATTTTGTCTAGTGACATTAGATCAAATTATGATTTAGGTGTGTGACCCGTGTCTTTTTTTACAGCTATGATAAATGAATAACATTGTATGGTGGATCTATGAATGATGCTCTGTTATGGGGGATCTGTGGATGACACTGTTATAGGGGATCTGCAGATGAAACTCTATTATCAGGGATCTCTGGATGATGCACTGTTATGGGGGATCTGTGGTGACCCAATTTTTGGGGGGATCTGTGATGAAACACTGTTATGGGGGATCTGTTATGATGCAGTGATATGGGGGATCTGCAGGGTACACACTTATTGGGATCTGTGGGTGACACACTGTTATGAGGGATTTGCAGAATAAACACATATGAAGAATCTGTGGTGATGCACTATTATGAGGAATATGCAGAGTGCACATTTATGAGGGTCTCAGGATGACACACTGTTATGGGGATCTGCAGGGTACACACTTATGGGGAATCTGTGGTGATGCACTAATATGGAGAATCTGCAGAGTACACACTTATGAGGGCCTGTGGATGACGCACTGTTAAGGGGATCTGCAGGGTACACACTTATGGGGGGATCTGCGGATGATGCTTTGTCATAGGGGATATGCTGAAAAATAAGGCAACAGAAAAATATAATAAGACCAGAGACACATAGAGACGCATGCAAGATACTTGCATGAGTCTCTTATGACTCACCTGTATGCAAATAGAGTCTGTGGAGCCTCGTTTAAGAGTTTCAAACACGTGACTAGTCAGATATCCCTCCAGAGAAGGACCTAGCCATGGGGTAGCTTCTTGAGGAGACCACCATAACCACCATATTAAGTGGAGCCACCCCAAGGCTTGGTCCTTCCCTGGTGGGATATCTGGCTAGTCCCGTGTTTGAGACTCCTAAACGAGGCTCAACAGACTTTATTTGCATATTTGTATTTCCCAGGGGACAATGCACCTAAGATTTCACTGTGTTTGAGTGCTTTTGCTGGTTGCCCGCAGAGTTTTTTTTGACTGGTCTCCCTGAGATTAGTGATTGTTTCCTGATGTTGGTCTTATGGCTCACCTGGCACGGCTGTTGTCTCTCTGAACAGGAGTGTGTCAGCTGCAAAGAAACACAAGCAGCTGACATGATCCCATCCAGAGAGTTGGTGGCTATGCCTGGTGAGTCATGCAAGACCTATGCAAGTATCTTGCATGGTCTTGTTCAATGTGTCTCTGGCCCTATTCTATTTTTCTGTTGCCTTACTTTTTTGAAGCTGACTGTTTGCAAGATGAGTTACATGTTTTTAGTTATATGATTTGGGAGTACATATAATGCTTTGAAAATTTGTATTATTTTTGCAGGATGAACTACATAAAACACTTCAGATCTGTAATATTTATGGTTTGTTTTTTATAACTTTTATTGCATGGTTTACCGTATTAATTCGCATTATGAGACACAGTTTTGTTCCCTCAAATTTTGGGGGAATGTGGGGGGTGCATCCTATAATGTGAAACTACTAGGTTGTGCAGAAGGGAAGGGGGAGCTGTAGAGCAGTGTCTGAGGTCTGGAGGCGGCCAGGAGCAGGCTGCAGCTGCAGGCTATAGTTACGTGGGGCCGCTCATTATGCCCAGGTAATATGCATTGCATCCCGCTGTCAATCACAAGTGGGGGAGCAGCGCATATTAGTGGAGCTCAGGAGCGGGTCCACAGCCCCTGGCTGTGATCCTGTGTGAATAGTCAGTGCTTTTCACGCTTTGATTGCATGGAAAACACTGACTATCCCAGTGATGTAATACCTCGCTCCATCGCCACCTGCAGCCGGCGCTATCCCCGTTGTCTGTGCTGTGCAGACATTGAGTCCTGTGATTGTCACTGCATAGTGATGTCATCATCGTGTGCTGCTCACAGGACCGAATTCCGACACAGCATAGACAGCGGAGATAGCGCTGGCTGCAGGGAGCGATGGAGCGAGGTGACTATGATATTGTTTATTTTTTAAAATGTGTGCCAGGGAGGGGCTCTGTGTGCCATGGAGGGGGCTTTGTGTGACAGCATGGGGGGAAGTAGTGTGCCAGCATGCGGACCCAGTGTGCCAGCATAGGGGGGTAGTGTGCCTGCATGGGGACCCAGTTTGCCAGCATGGGGAGACAGTGTGCCAGCTTTCCAGCTTGGGGACCCAGTGTGCAAGCATGGGGACACAGTGTGCCAGCATGGGGACACAGGGTGCCAGCATGGGGACGGCAGTGTGTCAGCATGGGGAAGGCAGTGTGCTAGCATGGGGACCCAGTGTGCCAGCATGGGTGATATATATACTAGCATGTGGGCGGGTTAATGTACCAGAGTGGGGGACATATATCCTGATTATAAAACGGCACTAGCATTATAAGATGGACCCCGTTTAACATTACAAATTAATTTTTTTCTCTTTTCCTTCACCAAATTTGGGGGTGCATTTTATAATCAGGTGAGTCTTATAAAGGGAAACATATGGTATATGGCATCAGCTTAGAAATTAGCTTTATTCTGTGTCATTAATGTCATGGTGATTTAAAAATGATTAATTTTTTTATGTTCTATTACTTTAGTCATATAAAATCCCTTTCTTTATGTCACTGTTTTAAAAGCTATCATTTTTTAATTTTCCGGTCAAAAAGTGTTGCTCTGGGGCTCAATTTTTGTTGAACGAGTCAAGATTGTCTTTGCTATCATTTTGAGGTATACTACATACAACCATTTAATTGCTTTTTATTTGCTTTTAAGGGACATGATGATGAAAAAAATAAAGAAATGTCAGTTCTATGCATCTTGTTTTAATTTTTCCTTGGGAAACAAGGATTTTGTACTTTTATAATATTGATAAATATTATTTTTTATTTTTTTTTAGTCTCAGTAAGGTACTTCAACCTGTTTAATTCTGCTCCCAAAGTCTGTATTGCAGTGTATTAAGCTTGTCATTCTTTAAGGCTGCCTTCACATTTGCGTATGTGAACGCAGCTTATGCTGCATTCCCATACGCATTCAAACGCATGCGCACTGCGTTCCTATGTTTAACATAGGAACGTATAGTGCCTGCGTTTGGCAGCGTTTGCTGCGTTCGGGTGCGGATGCGGACGATATCTGCTCCTTCCGGTGTCCCGCGTCCGCACCAGGGACGCAGCATGTCGCGTCCCTGGTGCGGGCGAGAGTGTGTGATTTGTGCGCAGGCATCCGCTTGCGCACAGATCACTAATGGTGGGCAATGAGAGCGCACGGCGGTCTGCAAACATCTGCAGACCGCCGTGCGCTCCATTATAAAACATAGGGGCCGCGGTCTGCATGCAGATGCTTGCAGATGCATCTGCAAAACGCTGCAGATGCATCTGCAAGTCTGAAGGCAGCCTAAGGCCCTGCTTTTTGTATGTAAAGAAATTAAACTATAGATGTCCATAAATTTAATGATGTGTAATAATGGAAATGACACAGGGAAAGTATTGAAAAGATAACAGGAGGGGTGATCTGCCTAAGAGTATTACCCAGTGGTTTAGTGGGAGGGTAGGGGGTTAAGATAATGCAATCACGCGTCCTGGTTGTACCACCCGTACAACCAGGATCTGCAGCATGTGGTGTTATGCCGCAAACTAAGCAGGCCCCAGGACTTCTGGGTAGGAGTGGACCATGTGACAATGACATCACCACTGGTCCTGTGCACCAAGGTCCTCAAGTTATTACGCTCCAGCGGTCTTCTCTCCTGCAGCATAGTCACTAATCCCTCTGGAGGGACAATAACAGCTGAGAATTAAAATATTAGTGTATCCGGGTGCCAGAGAAGAAATCAGGGATGATGATGGTTCTTGGGGTCATTAAATTAATTCATCACTATGCATTTTGGTGGTAATGCACACCTTCATCAGGTGACTACCTGATGAAGGCATGCATTACTGCAAAAACATGTTGAGATGAATTGGTTAAATGACCCTAAGAACCATTATCATCCCTGGCTTCTTCACTGGCATCCGGATACATTAATATTTTAATTCTCAACTGGGAAAGTATTAAACCCGCTTACTGAAAGTTATTTAAAACTTCGTATAAAAGCCTTTATTGGTGATGACAGCTTCAAGATGTCTCCTATATGGGGAAACTAATTACATCCTATCAAATGGGTCAGAAGCTCAAAGTAAATGGCAACTTGCATGCCTGAGCTGGTTGGAGCTGCTTGGTTTCCTGCTAGCTCTGTAGATTTCCCTTGTGCTAGTGCTGTAAGGGTTAAAGTTTTTTTGTCTCCCAATGCTTTCTGTATTGGTCTATCTCAGCTGTTCTGTTTTATCCACTCCCTTCTAGCATAACTACTCTCCTTTTAGTTTGGGTAATTGCCAGTGACACCATGGTATACCTTTATATTGGTGTGGAGAAGTGAGCCATGGGAAAAACAGTAGCTTTTCATTATTTTCTGAAGATTGCTGCCTGGAACGTACTTTTACCCTTGTCTGTTTTATTCCATAAGTGTTGTTATCGTAAAGCAGGACTAGTGTTCCTGCTGCCCTGCGTACTAGCCAGGGCCGAGCACAGGGCTTCCTAGGGTAAGTGTCAGGGGTTGCCCTTCCTGTATGTCCCTAGTATCTTTAAAAAAATTTAGCACAAAACATTCCACCTTACAGTTTTCAACCTATAGAAAATGGGTAATTTTGTAGCACTTTTTAGCCATAACCCATTAAAATCACCTATGTTCATACTGGTCCTGATAAGGGGGCATGGTGGAGTCAGATGCACCTGATTCATTAATAGGCCCACACCTCTAAAGGTATCAGGTACTTCTGAAAAGTGTTGTGTGCGTCTGTGCACATCACCATAAATCTTACTCTGGTTTGGGACTGGAGTAAGATATCTTGACTAAGGAATGCCACAGCTTGTAGCAGATAACAAGCTTTGGCATTATGGCCCAAATTACCTAAAATCTTCCTATTTTGGCAAAGTTATGGGGAACCCGTGAATGAACATCAAAAGCCAAAATTTCTTTGTGCAAAGCCACTTTGCGCAAAATATTTTTAAAGGCTTTATGCCAGAATTCTGATGTAATCTCTTTTTGCCTCAGACCAACATCTTAAAAATATGTATGTGGTGGGCTAAATTATCACCATAGCCATAATACAGTTCAAGGAAAATACAATATAAAGATATTAGATATGCATTCATATAATTTACTTGACTAATCTACGTAAACCCCCATTTCCAATACAGCAGCTGCAATTTTTAGTTCATTGGAGGTAATTAGATGTTTTAGGGTCACCAGGTGAATCTACAGTTACCACTTGCCATTGTAATTTACATGTTTTCAATGTTTGTAGATGTATGGTAAAACTTTCATGCCATAGGTAATTTGAAGCGGTAATAAAATATCCACAGAGCATTTAACAAAGAACACTGGCCTGGAAGCATAATTAGGTGTAGCAAAATGCTTACATTGGAACCTGCAAATGAAAATTGATTATGAAAGCCTGCATGACCCATCTGCTCCATCCAATACTTTACATAATCATTGTGGAGACTAAAAATAGAAAGTTAATATTGAATAAAATTATTGAAACTCTAAAAAAAAGTGATTATTTTTATATGCAATATTTTTAATTTTTTTAAGCTTTGTTTTTAAATTATTTTCTTATGTGGTTTCTTAAACAAATCTTCCTCATTCAATGAAAGTAAATAAGGTAAAGTACCAACAAACCCTTGGAATGATTTAAGAATTACTTTACATTAGTGATGGGCGAACCCGAACTGTAAAATTCGGGGTCTGTACCGAACACCTAGTGTTCATGCACAGATCTAGAACATGGGTTTCCCTGGGAAATCTGTGTTACAGATCGGGTCCAAGGACTGTAAAACAAAGCATATAATTAATAAACATTATCATTATACTTACCGGGTCCTGCGGCCTGTGTGTTGCCGTCATGCTGTCCCAGCCGCATCTACTTCGGGCTGCTCATTATCTTCCGGCAGTATTCACTTCACTGGCTTCAACAGCAATGACAGACGCTGTCACACAGAATGGTCATTTGCAGTTGGCTGTTCGAGTAATGTGCTATCAGTCCATACATTCTTGAATGGTAGAATGTATGGGCTGATTTCAGCTTGCTCCACACACAGCCCTCAGCTGTGCTGTCATTCCCTACCTGATCTCTTTTCTAGCAGATGGTGTTAGTCTGCTGGCAAACATGTAGCAGAGGTGAAGTAAGAATTTCTGAATTACGTCGGAAGGAGGGTTTTTTTTTCAATAAAGATGGAGTCCCTAAATGTGTTTTGTGTTTTATCTCTAATAATATTTTTTTTGTTGTGTTTTTTTATAATGTTTACTAGAAAATTCATCATGGCTGGGTCTAATTTGGCCTGACATCATGAATTTCAGGCTTAGTACCAATACAAAGCTGACAATACAAAGCTGATGTTAATCTCATTGTTACCCAGGTTGTCCACCTCCACCAAGGCCACTGGAAGAGCCAGGTAAAGAAGCTGGAAAAGGTGCTATGATGAATGCGCCATTTGCAGATGTGGCTGCTGGCTGCGGTTTTCAGCATGGGGGGCCCAGAATGCTTGCGTCTTACCACATTGAGAACCCAAACCCCAGCTGCCTGATTTTACCTGGCTGGCGATCAAAATATATGGCTATTTCTTTTTAATTATTTACCGTATTTATTTTTACACTACTATATGTGTGACGGGTCCAACAGCCAATCACAGAAGCTGTCACACAGAACGGGCATCTGTGATTAAATGTTTGAGTAATCTGCAATCAGCCCATACATTCTAGTATAGTAGAATGTGTGGGCTCAATTCAGCTTACACGAGCAGCCAATCACAGATGTCCAATCTCTGTGACAGCATTTGTGATTGACTGTTGAGTCCATCACACATACAGTAGTGTAAAAATAAATAATTAAAAAAATGACATAGCGCTTTGGGGTATATTTGATTCCAAGCACAGATAAATCAGACAGCTATGAGCTGCCACAACCAGCTGCCTGGCTTTACCTTGGCTGGCCATCAAAATTTAGGGAAGAGCATTATTTTTTTAAAATTATTTAAATAACTAATTTTTAAACATGCGTGGGCTTCACTGGAGATGTTCTGTAAGACTCCACGTTCCCTGTTGATCCATTGTAATCATGCCCCGCGGTTGTGATAACTCTTGCAGAAGTTCACTCACAGCATTTAAAATCTGTGGTTCTTCTTCTAGGTATGATGCCATTGTCACGTCATTTCTGTTCCTGCGAAGTTTGGGGATTAGTAGTTGTACTCGGAGGCTTTGGACCATCCACTGCGCCCGTTTGGTAGCCGCGAAGTACACCGAAAAATCTCACACAATGTGCCGGGCCAGAAATAATGCACGGCCGGTGCATCATACTCAGAAGAAGGCCATAGATTTCAAACTCGGTAGCATACTTCTGCATGAATTATCATGCCCACAGGGGCTTGATTGCAATAGAGTGACAGAGGACACGGAGCCTTACAGAACGCCCTAGTGCATACACTATTGACAACACCCTGGATATTCACATAGGAGAATGTAAGTTAAAAAAGCACTTTTCACAGCCACTGCAGGACACATTTAGGTCAGACAGGGATGGTTAGAGATGTAGTAGAAAGCTGCAAGGACAGATAGTGATAGGTTTAGGGGCATAACGTAGGTGACAGGTTCCCTTTAAAAAAATTTTATTATATGTTACTATGTCTTTTCATCAGTCCATGCACATGCTACAAAAGCAAACGTCCCTGTGACGTGATGGTAATGAATTATTTAATTATGAAATGTCCCATAACCAATCTAATTAAATCAACGTATGTAAAAAATATCCTAAAACTGCATGGGTGAACCCTAATAATGAGTGCTGAAAATAGTAACTGACAAAATTAAAACATCAAGATAACTGAAAAAAAGGACTCATGCAGCACTCTACCATCACACAAGAGTTTCTTAAATCATTTTTAACATTGTCTTATGCTGGTTGCTTGGGATCACTTTACTAATTAGTTGTACAAAAGATATATGATAGAAAAATTAGGCCTTTAAAAATTCTGATTAAATCTGGTAAGCTAGAAAAGATTTATGTACAATTAATGCCAACACGGTATCCAACTGAAGGGTTTAAAGTGTCTGCCACATCTAATTTACTAAGATCATCTCATCCTGCTAAATAAACCCAAATAATGAGATAGTAGAATCATGCACCTCTGCTATTTCTTTAGAATAATTGTAGAAAAAATGTTCTGATCTCAATTAGTAAGAAGGAGGGCGAGCAGTGAACTATTTGTAATCGCTATACTCGTAACAAGTAGTTTGTAATACTCGCATATTCATTCTGAATAACGAGTACAATGCAAGTACCGTATATACTCGTGTATAAGCTGAGTTTTTCAGCACAAAAAATGTGCTGAAAAGTCCCCCCTCGGCTTATACACGAGTATATACGGTAATAATAATAAAAAAAAAAATATACCCGGCTGTATACAGCCCCCCCCCCCGTGGTATACCGGGCCCCCCCTGTGGCAACCTGTAAAGGAAGCGATGATTATACTTATCGGGTCGCTGTCGCCGACGCCGCCGCTCTGTCACCGTCCGTCACCGCGCTCCTCCTGGTCTTCATGCTTCCTTCACCGTCGCACAGGAAATGACGTCATTTTCTGTGCGCCCGTGAAGGAAGCATGAAGACGGGAAGGAGCGCGGTGACGGACGGTGACAGAGCGGCGGCGTCGGCGTCGGCGACAGCGACCCGATAAGTATAATCATCGCTTCCTTTACAGGTTGCCACAGGGGGGGCCCCGGTATACCAGGGGGGAGGGCTGTATACAGCCGGGTACCGCTGTATACAGCGGGGGCTGCTGTATACAGCGGGGGCTGCTGTATACCCCTCTGGGGCTGCTAAATACCCCTCTGGGGCTGCTGTATACCCCTCTGGGGCTGCTATATACCCCTCTGGGGCTGCTGTATACCCCTCTGGGGCTGCTGTATACCGCACTGGGGCTGCTGTATATAGGGGCTGCAATACCACTGGGGCTGCAATACCACTGGGGCTGCTGTATATAGGGGCTGCTGTATACACCATGGGCTGCAATACCACTGGGGCTGCTTATACAGGGGCTGCAATACCACTGGGGCTGCAATACCACTGGGGCTGCTGTATATAGGGCTGCTGTATACCCACTGGCTGCAATCCACTGGGCTGCTGTATACAGAGGCTGCAATACCACTGGGGCTGCAATACCACTGGGGCTGCTGTATATAGGGGCTGCTGTATACACCACTGGGGCTGCAATACCACTGGGGCTGCTGTATACAGGGCTGCAATACCACTGGGGCACTGCTTGTATATAGGGGCTGCTGTATACACCACTGGGGCTGCAATACCACTGGGGCTGCTGTATATAGGGCTGCAATACCACTGGGGCTGCAATACCACTGGGGCTGCTGTATATAGGGGCTGCAATACCCACTGGGGCTGCAATACCACTGGGGCTGCTGTATATAGGGGCTGCAATACCACTGGGGCTGCAATACCACTGGGGCTGCTGTATATAGGGCTGCTGATACCACTGGGGCTGCAATACCACTGGGGCTGCTGTTTTATCATATGGGGCTGCAATACCACTGGGGCTGCTGTATATACATGGGGGCTGCTGTATAATCATACTGCTGGGGCCTGTTACCACTGCTGGGGGCTGTATTACCTGGTGGCTGCGGTCCACCCTGGGCTTATACGCCGTAATGTCCAATAGATTTTCCCAGGTTTTGGGGGCAAAAGTAGGGGGGTCGGCTTATACACGGGTCGGCTTATACACGAGTATATACGGTAAATAGGAAATGTGAGTAATTTTCTGCTGGATCCAACGAAAAGGTCTGGGGGGGGCTGTAAAAGGCAGAGATATATGATAATGTGCTTAAACTGCATGGGAACAGTATGCAGACATAATATAGACTATGTCTGCATGCTGTTCTGCCATATAGCTGTCAGCTCTGAGTGACAGGACTTAGTGAAGATAGATAGATAGATAGATAGATAGATAGATAGATAGATACGACTTACCAGTCTCCTGCTGATGTTTCTGGGGCTGCCCATTAAGCTTTACTGCACTGACCGGCAAACAGCCAATCACAAATGCTCACACCCTGAGAGCCTCTGTGATTGGCTTTTGCAGTCAGATTGCATTTCCACACAGTGATTGTACATTAGTGTATGGCAACCAACCTGCCATCATAGGGTGTTAAGTAAATAAATAATAAAAAAAAATGTGGGGCTTTGCAGTATTTTTCAGTCTAGCCCAGTGAAAGCAAACAGCTGTGAACTATTATCCTCAGATGCATAATTTTACCTTGGCTGGCAAAAAAAAAATGTGTGGGCTCTACCCTATTTTTAATTGCAAGCCAAGACAAACTTGGCATCTGAGGACTGGTATTCTCAGCATGGTGAGGACCCATTGTTTTAGGGCCCCCACGGTAAAGAATAGCAGCCCGCAACCACCCCTGAAAATGTCACATTCATAGTAGAGCTTTTTCCAGGTGCTTTACCCGGCTTTTCCAGTAGCCCTGGTAGGGGGGAGGGTGGTACGCTGGGTAATAAGGGGTCAATACCAGCTTTGTATTTCAAGGTGGTATTAAGCCCTAAGATTCTTAATGTCAGAATAAGTTAGACCCGGCCATTAAGATATACCGTATATACTCGTGTATAAGCCGACCCGTGTATAAGCCGACCCCCCTACTTTTGCCCCAAAAATCTGGAAAAACCTATTGACTCGTGTATAAGCCGAGGGTGGACCTCAGCAGAGGTATACAGCCCCCAGCAGTGTGGTATACAGGCCCCCCCAGTGGTATACAGGCCTCCCCAGTGGTAGTATACAGCAGCCCCAGTGGTAGTATACAGCAGCCCCAGTGGTAGTATACAGCAGCAGCCCCAGTAGTATATACAGCCCCAGTGGTAGTATACAGGCAGCCCCAGTAGTATATACAGCCCCAGTGGTAGTATACAGGCAGCCCCAGTAGTATATACAGCAACCCCAGTGGTATACAGCAGCCTCCTCAGTGGTATATACAGACCCCACCAGTATATACAGCAGCCCCAGTGGTATATACAGCAGCCCCAGTGGTATATACAGCAGCCCCAGTGGTATACAGGCCTCAGCAGTATATACAGCAGCCCCCAGGGGTTATACAGCACCCCCCAGGGCTTATACAGCACCCCCCAGGGGTTATACAGCACCCCCCAGGGGTTATACAGCGGCACCCAGGGGGTACCCAGCAGCCCCCTGGGGGTACCCAGCAGCCCCCTGGGGGTACCAACAGCCCCCTGGGGTACCAACAGCCCCCAGGGGGTACCCAGCAGCCCCCTGTGGGTACCAACAGCCCCCTGGGTTACCAACAGCCCCCAGGGGGTACCCAGCAGCCCCCTGGGGGTACCAACAGCCCCCAGGGGGTACCAACAGCCCCCCTGGGGGTACCAACAGCCCCCAGGGGGTACCAACAGCCCCCAGGGGGTACCCAGCAGCCCCCTGGGGGTACCAACAGCCCCCTGGGGGTACCAAGCAGCCCCCAGGGGGTACCCAGCAGCCCCCTGGGGGTACCAACAGCCCCCAAATGCTGGCACTCGGCCCCCTTGTAAGGCTTCCCCCCCGCTGCTTATACATTACCATTCCGGTGTTCTGATCCGCGCCGCTCCTCGCTGCTTCTTCATGCTCCATCCTCGCTGACTGCATCCGGGATCTCCATTCTCCGGCCGTCGCGCGATGACGTCATATCGCTGCGACAGCCGGAGATCCCCGGATGCAGCCAGCGAGGACGGAGCATGAAGAAGCAGCGAGGAGCGGCGCGGATCAGAACACCGGAATGGTAATGTATAAGCAGCGATGGGGGGGGCCTTACAAGGGGGGGTGAGTGCCAGCTTTTGGGGGGAATATATGAACTGCTTCCCCCTGCCGCTGATTGACAGGGGGAAGCAGTGCATATATAATGAGCGGCCCCACGTGATGGGGCCGCTCATACAGCAGCCTCCCCCCGCCTCCTCCAGCCTCCACAGCCCCGGCCCCACAGCCCCCACCACACTCGTGTATAAGCCGAGGGGGAGACTTTTCAGCCCAAATTTTGGGCTGAAAAACTCGGCTTATACACGAGTATATACGGTAACTGGTTAAAAATGACACCACAGAGAGAAAAAATATTTTTATTATCAATAAAAACACAGAGCAATTAGTGACTTCATTTTTATTACTCCCTTCCCACCCTCGTACCCTTCCATGATTCAGGTCTTCTGTCTTTCTGGACACACACAGATCTGCTACATCTGAAATCATGGGAAGGAAGAGGTAAGTAAATAGGGGAAATTGCTTTACATACAAGTGCATCTCAATAAATTAGAATATCATTAAAAAGATAATTTATTAAGTACCGTATATACTCGTGTATAAGCCGACCCGTGTATAAGCCGACCCCCCTACTTTTGCCCCAAAAATCTGGAAAAACCTATTGACTCGTGTATAAGCCGAGGGTGGACCTCAGCAGAGGTATACAGCCCCAGCAGTGTGGTATACAGGCCCCCCCAGTGGTATACAGGCCTCCCCAGTGGTAGTATACAGCAGCCCAAGTGGTAGTATACAGCAGCCCCAGTGGTCGTATACAGCAGCAGCCCCAGTGCTGTATACAGCAGCAGCCCCAGTAGTATATACAGCCCCAGTGGTAGTATACAGGCAGCCCCAGTAGTATATACAGCCCCAGTGGTAGTATACAGGCAGCCCCAGTAGTATATACAGCAACCCCAGTGGTATACAGCAGCCTCCTCAGTGGTATATACAGACCCCACCAGTATATACAGCAGCCCCAGTGGTATATACAGCAGCCCCAGTGGTATATACAGCAGCCCCAGTGGTATATACAGCAGCCCCAGTGGTATACAGGCCTCAGCAGTATATACAGCAGCCCCCAGGGGTTATACAGCACCCCCCAGGGGGTACCCAGCAGCCCCCTGGGGTACCAACAGCCCCCAGGGGGTACCGAACAGCCCCCTGGGGGTACCAACAGCCCCCTGGGGGTACCAACAGCCCCCAGGGGGTACCCAGCAGCCCCCAGGGGGTACCCAGCAGCCCCCTGGGGGTACCAACAGCCCCCTGGGGTACCAACAGCCCCCAGGGGGTACCCAACAGCCCCCTGGGGGTACCAACAGCCCCCTGGGGGTACCAACAGCCCCCAGGGGGTACCCAGCAGCCCCCTGGGGGTACCAACAGCCCCCTGGGGTACCAACAGCCCCCTGGGGGTACCCAGCAGCCCCCTGGGGGTACCAACAGCCCCCTGGGGTACCAACAGCCCCCAGGGGGTACCCAGCAGCCCCCTGGGGGTACCAACAGCCCCCAGGGGGTACCAACAGCCCCCTGGGGGTACCCAGCAGCCCCCTGGGGGTACCAACAGCCCCCAGGGGGTACCCAACAGCCCCCTGGGGGTACCAACAGCCCCCTGGGGGTACCAACAGCCCCCAGGGGGTACACAGCAGCCCCCTGGGGGTACCAACAGCCCCCTGGGGTACCAACAGCCCCCTGGGGGTACCCAGCAGCCCCCTGGGGGTACCAACAGCCCCCTGGGGTACCAACAGCCCCCAGGGGGTACCCAGCAGCCCCCTGGGGGTACCAACAGCCCCCAGGGGGTACCAACAGCCCCCTGGGGGTACCAAGCAGCCCCCAGGGGGTATCCAGCAGCCCCCTGGGGGTACCAACAGCCCCCAGGGGGTACCCAGCAGCCCCCTGGGGGTACCAACAGCCCCCAGGGGGTACCAACAGCCCCCCTGGGGGTACCAACAGCCCCCAGGGGGTACCCAGCAGCCCCCTGGGGGTACCAACAGCCCCCAGGGGGTACCAACAGCCCCAGGGGGTACCAAGCAGCCCCCAGGGGGTACCCAGCAGCCCCCTGGGGGTACCAACAGCCCCCAAATGCTGGCACTCGGCCCCCTTGTAAGGCTTCCCCCCCGCTGCTTATACATTACCATTCCGGTGTTCTGATCCGCGCCGCTCCTCGCTGCTTCTTCATGCTCCGTCCTCGCTGACTGCATCCGGGATCTCCATTCTCCGGCCGTCGCGCGATGACGTCATATCGCTGCGACAGCCGGAGATCCCCGGATGCAGCAGCGAGGACGGAGCATGAAGAAGCACCGAGGAGCGGCGCGGATCAGAACACCGGAATGGTAATGTATAAGCAGCGATGGGGGGGGCCTTACAAGGGGGGGTGAGTGCCAGCTTTTGGGGATAATATATGCACTGCTTCCCCCTGCCGCTGATTGACAGGGGGATGCAGTGCATATATAATGAGCGGCCCCACGTGATGGGGCCGCTCATACAGCAGCCTCCCCCCGCCTCCTCCAGCCTCCACAGCCCCGGCCCCACAGCCCCCACCACAGCACAATACCGTAGTGACTCGTGTATAAGCAGAGGGGGAGACTTTTCAGCCCAAATTTTGGGCTGAAAAACTCGGCTTATACACGAGTATATACGGTAATTCAATACACAAAGCAAAACACATATATATTATATAGAGTCATTACAAACAGAGTAATCTATTTCAAGTGTTTATTTCCATTAATGTTGATGATTAAGGCTTACAGACAATGAAAACTCCAAAGTCATTATCTCAGAAAATTAGAATAATTAACACTTGCAAAGGCTAAGGCTGGCTTCATGTGGAGCCCAATGGGGTGGGGTACTCGTTACCGGACTGCTGGGGATATCACGGCGGTCTTGGTCCAGACCATGTCCCGGGTTCCGCAATAGATGGGGGGAATATTTACAGGGGAGTTTGTTGTGACGCCACTCACAGGTTGTGGTCAGTGAGGGGACCACCGCTGCTGCAGAACCTCCGGGGATGATGTTTGGCAGCTGGAGATGTAATAGGTCTCCGCGGGTAGAGCTGGCTTCCCCGGGGCAGTGGTAGTTAAAGTCTATGATGATGCTATGGATGTTGTAGGATAGGGTTAGTAGTAGAGATGATGGTAGTTTGTGAGGGCACGCAGGGTTTGAGCACAAGGATCACATACACTCACGGTTTTGAAGTTTTCCAAGGCTTTACTGGTGATGGTATTCAGTAGAGTACTGTCCACGGAGTCTGTACCAGGGCCAGGTTGCTCCCAACCTGTCCGGGTCCTCAGCTTCGTACTCCTGCGCCTTGTGTGTGGCCCTACTGCTGCTTTAGCTGAGCTGCTGGCCCTGTCTCTCCTCACAGGTACCCCCTTTGCTAGGCAACTTGTTTCTTTCCGTGTGCTTCTGACCCCGCCGTGTTGCTTCGCTGAGGTACAGTGTAGATCTACTACCTCCACTTTCCCGGGGTTTACTGTGCTACGTGTTTCAGTCACAGATTCGGATCCGGTATCCGGCTTCTGTGCTCCTCTGGGATGAGTTATGAGGTAACTCAGTCTCCCAGATGTGTTCCTCTGTTTCTTGTACTCCTCTCCTCAGACCCTGGCTTCAGGCCTGAAAGTAGTCAGTGGTCCCTGTCAGGAGCTCAGCACTGCTCCCATTTACAGGTCCTCCTCCTAGTGCTCCCTGCACTAAACTGAACTGTTAACTGTCAAATAACAACTAACTACTTCCTCCTCAGACCAGAATATATAAGAGAGCTGCTTTAGCTCCCCCTTCTGGCCTAGAGGTGCTAGTGCAGTGTCAGTTGTTGTGTGGGGAGTTAACCCATGGTGTTATTACTGTGACACATTACCCCTGGGGTGCCACATTCACATAGCGGGTTTGATCTGATCCGTGGCTGTCCATGTAAACCGGACAGCCCTGCACCGGATTTTGGCCCCATAGTATCCTATGGGGCCGGATAGAAGCCGGATGGCAGAGAGCTGCCATCCGGTTTCTATCTGTCTGGGACAATCCAGGAGAATTCAGAATTCTCTCACGGACACAAAAACGTTGCTTGCAATGTTTTTGTGTCCGAGAGGAGAATATCTCCTCTAATTGCCTACTCCCGGATTCTCCCAGAATTGCTCGGATCCTCTCGGATCCGGGGCAATTCGGCGCTCTCTAATCCAGGACCTGGACACCTGCGGCTGCATGCCGCTGTTGTTTCAGGAACGTGGCTAGCTCCCTGCGAGCCGGGGTCCTTATTCAGCAGCAGTTGCAGCTGCGTGCGGCAGCACTCCGGACCGCAGGGCAAATTAGCCCTGTGGCTCTGTGTGCTGATCCGATCTAGGGCTGTAAGGTTCACCCTGACAGCTACGAATCGGATCAAACCCGCTATGTGAAGCCGCCTTACTAAGCATTTAAAATTGTCTCTTATTCTGGTTCATTAGGCTACACAATCATTGGGAAGATTGCTGACTTGACAGATGTCCAGAAGGCAGTCATTGACACACTCCACAAGGAGGGTAAGTCATAAAAGGTCATTGCTAAAGAAGCTGGAGTTCACAGAGCACTGTATCCAAGCATATTAATGGAAAGGTAAGTGAAAGGAAAATGTGTGGCAGAAAAAGGTGCCCAAGCAACTGGGATAACCACAGCCTTGAGAGGATTGTTAAAAAAAGTACATTGTAAAATTTGGGGGACATTCACAAGGAGTGGACTGCTGCTGGAGTCTGTGCTTCAAGAGTCCCCACAAACAGCACACAGAGATATCAGGGAACATGGGCTACACCTGTTGCCTTCCTTGTGTCTGTGGCACCCCTGCAGGGGATTGCCACAGGATCCACCAGTGCAAGGAGGGAGTTACATCTTGGTTCGCACAGCACACCACACCTTCCACCCCAGACCTGAAGGGGGAGCTCTACTGGCTGCCTTAAGTCAGTTCCCCTTTAAAATATCCAGGCCTGAGGGGAGGAGGTATTCAGTCCCGAGAGTGAGTCTGCAGTTAGTGTGAGGAGAGAGAGGAGTGAGGAGCTGGTTGCTGGGAAAGATCCAGGCCCAGGACCAGGGACCATTGACCGCTGTGTTGCACCTTAGGGAAAGGGTCGGAGGCAAGTGGAGGAAACAGTGAAACAAGAAAAGGGAACCGGTTGCCATAGCCCTTTAATACACCCGGACACCGGAGTCCGATGCTGATACCATTTACTGTTGCAGCAAAAGCCCAGAAGACTCAGGAAAAGTTCACCCCTGAAAGAACAAGTAAGAGACGCTAAACTAACCAAGTATAGGACCAGGGGCCAAAGGAGAAACAGGGACCCCGCAGAAGGACCTCATTGTCTGTTTAGAGCAAACCCTAGAGAGGGAGAAGAAGCAGTGGGTCCAGGTGCAGGTAGGACTCATCCCCCACCACAGAGCATGGAGACAGAGGAGGCCTCACAACTTTCTAAGGTGGAAGTCCGAAGTTGCACCTGGGACCTGGTTATTTCTCTGGACTGTACCTGTTACCCTGTCACCAGTAAAAGGTACTGAAACAAAGATCATGTGTGTGTCTGCCTGCTTAACCACTGCTGTTCACCGCATTGACTGCAGAGACGCGACTACAACTCCCCTCATCCATTCCCGCTGCCCTAAGGTAAAGCTCCACCTGTGGGGAGCTGTACTACACTGAGCTGCACTTCCATCACCTCAGCAGCCAGCTGCTGCGCTGGTATACACGTTACCAGGTACCATAGATGGCGTCACGTTACCAATCCCCTTATCCCCCACCATCCCCACCATTGAGGGTCCAGGGAACGGGACCGTGGACCGACTAGCCGTGATTCCCCATCAAAGTCGCCATCAGCCCTGCTACCCGAGTATCCCCTTCCCTGTTGACCACCTCATGTCCAGCCTCTCATGACCAATAGATAACTCAAGAAGCGTCTTACCTGGGTCAAGGAGAAAAAAAACTGCACTGTTGCTCAGCGGCCCAAGGTGTTGTTTCAAATGAAATTTAATTTTGTGTTTCATTTGGAAATTAAGGTCCCAGATAGGGATGGGCGAATCTACTCGCTAGGACTCGTTACTCGGCGAGTAGTAAGGGACTCGCAGGACTCGGTACTCTGCGAGTTTCCCAGTGATTACTCGCACGAGTCCAATGCAAATCAATATCAATCCTAGTTTTGTCAGAAACGCTGACACAACTAGGATTGTCATTGTCTAGCATTAGACTCGGCTACTGTGCCAGTGATAGCAGGGAAATTCGCAAAGTAACTGCTGTTACATTGCGAGCCGAGTCCAGCTGTCTTCTCTGTGTGCAGGCTGCCAGCTCCAGGGTCCTAGAGCCCGCCTGCTCACAGACATGATGTAGCAGTGCTGAGATTGTTCTCAGTCTGCTCATTCCCTGTGCATAGACATCTATCTATGCACAGGGGATGTAGCAGAGAGGACATCGCGTTTTGGACTACGTTGGACGGAAGAGGATTTTTTTAATTAAAGATGGAGTCCCTAATGGCTTTTTTTTTATTTCAAATAAATTTTTTTCTCTGTGTTGTGTTTTTTTAACCCTTTATTGGAGATTCTTAGTGGCTGGGTCAAACGTGGCCTGACATTAAGAATCTCGGGCTTAATACCAGCTTGTATAACAAAGCTGGTATTAACCCCTTTATTACCCAGCGTGCTACCGCCACCAGGGCCGCTGGAAGAGCGGGGTTCAGCGCCAGAGGATGGCGCTTCAATGAACGCGCCATCTTCTGGGGCGGCTGCGGGCTGCAATTTGCAGCGGGGGGTGCCCAAAAAGCTTGGGCATCCCTGCGCTGCGGATTCCAGCCCCCAGCTGCTTAGCTGTACCTGGCTAGACATAGCTCTTCCAGCGGCCCTGGTGGCGGTGGCACGCTGGGTAATAAAGAGGTTAGGGCCAGCTTTGTATTATCAGCTGGCCCTAAGCCCGAAATTTATGGCGGTCACGCCAATATTAGACATGACCGCCATGAATTTCTATTAAATTGTTTTAAAAAAAACACAACACAAAGAAAATTTTTTATTAGAAATAAAAAAAAAAGTCATTAGGGACTCCATCTTTAATTAAAAAAATCCTCTTCCGTCCGACGCAGTCCAAAACGCGATGTCCTCTCTGCTACATCCCCTGTGCATAGATATAGATGTATATGCACAGGGAATGAGCAGACTGAGAACAATCTCAGCTCTGCTACATCATCTCTGTGCACAGACATTCATGTCTGTACACAGGGAATGAGCAGACTGAGAACAATCACAGCACTGCTACATCAGGCAGCAGGCAGGCTCTAGGACCCTGGAGCTGGCAGCCAGCACACAGAGAAGACAGGACTCTTATCTGTGCGAGTTTCCAGCGATTACAGTTGCAAAGTAAACGAGTCCAATGCAAATAAATGACAAAACTAGGATTGCTTCAGGCTGAAGCTTCCGAGACACATCTGCGATTTGTAAATCTCACACTACTCGCTATTACTCGCTTCCCCATTCATTAACATTGGACTCGCTAGACTCGCAACGAGTAGCGAGTCCTGTGCTCGGACTCGCTAGAGTCAAGCGATTCCGAGTAATTTAGGATTCGCCCATCACTAGTCCCAGAGTCTGGAGGAAGAGTGGAGAGGACACAAGCCAAGCTTCTTGAGGTCTAGTGTGAAGTTTCCACAATCAGTGATGGTTTGAGGAGCCATGTCATCTGCTGGTGTAAGTTTACTGTGATTTATTAAGACCAAAGTCAGCACTGCCACCTACCAGGAAATTTTAGTGCACTTCATGCTTCCCTCTGCTCTTTGGGGATGGAAATTTAATTTTCCAGCAGGACTTGGCACCTGTCCACACTGGCAAAATTGCAAATACCTTAATAACCAAAGTAACACTGTGCTTGATTGGGCAGCAAACTCACCTGACCTCACCCCCATAGAGAATTTATGGGGTACTATCAAGAACAGTGCCACAGGCTGATCACCTCCATGCCACACCGCATTGATGTAGTAATTCATGCAAAAGGAGGCCCCACCAAGTATTTAGTGCTTTTACTGTATATACTTTTCATTAGGCCAAAATCTATGAGTTAAAAATCATTATTTCAGTTGGTCTTATTTAATATTTATTACTATTATTATTATTATTATTATGATTATTTATTACTTATTATTTTTGAAGATAATGACTTTTGGGTTTTCATTGGCTGTAAGCCATAATCATCAATATTAACAGAAGTAAACACTTGAAATAGATCACTCTGTAATGACTCTATATAACATACACATTTGACTTTATGTTCTGAATTACAGAAATAAATTAACGTTTTGATGGTATTCCAATTTTTTAAGACACACTTGTAGATTTTTGATTAAGAAGGCATATTTCCTCAATTTAAAGAGAACCTGTCACCAAAGCAGGCATGGTGATCTAATTACAGCACTGGATACAGCATGTCTGCAGCATGCAGGCAAGGGGTCCCCCAGAACCTGAGCAGCCCTGTACCCCGAGATAATACACTTAGAAAACTTACATGTTACAGCCACTAAGGAGGTGGCTAGGGGCTGCAGCCAAGGGCAGATTCACACCCCCTGCATATGTAATCTGCCCACCGCTGCCAATCATTCTCTCCCTGTCTGCAGCATTTAAACTGAGGTTTTTTTCTCTCCCGGGAGTGAATCTGCCCTTGGCTGCAGCCCCTAGCCACCTCCTTAGTGGCTGTAGCATGTAAGTTTTCTAAGTGTATTATCTCGGGGTACAGGGCTGCTCAAGTGCTTATGGACCCCTTGCCTGCATGCTGCAGACATGCGGTATCCAGTGCTGTAATTAGATCACCATGCCTGGTTTGGTGACATGTCCTCTTTCAGGTCTTGACCAGACAATGGTCTTTTATGTATGTGTACTGTCTTTATTAACATATGAAAACACATGGTGAGCACATTCATATAAAGCACCACCTCAGCATTTTTTTTTATTGTACCACTGTAGTGGTGGTTTAACCCCTTCACCCCCGGGCCATTTTCCATTTTTTTCATTTTTTCCTCCCCTTCTTCCAAGAGCCATAACTTCTTTATTTTTCCGTCAATATAGACATATGAGGGCTTGTGTTTTACGTTG
>JARQOC010000008.1:122408451-122768111 GCA_033576535.1 Allobates femoralis
ATGCTGGTTGGGAATAGCCTGATCCCCGCCACGGTACTTTGGATCATGCTGTCAGTGACTGAGAGCATGATTTAAAGGGTTAATATTGGTGAACCGATCGGTGCTGTTAGCAATGTTTGTAAGCTGATTAGATCAGCTGACATGTACATGGAATGGAATGATGCAAGCTGAGTGCGTGAGCTCATATCAGAGTGAGCGACACGACAAAGGGTGTCCTATTATGCCTTTGGCCGTGAAGGTAATCATGTCACCAGGTTTTTGACATCCCATATGAGAGCAGCATAATGTGGAGAAAGACTCTGATTCCAGCGATGTGCCACTTACTGAGCTGCTTCCTGTAATTTTTTGATACAACTACAGTTTTCTCTGCATTAGATTTAGCAGCTATTTGAATGTGTAGCTCTATAAACCCTCCCACATTACAGATTTGCAGCTTTCTGGGTAAACTGTAATCAGAAGTTGGAGCAGGGCTATACAAATCATTGTGGTTGTGCTTGGCCCTACAGAGGTACACTTTCTTCTTACCTTGCCCGGGCTATACAAAGCTCAGGAATATGCTGGACTACCTGGAAGTAGGGCAAGTAGTCCTCTAGTAGCCTCCAACTTATAAAACAGTGATTTCATTAAAAATACACTGAGCAGCCCAGTAAGTGACATATCTCCTGAATCAGGATCTCTGGACTTATATTAGGCTACTCTCATATTAGGTAGCAAAAACTTGGTGACAGATTCCTTTTAGATTTAATTCCCCTGAGCCCTTTTCTATACTCACCTTTTACCATCTTCATGCTTTTCCATAGGCGCTTCAGTTGGTCTCCACTGAAAAGAGACTTGCTGACAGCTGCAGTGTTTCAAGGAGCACATCATAGGTCACTCTTCAATACATCTCTATAAGGGCCTGATTCTGGTCTTGTTCTGGCTCTTATAGAGATGCATTGCGTGCCTGTAATGCAGCTTCTGACTTCCGGACAATTAGATTTTACCGGCAAAAGATGGCGCCATGGGACCAAAGCGGCATTGGTAAAGTAAGAAAACATCATACAGTGAGTATAAGACAGGGAATTGGGGGTTAATATCTAAAGTACTGCTACTATGGTGAGAAACAGGCTCGAATGGTGGTCAACATACAGTAATATCTTCTGTATTGTATCATACTTGACTATTCAAGTGTATGGGTGCACCAAAAATATTAGATTTCATTTGGATCATCTTTACGGCATCCAATTTTCCTGAATACATTACAATTCTTTAGCATAGGAAACTACATTTCGTTCTGGAAATTGTCTGCTGTTCGGCTGAGGTATAAAAACAAAATCCAACCAGATGTCATAAAAAAGTTTAAAAAAATAATTTTACGGATGACATATAGACAGCACACAATGAAATACAAATGAAATTAGTTTTTTCCCAGATGTAAATTGGATGATTTTTCCTACGCTCATATAAAACCTGCCTAAGATAATAAAGACAAAACAACAAGTGATTTCTGTTTCGTAATATCAGTTTTAAACCATTCATTTCCAAATGACAAAATTACATTTTCCCAGATTTCCTTATGTCTACATGTCAACCATTATGTGCCTCTCATTTAATGTAAAAAAAAAAAGAGATTAGAAGTCATAACTAGAATTGTTTGGGGAAACAATTCTGTGTTCTTAAAGTGACTATTCAGAATAAGTTGTTATGTGTGTGTATTTCGGGAATAACACTATTAATAGGTGTTGAATGACATGTATCCTGCCTTTTCTGCAGTTTTTACTTTTACAGGCTACTGGCTCTATCTCCAATTTGCAGTTGAACCTGACCTAGTTGGTGGAGATCTGATTTCATATCTCCAGTGCACTCTCAGTATACAGGAACATGAGAGATTACTGCTTTCCTATGTGTATATAACACATGTTCAATAGCAGTAGTATAGAGGATATTGAACTTGTGCAGTGTAGCTGTGAATCCTGTCACTAGAGAATAATAAAACACTTTCAAAAAAGAAGTAGCACCCTCCTTCTGCCATTCTCAGTTTTATTCTACTCCTAAGAGCTTCCATTCCCTCTCTATAGACTTCCATAGGCAGCTGTATACTAAATGTTTATTGAGCTGGCAGTCTTCCTTGAGCTACAAACATCTTAGCCCATTTTCAGAATGGCAAGCTCAGTACTTGATTAAGTATTAGGCTGAAGGCACACTGTGCAAGGGACTCACGCGAGTGCAATGCGAGGGAAACTCTCATTGTACTCAGACCAATGTTGCCCTATCATGTTGCTGCGACTGTACGCGATTCTGATGTGCATTAGGGCACCGGAGTTTCAATGTGCCCTGGCCATGGAGCTGATGCTTAAGTCTTCAGCACCATGGAAAGCGGCGGGTACAGTACGCAATTAGCGTAAGTACCTGGGACAGCTCCTTATTCTGGACGCTGCCCAGCAATGTGCTTATGCTAATTGCCTACCATACCAACGCGCTCACTGACAGGAGCCTGGGGATTTTATGAATTTAACTGGCAAAGCCGACAGTTACCGGTTTGCCAGAAATATAGTGATTAACCCCTGAATTACCAATGAATAAAGGCAGCATGTCTCTAGGGAGGGTGGTTACTCCCTGGAGACATGGTGCCAACATATTTTGAACACATTAACCCTTGATTCTCAGCTGGGTGTTTATTAATCATCTTCCACCGCTGACACAGCGGTGCAAGATGATTAAGTACTGTACCGGGAAATTGGCAGATTTATACTCTGTGGCTTTGACAGCCGCGCAGTTTGAATATGCCAGTAACTGCTGTCCACGGTCCTGAAGTTTGCTTCAGCACTGTGGACAGCATCACACTCACACGCAGCACAAACACACTCACACAGCCTGCGCTCATCACACTCGCAGCACACTCACGTGCATACAGCCAGGCACACTCACCCACACGCACAACATTCGCACCACACACCCAAAACACGCATCACACTCTCATCACTGTCATGCACCAAACATGCTCTGAGTTTGATGCACGACAGTGTGCCTTCAGCCTCACACTTGTTCAAGCGTTCTTTAGCAGCTGTTTTTCAATCACTAAACATGCAGGGATTGTCTGCCAATCATGGTAATGTTGGCTACTGGCATTACTGGGATTGGCCGGCCACATCGTATCATCAGGTCTTATATGAGACTCAGGGGCATGAAAGTTTGGCCCATTCATGTCAGGATGCAGTTTAGGGAGAGTTGATGTAGGAGGGAGAGCTTATATTAGAGCAGGGGTATAAGTAAAGTTATACACTTTCACTAGGGATGGGCAAATCTACTCGCTAGGACTCGTTACTCGGCGAGTAGTAAGGGACTCGCAGGACTCGGTACTCTGCGAGTTTCCCAGTGATTACTCGCACGAGTCCAATGCAAATCAATATCAATCCTAGTTTTGTCAGAAACGCTGACAAAACTAGGATTGCCATTGTTTGCATTAGACTCGCGAGTAATCACTGGCTACTGTGCCAGTGATAGCAGGGAAACTCGCAGATAACTGCTGTTTCTTTGCGAGCCGAGTCCAGCTGTCTTCTCTGTGCAGCTCCAGGGTCCTAGAGCCTGCCTGCTGCCTGATGTAGCAGTGCTGAGATTGTTCTCAGTCTGCTCATTCCCTGTGTACAGACATGAATGTCTGTGCACAGAGATGATGTAGCAGAGCTGAGATTGTTCTCAGTCTGCTTATTCCCTGTGCATAGACATCTATATTTATGCACAGGGGATGTAGCAGAGAGGACATCGCGTTTTGGACTGCGTCGGACGGAAGAGGATTTTTTTAATTAAAGATGGAGTCCCTAATGGCTTTTTTTTTTATTTCTAATAAAAAAATTTCCTTGTGTTGTGTTTTTTTTAAAACAATTTAATAGAAATTCATGGTGGTCATGTCTAATATTGGCGTGACCGCCATAAATTTCGGGCTTAGGGCCAGCTGATAATACAAAGCTGGCCCTAACCTCTTTATTACCCAGCGTGCCACCGCTACCAGGGCCGCTGGAAGAGCGGGGTTCAGCGCCAGAGGATGGCGCTTCAATGAACGCGCCATCTTCTGGGGCGGCTGCGGGCTGCAATTTGCAGCGGGGGGTGTCCAGAAAGCTTGGGCATCCTGCGCTGCGGATTCCAGCCCCCAGCTGCTTAGTTGTACCTGGCTAGACATAGAAATTGCGCGGAGCCCCACGCATTTTTTTTTTAATTATTTCATGAATTTCAGAGTCAGAGTCTCAGAGTCAGAATCTCAGAATTTCATGAAATAATTAAAAAAAAATGCGTGGGGCTCCGCACAATTTCTATGTCTAGCCAGGTACAGCTAAGCAGCTGGGGGCTGGAATCCGCAGCGCAGGGATGCCCAAGCTTTCTGGGCACCCCCCGCTGCAAATTGCAGCCCGCAGCCGCCCCAGAAGATGACGCGTTCATTGAAGCGCCATCCTCTGGCGCTGAACCCGCTCTTCCAGCGGCCCTGGTAGCGATGGCACGCTGGGTAATAAAGAGGTTAGGGCCAGCTTTGTATTATCAGCTGGCCCTAAGCCCGAAATTTATGGCGGTCACGCCAATATTAGACATGACCGCCATGAATTTCTATTAAATTGTTTTAAAAAAAACACAACACAAGGAAAATTTTTTATTAGAAATAAAAAAAAAAGCCATTAGGGACTCCATCTTTAATTAAAAAAATCCTCTTCCGTCCGACGCAGTCCAAAACGCGATGTCCTCTCTGCTACATCCCCTGTGCATAAATATAGATGTATATGCACAGGGAATGAGCAGACTGAGAACAATCTCAGCACTGCTACATCATCTCTGTGCACAGACATTCATGTCTGTACACAGGGAATGAGCAGACTGAGAACAATCTCAGCTCTGCTACATCATCTCTGTGCACAGACATTCATGTCTGTACACAGGGAATAAGCAGACTGAGAACAATCTCAGCTCTGCTACATCATCTCTGTGCACAGACATTCATGTCTGTACACAGGGAATAAGCAGACTGAGAACAATCTCAGCTCTGCTACATCATCTCTGTGCACAGACATTCATGTCTGTACACAGGGAATGAGCAGACTGAGAACAATCTCAGCACTGCTACATCAGGCAGCAGGCAGGCTCTAGGACCCTGGAGCTGGGGCAGCCAGAACACAGAGAAGACAGGATCTTATCTGTGCGAGTCAGCGATTACTTACAAAGTAAACTAGCAATGCAAATAAATGACAAAACTAGGATTGCTTCAGGCTGAAGCTTCCGAGACACATCTGCGATTTGTAAATCTCACACTACTCGCTATTACTCACTTCCCCATTCATTAACATTGGACTCGCTAGACTCGCAACGAGTAGCGAGTCCTGTGCTCGGACTCGCTAGAGTCAAGCGATTCCGAGTAATTTAGGATTCGCCCATCACTAACTTTCACTCTTTAGTGGCTTTCATGTGGCACTAAAGGCTGTTTTTAGCCTTGTTTAACATAATAAAAAAAAAAAAATAATTAAAGAAAGCAAAGGATCCCTACTATTTTTGATGACCAGCCAAGGTAAAGCAAACTGCTGGCGGCTGATATTATGAGGAAGGCTTTTTTTTTTTTTGGCTTTTCCCAGTCTAAATATAACTACCAGCAGCCATCCAAGACGTGCCACATCACATAAGATGCACTGATTCTGGTGTGTTGCTTTGCTTTTCCCAATTGTCCTGCTGCACTGGCAATCAAGGTAATATTTTTGGGGATGATGTTAGCTTTTTAAAATCAGCTGGTATTGAGCCAAGGGGTTAGTAAAGGATAGACATCTATCAGACACCTCCATTCCTAACCCAGTAAGTGAAGAGTTAAAAGAAACACACACAAGGGTAGTACATACAACTCTCATCAGAGCTGCTGCCTTTCGCTGAGCGCAGTGCTGCACCAATGGCTATGATGAGAGTTTTCATCAGTACCAGATGTCTGTGAATAGCTGTATTTTACTGCTATTCACAGTCACCGGAGCTGCAGATGTGAATTATGGATGGCTTCGTGAGAAAATTTTTGATGATACTGATGAGTGAAGAAATGTTTTGGGGAGTCTTTACTCATATCAAATATTTTTTCCTGCCTGTATTTATTTTTTCACTTTAGATACTGGTACTCACAGATGAGCCAAAACACAATGTGAACAGGTCTGTATGACCGTGTTCATACCATCAAAAAACTAGACCAAGAAAAGACAGTATAAAAAATGTCTGGAAATACTGTGCTACAACAGGCAATAGTGAAAAAATGAGTGCTAATAAAAAACAGTTAATAACAGGGTATTTAGTTAATACATTTTTTGCAAAAAATGTACAGAGCAGCTCCACCATCGTTAAGGTAACCCATATTGGAACGGTCCCTATCTAACTTATTTAAAACCTGATCCAATGTAAATATACCTCAAGAATGCAGGATGCAGCAGGGCCAGAGTCCATTATGGACACAAGGCAGAAATAGCTTTTATGCGTCTGACTCAACAAGGAAGGGGTGGGTCACTTCTCATCTTGAAAAACAAGAGACTAAACAGATAGTCACAGCTGAGCCAAAACACAATGTGAACAGGTCTGTACGACATTGGTCACGCCACTGGAAAACTAGACCAAGAAAAGACAGTATAAAAAATGTCTGAAAATACTCTTCTATAAAAGGTAATAGTGAAAAAGCGAGTGCTAATAAAAAATAGTGTTGATAACAAAGTATTTAGTTAATATGTCTTAATAAGTCTTTCCAGCCTGATAATATAAGCCACTAGCTGTTTATCAAAAATGGGGGGACACTACACCTTTTCTTTTAATTATTTAATTTTACACTTCCTAGCAGAAACTTGGGAGGCAGAGATCCATCCAGGTAACTTTCTCATGTGGTTACTATTCCACTGCAGCACTGTTTCCATCCATGTCAGCAATTTTCAGGTCTCCTAAGGGCCCTTTCACATCAGCGTTTTTTTCAAATCGCGGCAGATGCGGTGAAAAAAACGCATCTGCCGCGATTACCGGCTGCACTTGTGGCACAGTTGCGGCGCGGTTGCGGTAAACGCCATACAAGGTATAGGCAGACTTGCGGCAGGTGCGGCAAGTGCGGTTTTGGCACTTGCGGCAGGTGCGGCCGCGAAAAAAAAACGCCGTCAGCCGCGGTTTTTTTCGCGGCCGCACCTGCCGCAAGTGCAAAACCGCACTTGCCGCACCTGCCGCAAGCCCGCCTATACTTTCTATGGGGCTTGCCGCAACCGCGCCGCAACCGTGCCGCAAGTGCAGCCGGTATGCGGTAATTGCGGCAGATGCGGGTTTTTCACCGCATCTGCCGCGATTTGAAAACAACGCTGATGTGAAAGCACCCTAAGCCCTTCTAAGGGGTTTACCAGAAAAATGCTTCAGTTTCCTACAGACTTCCATTACACATGTTACTCAACGAGCACTCAAGCTTTTTAGTGCTTTCTCATGTCTAGTGATGTGTAATAATTACAAATGACACAAGAAGAAGGTATTAAACACACTTACTGATTTTTTTTAGTACTCTATACAAAAGTCTTTGTTATGAATGACAGATTAAAGACGCAACTTGTATGGAGAGACTAGTCACATGGATTGCTAAAGTGGAATTTTGGCCATTCTTCCACACGAGCACTCTTAAAATCCAGAAGGTTCTGTGGGCTCCTTCAATTACCTCTGAGCTTTATTTTTTTCCATACATTTTCTATTGGTCAGGTGATTGGTTGAGTAATTATACCAGCTTTTCTTTCTTTCTTAGAAACTAATTCAGAATGTCCTTGACTGTGTGTTTGCAATCATTGTCTTGCTGAAATGTACACCCTCATTTCATCTTCAACATCCTGGTAGTTGGCAGCATATTTCTATCAAAAACTGCAATGGTAGATATTTCCATATATTTTTTCTTCAATCATAAAGTTTACTAATGTTACTTATATTGAAAAACAGCTCCACACCATGATGTTCTTACCTCCAAACCTCACTGTTGCCATGGTATTCCTGGGCGTGATATGCAGTTCATTTTGACCCCCAAACATAGTGTTTATTATGGCATCCAAAGAGTTCAATGTTATTCTCATCTACCCTAACTATATTCTCCCTATATTTTACAGTCTTTTCTAAAAAATTTTGAGCAAACTTTGAACATGCTTTTTGTTCAGCATTTAAGTCTTGCAAGGTCTGCATGTATACAAGCCACGAAGGTTGAGTACATTAGGGTGCTTTCACATTAGCGTTCCCCTCTGTAGCGTTCTGCGGAGGGGAGCCGCAATGTAAGCGCGGCACCGCAAGTCCATATCTTTATAATGGGAGCGCACGGTGCTGCGCTTGACTGCGCACGACCGTGCGCACCCATTCACTCCCATATGTGATCTGTGCGCAGGCGGATGCCTGCGTACAAATCAGCCAGTCTCGTCCGCACAAGAAATGCAACATGTTGCATTTCTTGTGAGAACGAGACTGGGTGATTTGTGCGCAGGCATCCGCCTGCGCACAGATCACATATGGGGGTGAATGGGTGCGCACGGTCATGCCCAGACATATCATATTGTATATAGGTTTGTAAACTTGTAATGGTCAAAGAGAATTTCTTACAGTATTGTCATAGATTTCTGTGGTTAAAGTTTAGCTTGGTAATGTAATTATCTAACCTGTTTGTCATTGAAGGCCAGAGAACTTAATTATGCTAATCGTCCATTGTCTATTACCCTGTGAATGTTGATTGCATGTCCAGGGGCCCCAGCCACGATTGTTTAAGTGTCATTGGTTTGCAGACTGATTGTCTCAAACTAACATACCATTGTATCACTGCTAGCAATTGGATCAGCATTTGGATTGCAATAGGACTAAAATATGTTAAATGAGGATTGGAATTCAGCCAATGAAAAGACTGTGTTATTGCACCAATCCTGACGTCCCCAATATCCTACAATGAGGGCTGAGGGTATATAAGGAGGACTGTTCACTTTGACCAGGAGTTTGGAGATTGAAGATTGGAGACAGGCAGCGAATCTAGGGTCTTCGGATCCGGTTAGCGAGCCATAACCCCAGGCCTAGGCATTTCGGTGCCGACCAAGGGGATCAGAACACGGACTAAAGAACCACAAGGACTTCAGCATCGGATTAGCGGATACGACTGTGATAAAGACTGCACAAGATACATAAGGATAAGGAAGCAACCCAGGTTGGGACGATACAGTCACCTGGCTACAGACTTTGCCGTGCTACATTCTAAAGCCTGGTGAGCCAGCGGAAGGGTGAGACTCTGTTGCCTGTTACATGTTGTGTTTTGCTTGGTTATGCGTTATATGCTGTTAACTGTTTGGGGATCCAATAAAGCCTTGATATTGTGATTCCCTGACCCTGTGTTGTCTGAGTAGTGTTCCGCCCACGGTTAAGGAGCTCGGTCGTTCAGTTGGGGATGAGCCCTGGTCCACGCTGTCTTTGTAAAGGCGGCTGGGCCTGCGGACGAGAGCGCCCACTGACCCCCGGGTCTCCACAATTGGTGGCAGCGGTGGGATACTACTCAGCCTGGTTTATCCAGGGGAGCTGCAGGGGACTGGTGTTCGTGGACACCGTCCAAGGGCTCAACAACCAGGGATGCATATAAGCGTACCCAGCAGGCCATAGTGAGGCATTCAGGTTTCGGACGTTGCCATGTCCAACCCCACCAGCTCAGCCATGGGACGAGGACTGGAGTGGAAGTACGGCCGCTATAGGAAACTGCAACTAGAGGTGGCATGTCTGTTCCGAGAAATCGAAGCCAGAGACACTGACACACGGTCGGATTTGATCCAGAGATTGGTCCAGTGGCATGCCCAGAAGGATGCAGAGAATGATGAGGACCCCGCCGAGATTGACCCAAAGGAATTAAACTGTGTGCCACACCATGGATCCAGTGACAGTCTGGAAGGACACCAGTTCCAAGCCCTGGAACTGCAAGAAATTGATCCTGTCAACACCGTGCCAGAGCAGGAAGAGGACAAGTTGGAGGTTATGGACAACGTCCCTATACCTGTTGCTTTGGAGACTGGCCAGGAAGAGGTTGATGTGGGATTGGTGAGCAGCTTCTCCACACCTGTTGTTTCAGGGGCTAACCAGGAGGAGGTTGAAGTGGGGCTCATGGATGGCCCCCCCACATCTGTTGTTTTGCAAGCTGACCCAGGACAAGGATTATCCAGCCAGTGTGTCACAGCCATCACCAACATCCAGGAAGCCAAGCAGCACCCTGATGTGGAACTTGCTACCCCACCTTCAGAGGATAATCCATGTTCCCAGCCCCCATCATTTTCCTCTGAGCCATTAACAGTGAGTACACCTAGCCAGACTGTGGTCATTGACTGGGGGGGAATTGATAACCAGAAGTTTATGGGAGCCCAACTCCTGAATCCCATTTTACTGCTTGTCCACAATATGTCTGCCCATCCTGGGGGAGGTAATCTGGGGGAGGTGTATAGATGGAAGCCTCGATTGCTGTTTTCTCCATTAAAAAAGACAATGCCGCCCAGAGGAGAAGGATGACCAGAGACTTATCATATTTGACTGCCCTGTCTGGCTAAATAAGAAGGGGGAGGTATGTGACGAAATGGACCCTTTAATATATAATGTAGGAGGATTTCTTATTCATCCAGACATATCATATTGTATATAGGTTTGTAAACTTGTAATGGTCAAAGAGAATTTCTTACAGTATTGTCATAGATTTCTGTGGTTAAAGTTTAGCTTGGTAATGTAATTATCTAACCTGTTTGTCATTGAAGGCCAGAGAACTTAATTATGCTAATCGTCCATTGTCTATTACCCTGTGAATGTTGATTGCATGTCCAGGGGCCCCAGCCACGATTGTTTAAGTGTCATTGGTTTGCAGACTGATTGTCTCAAACTAACATACCATTGTATCACTGCTAGCAATTGGATCAGCATTTGGATTGCAATAGGACTAAAAATATGTTAAATGAGGATTGGAATTCAGCCAATGAAAAGACTGTGTTATTGCACCAATCCTGACGTCCCCAATATCCTACAATGAGGGCTGAGGGTATATAAGGAGGACTGTTCACTTTGACCAGGAGTTTGGAGATTGAAGATTGGAGACAGGCAGCGAATCTAGGGTCTTCGGATCCGGTTAGCGAGCCATAACCCCAGGCCTAGGCATTTCGGTGCCGACCAAGGGGATCAGAACACGGACTAAAGAACCACAAGGACTTCAGCATCGGATTAGCGGATACGACTGTGATAAAGACTGCACAAGATACATAAGGATAAGGAAGCAACCCAGGTTGGGACGATACAGTCACCTGGCTACAGACTTTGCCGTGCTACATTCTAAAGCCTGGTGAGCCAGCGGAAGGGTGAGACTCTGTTGCCTGTTACATGTTGTGTTTTGCTTGGTTATGCGTTATATGCTGTTAACTGTTTGGGGATCCAATAAAGCCTTGATATTGTGATTCCCTGACCCTGTGTTGTCTGAGTAGTGTTCCGCCCACGGTTAAGGAGCTCGGGCGTTCAGTTGGGGATGAGCCCTGGTCCACGCTGTCTTTGTAAAGGCGGCTGGGCCTGCGGACGAGAGCGCCCACTGACCCCCGGGTCTCCACACCTATCATAAAATATTTCTTGCATGGCACCTTGGTAATGAGACATTTTTTAATAGGGCATCTGTTACACCAGCTGGTAATAAGTTTTACTAAATGGTAGGATTGCATCCTAATTACTGATAGATTTCAGCTGGTATCATGACTTTCCATAGCGTTTTGCACCTCTCTTTCTTCATGTATTCATTAATGTTTTGATGTCTTTTTTTTAATACTGCACATAATTTATGGTCATTTATGGTTTGGTTTCTTTGTGTGAATTGAAAAGGTTGTTACTGACATTTGGTGAGAAATTCATTTCAACAGAAACTTTAAAAACATATTTACTTAAAAAATTTGTGACATGTTCAATGCTTATTTCACCAACTGTATATCATTTTCAAAGTGTTTTATATTTGATTGTTCCATTGATTGACTCAATATTTGTTGAAACAAAGTTTTTTGAAATGTACCGTAATTTATGATCTATTCTTTATTTTTCTTGCCCCTGTGATTTATTTAATGTTGCTTTTCCTAAACTGTATTATTCAAATCAATAGAGCTTTCATCAGGTTTCTGTGCATATCCATGCCTGGGAGCTCTGTTAAACCATGCTTTATTAACTTCCTGTATTAGAGAACACATCTACTTTCGTAATTCTTAAGTCCCATCCATCATCCACTTCTGGCATCATTTTGTCTAGATATCATGCATGGCAGCAGCCATATTTGCACACCAAGTGATGGGTGTGTAAATATGGTGCCCTCAAGTGGTGATGGGCCCTTGCCAACTACCGCCAGTGGTGTCCCAGTGGCCACACCCAATGTAATCCCCTGCCACCATCTAGACACATTGCCGCAGAGACCCAATGCTACATGCCCGCCGCTCTATCCCTGTTGCATCTAACCACCCACACCTCACCATATGAATAACTGGGCATGCTCACATGCGCAGTTATTCATACTGTGGCCATATTGATACACCCAAAAGAGTCCAAAGCTATGTTAGCAAAGATGGCCACCATAGGAGTAAATATTCATATGGTGGCCATCCTTGAACACCTAAATGGGGGAAAGACAGCATGGGGGCAAGAGAAACAGGAGACAAGGAGAGAGACATCACAGGAGGGGAGACAGCACATGAGGGAGAGACAGCACAGGGGGAGGGAAAGACAGCGCAAACAGACAGAGGTTACAGGGGAAGACAGCACAGGGGGAGGGAGAGACAGCACAAGGTGAGATATATTACAGGAGGAGAAACAGCACAAGGCAAAAGAGAGACAGTACAATGGGAGAGACATTACAGGGGGAAAGAAAGCACAAGGGAGATGGTTAGAGCCAAAGGGCAGAGACATCACATGGGAGAGAGTCAGTGCAGTGGGGAGAGACATCACAGGGGGAGGAAACACAAGGGGAAGAGAGAGTGGACAGGGGAATAGCACACCGGTGGAAAAGAGCACAAGGAGAGAGACAAAGCACAGTAGGAGGAGCGCGCAGTGGGGAGAGAGACACGGAACTTGGGGGCAGAGTCAGTGTACAGGTGAAAGAGAATTCACAGGGGAAAAGAGCACATAGGGGGAAGAAAGGGCGCACAGGGGAAGAGAGAGTGCACATCGGAAAGAGAGCATACAGGAGAAAACAGAAAAAGAGCCCATGGGGGGCTGAGAGAGTGCACAGGGGTACAGAGAGCACAAAGGGGACAGAGATAGCGCACATGGGAGCCAGAGAAAACAGACAGACAGCAGAGAGAGCGCATGCACACCTACTTAAATGGTATCTGTCTTTAAGCACTAGGGTATACAAAGATGGTGACGGCATCATGCATCACACCACCCCACCATAAGATTACAGTAATTACAGGATCACGTTGGAGGGGAACTTGGTGGGAGCTAATAAAGTGGATAATGAGGTGTCACCATCTATTTTATATGCAATAAAAAATGTATCTATGTGTGTTTTTTTCTCTTCACTGAAAGTATTGCTAATGGCCAGCCTTCATACTAACGGCTGACTTTAGCAATAGGGCTTGACGTCAGCTTCCAAAGAAAATTGATACCAACCCCTTTGTAACCCAGTCTGCCACCGTCACCAGGGCAGTGGAAGAGCTGGGTAGCTGTCATGCAAGTGGTATAGTGGATGAGGGAATGGAAGCAGGATGGAACAAAAGGGCAAGGTAACTGAGTAACTAGTCTGATCCTATATACTGGCGACCCTGGTCTGACCCTGTACCCAGAATTACCTCTGATGAAGAGGAGGTCTGAGCCACAACCCTTGCCCTCTGTTCCTTAACTAGTCTTGTGCCAACTCCCTCTCACCTCCTCCCATGGTCCGAGATAGACAACAACTCCCACAGCTAAGGAAAATACCAAGAAAGCACAAGGTGCACACACATCTTCTCAGTTTGCAATCTTGAAGAGACTATAACTCTATCAGCTACATCAGCTGGTTGAACAGGAGGCTATTTAAAGGCCAGGGGTGTGGTCATCTGACAAACTTACAACTCCACCTGCAGAGCCACGCACAGCAATACAGACGCTTCTGCACATTAACTCTGAATGTGCCATTTTACTCTTATTAAAACTGCAAAGAGTTTTACACATAGACTGCAGCAATCAACACGTGACACTAAACAGCAGTTTTGACATCTCTCATGGAGTTGCCAATTTTAAGTTGTCTACTGGCTGCAATTTTTAGCATGGGGGTCTCACAACACTTGGGCCTCGCCATGCTGAGAATTTCAGCCCACAGCTGCCTGAGTTACCTTGACTGGCAAACAAAAATACAGTGACACTCACTCCAATTTTTTTTTTAATTATTTATTTAAATAACTTAAAAAAATAGGGCTCATCTGTATTTTTATTGCCAGTCAAGGTAAAATGAGGCAGCGGTGGTTGGCAGCCAGTAGCTGCTTTGTTTATCTGCACTGGCAATAGAAAATACAGTGAAGCCCTACACATTTTTACCAGGCAAATAAACACTTTTTTAATTATAATAAATAAAATATAGAAAAAAAAAACACAGGAATAGGTTTGTAAGTAAAAATACATTTGTTTACATATATTGGGAGAGAGCATGAGGGGGAGAGAAACAGCAGAAAGGGGAGGGACTAAACAGACATACGCTGCCCGCAGAGCCATAGAGCCTGCTCTCATAGTGATGTCACCGTCCACCCAATGCAATAGCATTGAGCTCTCATCTAGTTGTCTATAAATGCAATCGGCAACCCAAATGGTCACTTATGGTGTGCTTTGTATAACACACTTGGGTGTATTATAGCAGAGCTTTTCAGTTAAACAGTCAGTATGTAATGCAGTTAGCATATAGGTAACATGATAATTCCCAGTCTTGGTTTGTTATTCACCACAGGTTACCATGAGTAACTTAATTAGATCTAAAATCAGGTTTGTAATTCAGTAACTGAAGCAATCTTGAAAGTTGTCATTACGAAATATGATGTTCAGGATCGATATGCAATGCCCACCAGGGTCGTGGGTATTCGGGAACCGGGCCGGTTGGTTCAATGGGAAGTCAAGGTGGCGGTGATCCGGCTCTGTGAGCCTGGGTGTGCAATAAAAGGGGATTATTTACAGGGGATAGTTTGTGATACCACCTGTGGCACTCAGCCAGGGTTGGCCGACACTGCAGGATATAACTGCTGAGGCAGATGGTAGTGCAGCTGGGATGGTAAAGCCCCCCACAGGTGGAGCTGGACCCCAGGGATGATGTGGACAGTCTGTGGTGGTGGTGATGATTGTTAGGATGAACTCCCAAAAAAATTGTGCAAGTGTATAACCCACGATAAATACAAACACTCTCCGCTACAATGATTTTTAGAAAATGTATTATAAAGTTTATTACGGTAAGTACAATACAAAAAGGGTTGGTATTACAATAGTACAAATCTACTGGGGAGAAAACAAAAGAAAAAGATGGCAAAATGTTTTTTTCCATCAATGAGAGAAGACAAGGAGTAGTGTCACCAAAAACTATGACCCCGAAACTATAATAATGTCGGGGTCGTTGCGACAATACACTCCTTCACCAGTCACTCCAAATTAGACTATGAACATATGGTACCAGATAAGAGTAAATCAGACGGAGAATCTGGTTCAAACTTATAATATGTTCGTTGCTTTATTAAGCAATGGCAATGGTCACAGCAACTGAACTTTATTTCCGGGTACACAGCATTTTATACTCTAGAGACTAGGCGTGAAATGGCCAGGACAAGGTGGGATTAGATGGGGGTTAGGTGGGGTTAGGCTAATATATCTATCTCTGTTAGTAATAATTAGTCCTTTGTCTTCTCTGCTGAGTCCATCCTTCTTCTTGACACGGTGCCGTCTCTGGGCTCCTGGCATGTAGGACATCTCAGGTTTCTCCTAATACTCCTTGACACAGGCATCCAAGGACAGCTTATCTTCTTAGTTCTCATCCATCTGAACACAATAGTATCTTCTTTTCAGCAGACAGATATATCTATTGGGTACTAGGTTAAGGGGAAATCTTATTGTTTCTCATCTAGAGTATTAGTAAAAATATATATAATATGAAAGTATATAAAGAAAATATAAATATAGTGGAAAAGCGTATTTTCTACCTTGACAATAATACATCTGCACATCTCGAGCATGACAATTTACAATGTAAAAAGCCTAATAAAAGGCATATAAATAACCGCATTGAGCTGATAAGACAATGCTAACTACTGCAAGGCTCACAAAGAGGCTAATGCTAGGCAAGCTGGCTGCAGATGCTATGAGCTGATCTACAGGGCTTGACTGTGATCCACCCACCTAGTCATAGAATACTGCATAAAACTTCAACAGCACATTGGTTACCTTGGGCCATAGTGCACTGCTATTCGCGTCATGCGATGTTTCCGGTGCATCCGGACTATCGCATGTGCTGTGACACAGTCACTTTCATACTAGCGCTTCTGGGTTACGTTTGACTGCGCTCACCCATATAAGGTAATGGCAGTGTTAGCACAATACACGTCATTTGCGCTCCGATGTGCTTGCACTGCGCTACCACCTGCGCTAGCTCAATGCTGCCAAACGCACTGGAGCGCAGATATGAAACGGCTCTTAATGGATTATTATCCGTGAAGATGCTATGCAAGGAACTGTAGTTGTTGGGGTTCCTTTCAGTGGGACAAAGCTTCCTGCTTGCAAAGGTGATCATTCTCTCTCTGTCTCTCTACATTTGTCACAACACTGCTCTCTATTCCATGTTGCTGCTGTCCGTGTATAGTAGAAATGGTCATAGTCACAGTAAGCCATGATCTCATCTCCCGTGAGAGCCATCTTCAACCAGGTGAAGGATCCTTCTACTTTGCTGTCCCACTCAATTGAAAAGCTCTTGTTCTTGGCCTTTTTGGACTGGCCCACCAGAAGGTCTTGCAGGGGTGCGGCTATCAAGGATGAAGCACTTGATGAACCTCCGGTAGTAGCCTACCAACCTGAGGAACTGCCGTACTTCACGAATGGTATTGGGTCTTTGCCAGTACCTGGTGATGGTGACTTTGCCAGAGTCTGGTGCCATGCCTTCTGCGCTTACCACATGGCCTAGGTACTGCACCTTAGGTTTCAAGAGGTGACATTTAGGCGGCTTCACTTTCAGGCCAAAGTTGGACAGTGCTTTGAACACCTCGGCCAGATGCTTTAAGTGGTCCTCGTAGGTCTTGGAGAAGACGACGATATCATCAATGTATAATAGAACCGTCTCAAAGTTCTTGTGCCCAAGGCAACACATCAACCTCTGAAGCAACCCAGGTGCATTGCAAAGCCAAATGGCATGCAGTTGAACTCACATAAGCCCATGGGTGTCATGAAGGTGGTCTTCTCTCTATCTGCCACTGCCACGGGAACCTGCTAGTACCCACTCATGAGTTCTAAGGTGGAGAAATAGCAGATTTCAGGGCAGCTAAAGATTCCTCAATTCGTGGTAATGGGTAAGCATCTTTGTGTGTAATGTGGTTAATCTGCCTATAATCTACACACATCCTCTTTGTACCATCTTTCTTTTTAACGAGGACTAAAGGAGCTGTCCAGAGGCTACAATTATCTCTGATGACCCCAGCCTCCTTCATCTCCCATAACATGCCCTTGGGACACTGTTATTGGGCTTGGGGAACAGGGTGGTACCTTTCTTTAATTGGCGGATAGTCTCCAGTGGGGATATGATGTTGGACCCTTTTTACCTGCTCAAAGTCTAGTGGGTTTTTGCTAAACACCCGTTCCTATTCTCGAACCACCCGGTACACCCCATTCTTTTGATGTGAAGGGGTTGAGTCAATTCATACATGCAGCTTCTGACACCAGTCCTCCAGCAGAGCCATTGCCATTGCTGTTCTGCAGAGCCATTGCTCTCTGCCTGGTCGGACAGGACCAAAGGTTCTACTGTTTGTATTGCGTTGTTATTGACAGTGAACAGCTTGGCGATGGTGGCATACCGGGGTAGTTTGACTGCTTTCTCCACACAATTTATTTATGTAGAAAAAAGCCCAGGTTTAGATTCCGCGCAGACCACCTAGCAGGAAGGGTATGTTTGATGTCCGTTTATTGAGCCAACGCGTTTCACAGCAGGACCTGCTGCTTCCTCAGGGCAAACACAATTTAAGATGCGTATAGGTACCCTTCCCTTGCGGACATCTACTACCCCTCTGGCTGTCAGGATAATAGGCCTGCTGTCAGCGTACACGGGTTCTACCAGAGCCTGGTAATCTTGACCCCTTACCTATAGGAACTCGACACCAAATTAACATTTCAGTTTTAGGAGATATTACAATGGGGAATGGGTCACTCACCCTTACACTGCTGACTTCTCCACCAGATAGCTCTACCTGTTGCCTCTGCATTAGGGCTCTGATCTCCTTCTGCAGGACTCACTGCTGACTGGAACTGGCAGTTTCAGCTACCTGTTGCAATAGAACAATAATCTCGCTGATTCAATTTTCTATCACATTGGTACCTAAAGTCATCATTGGATTACATTCTCTAAGATAAATATCTAAAATTATCAGTCCTTGAACTTTTAGCTCTACTCGCCCAACCTTAATGGTCACCTCTTTAAACCCCACTTGAGGCAAGGGCCGACCATTACTTGCGATTATTGTCAAGTCATCATCTGGGCGATGGGTGAAGTCTGAATAAGCCCAGTAATGCTTATAAAGGATATATGGCATCGTCATCACCTGGGAGCAGGTGTCCAGTAGGGCGTTCATCGGAATGCCATCAATCATGACTGAGAGGACCGGTCGTCCTCAGACATACTTGTCTCGCCAATTATGCGGGCCTGGTCACCTTACTCCTGGAGGTTGGTCCGTTGCCCCAGGGGTTGCCCGTTAAAAGAACAAACTCTTGCAACATGCCCCGCCTTGTTGCAGAGGCGGCAAATGGGTTGTCCAGTCGAGTCGTAGCAATTGCTGTCTCTTCCCCTGGTGGGTGGGATCCCCCTCTGTCATCGCCACGGGATGTCATTTGGAGTGGAGGCCAACTGGATGTTTTCAGTCAGTGAGGACACCTGCAGGGCCTGGGATGTACGCCATTGATAGTGGCATTATAGGACCTGCGGCTGCGCCCACCGCCGGGTCTTCACCAAAGTTAGACATCTTCCTCCCCACAGTGAACCTTAGCAAGGTTCCGAATCTCTGTTGGATTATCAGTCTGCTGCTCCGCATTTGGGATGCATTATCAGTCTGCTCCTCTGCAGGAGGGATGGATCGAGAACATAGGGGTTCTGGGTCAAGTCCTACTGCTTCCCACTGGCTGAATTTAGAGCATGGGGCAGGGTTTGCTTTGTGCCCTTTCTAGGGTTCCCCCCATGATGACACGCCCCTTCTGCTTCCCGCTCCCGCGCTACATGTGGCATGGTAATGGCGGCAATTGTACAGTTTAATACAATCTCGACACACAGGACCCGGGGTTACCGGGCTACGAAGGGCCATGTCTACTCCGTAACATGGCCGGTTGGTTTGATGGGAGGTCACAGTGGCGGTGAGCTGTGACCCTGGGTGTGCAGTAAAAGGGATTATTTACAGGGGATAAATCATGGAAATACCTGTGGTACTCGGCCAGGAGTGGCTGACACTGCAGGATATGACCGCTGAGGCAGATAGTAGTCCAGCCGGGATGGTAAAGCCCCCACAGGTGGACTTGTGCCCAAGGGATGGTGTGGAGAGTCTATGGTGGTGGTGATGATCGTCAGGGTGCCGGACTCAGGGCACAGGCCATAATTGGAGGACACAAAAGGGTGCAGTTTCTGTTACCTTTAACTGTTGAATGGTATTGCAGTCTGGGGCACTGGTTAAAGGTGTTAGAAGGCAGCCATCCGGCCTGGAAGCATTCAGGGATCCACCTCACTAGGCGGGATTGGAGGCCTTCCTGCTGTGCTCTCTCTTCAGGTGTCTGCGTCTTGCGGACCTTCTCCTGTTTTGAGATTCTAAACTGTATGGTGAGCAGCATGAGCCTCTCTCCGGGGCCACCTTGCTGAAGGCTGCTCCAGGCTCTCGGTACGCTGCTATTCCGCCAGGTGTTTGGTGCGGCCAGGAGACTTGAAGTCTCCTGCCCTCCAGGTACGGCTGTCGGGGCGTACAGCACCTGCACAACCCAGGACTCTGGCAGCCTTTTCCTAGTGCACCGCTCTAAGGTGAGCTCAATCGCAGCCCCACTCTCCAGAAAACTTCCCCACACTTCCTCGCTCTTCCCTCTCCTTACAGTAACTAACTAACCCCTCCTCCTGGCCAAAACTAGGGGAACTCCCCTGAAGTTGGGTTCTAGAGCCCCCCTTCTGGCCTGGAGTCAGGAAACGTGTTGCATGCTGGTGTTACCTAGTGTGGGGACCTCCTCCTGCTTCCAGACATGACATCACACCCTGTGAGGAAGGCAATGCCACTGTGGCAACTGGCTCACTGGGGTGCCACAGATACAATGATGAACAGGAACAGTTTGAGGCATAACACAGGGTCATGTTGAGAAGCAACCCAAGTTCATTACATCAATAAGCACTGACAACTTGGAGTGTATGGAAGTATATTGGTAGAGGAGAGGCAAAATACAAAAATCAGGCAATCAGAAATAACATGAATAATTTTTTTTATGGTCTTGTTTTACATTGATTTTTACAATACCTTTCCACAACGTGCCTGCTAAAATGTAGTTTTTAGATATAAAGTAATGAGGGATAAATACATGTAAATTCAAATTGTGTCATGAAATTTGGTTAGAATTCAATTTATTGAATGTAAACTGAATGTTCCTCTTTATGCTGCAGGATCTCTCTAGACCCAAGAGCATAAAAATTATCGCACTTCACTCTTCTCCCCATCCCAGATCTCAGTACATCCAGTCCTCAGCGTATCCTCTTCTCCTCTCATGTTATCTTCAAGTTCCTGCATTAAGTAGGCTTCAGTGATAAAGACTTTAACCATTTAAGGCTTAATCAGCAGCAATGATTATAGGCAACATAATGTCATGACATAAAAACCTATGTATCCTGAGTTGATGATTAGACCTCAGGCAACACATATTGGGATGGGTTTCATGAAAAATAAGCACATTGAAAATTGCGCACAACAACCCTAATCCTAAAACCTAACCCTAACCCCTATCCCTAACCCTTACCATAATCACAACCCTGTGAACAATTTTCCTTGTGGACATTTTTCTGGTCACCGTTGTGATGTTATGATAATGTTTGAGGATTATATGAAGTTGTAAACACGGCCTCCATGAGAATGTGATTGAAGGTCTTAAGAGGACTCTCATAGGACTGCAGAAGCACAGGTCTGCAAAGAAGGATGTGACATTGTGACAGTTGAGCAGCCAGGAGACTTTTTATTTTTTTTGCCTTGTTCAATTCAGCAAACACTAGATTAATTCACACAAAACAAATCACACAAACGTTCGTTTTAGTAAAATGCAACTTTTTTTGTGAATTCAAGATAAATTAAATTCACCTTGAACAGATCCTTGAGTAAATTTATTTTTTTTTCACAGTTAATGGTCATGCAGCAAAAACATATGAATCCTGTGAGAGGTCACCAGAAAAGTCCTTGAGGGGTGATGTGTTTCATTGCGTTTGATAGCATTGGTGATGTAAGTCTGAAAGCAGGGTCCAGCATGGTTAATGCTAAAAGAATTAATTGGGAATGTCAGGGATGAGTTTAAAAAAGTCAAAGAGATGGGTGTGAGTGACTGCTCACATATTTCCAATCTGAAGCTTGGTACATGAAGTAAAATGGAGACTGTTAGTCTAATTCACATATCTATGTGTGGAGGTGTGCAGACCTCCAACAATGTAGCTCTCGCTAAAGAGCTGGGCATTATTATGAGCAGGTGAACCCTACAGCTATATATGGACTTATTATTTTTTCTGTTTGTTACCTTGTGCCGTAAAATGGTTATTTTGAGTTTGTCCTACTAAGTGGTTTATGGAGCCTCAATAAAATGGTCTGAAATGTAAAAATAAACAGACCTAGAGACAAATTAAATATGCAGCTAAGTGGGTCAGACTCTTACAATAAATAGTTATCAGAGATTTTGGTTAGATTAGACCTTGGTGAAAATGGATACCAATCCAGCCACTTGTTCAACAACCCAGATAGCTAAATATTCAGAGTTTTTACTTGATTGGGAAGGTATCTGGTCCAGCATATGATAACATTTTTACTCCTTCCCAACCTATGATGTTGTACAACGCCATGGGCCGGTAAGGGTGTTTAATGTGAGCTCCGGCGCGGCGCTCACATCAAACAGCCGACATCTTAGCTGATCTCATCAGCTGAGATGTCGCGCTAACAGCACCGATCGGATCCTGGATAATATTGTGGGATCTCCGATGCTCATGTGACAGCCCGGGGTGTGGGCTAAATCCCGGATGCTGTCACGGAGCACTTCCAGGTTGTGGTTGGCAGGCGCTGCCAACCACATCATGTCTGCAATTCTGAGAGATACAGATGAGCAGCAGCTCAACGGTATCTCTCAGAAGCGATCGGACTGTGCAGCAGGGTGCCTCTCTAATGGTACCTTTACACACCGCCACAGAGGGCAGCAACAGGCAGACACCGGACGTGCACGCGCGCATTTTCAACGGTTCCTAACGGTGCCTGATGCTGCATATACACGCCGCCACAAGGTGCTCCACAGAAGGTATTTTCCTTCCCCGGTAGTGCCGACGGGTGCCGCAGGTTACCTTCTGTGGAATACCTTCCCTGATTTACACGCTGCCACCACAAGGGAATATGGGCGTACATATTGTGCGGCGTAAGTACATAGGCATGCCAGAGTTGTGTATTACGCGATGCTCGTACGGTGATTGGACAATGCAATAGCATCATGATTGGCCAGCCTGCGCAGGAAGGCTGGCTAATACATGACGCCATTGCAAATGTGGAGTGTGACTGGTCACCTCGCTGAATATGGCGCCCTGTGCAGAGATAGCTAATGGTTACACAGTAGCCCCAACCAATGATAGCTGATGGGGCGTGGTATACATGACGCTGTGGCACGCCCCAAGGAATCCACTAGGGCACGCAAAAACCTTGCCTTTGCCCGGATTACACGCCGCCACCATAGGGATTATGCCTGCTTGTTTTTGAGCACGGCTCAAACACAGGTATCCAAAGACGCAGAAAGGAACTTCTTGAATTACACGCCGCCACTTCGCGGTCTTTTGAAGGCAAAAGGCACAATTGCATCCGATGCCTGGCGGTTTCTACCTTTCGGTGGTGGCGTGTAAAGGTACCATTAGAGGCAGTGTAAAGGTAAGAATTTACTTTTTAATAAAGTTTTTAAAAACCTGTAAAAAAAAAACAAACATAAAAGTTCAGATCACCCCCCTTTTCCCCCATTCACAATAAAACTATTTAAAAAATGTTAAAAATACACATGTTTGGTATTGCCGCATTCTTAATCGCCCGATCTATCAAGATATTAAATCAATTAATGAGAGCGGTAAGCTGCGTAATGGAAAAAATGGTCCAAACGCCAAAATTACATTTTTTTGGTCGTCACAACATTGCTATGAAATGCAATAACGGGCGATAAAAAGAGCGCATCCATCCAAACATGGTATCATTAGAAACATCAACTCAAGATGCAAAAAATAAGCCATCACACATCCCCAGATTCCAAAAAATGAGTACGCTACAGCTCGCAGAACATGGCGCAAAAAGTGTGATTTCTTTTTTTTCAAACTTCTGAATTTTTTTTTCACCACCTAGATACCAATAAAAGTATACATGTTTGGTATATACGAACTCACACTGACCTGAGGCATCACCCCATCATGTCGGTTCTACCATATAGTGAACATGGTGACTAAAACACTGAAAAAACAAATGTGTAATTACACTTTTTTTGCAATTTCACTGCACTTGGAGTTTTTTTGCAATTTTCCTGTACACTATATGGTAAAATAAATTATTGCATCTAAAAGTACAACTCGTCCCACAAAAAACAAGCTGTCATATGTCTATATTGACGGAAAAATAAAAAGGTTATGGCTCTTGGAAGCAGGGGAGCAAAAAACGAAAATGAAAAACGAAAAATTCCATGGTCATGAAGGGGTTAAGCTTTACCCTGGATCTATGCTTCATGTATATTGTTTTTCTCTTTCTACTTTGTAAGACATGTCTTCCTCTTTTTTTCTTTTTTTTAAATTTGTACCTACAATTAGAAAAATAGCATATCATTTATTTTGAGTTAGATGTATTCTTACTCTTTCGTTAAAAGTTTAAAGCTTTAGATCATGAATTGCAAATTAGTTACAATCTTTTAAAAACATGACGTAAATTCAATTAAATATTCAACTATAGAAAAGAAGAGACAAAAGAGCAAGAAAATAGTAATAAACTTAAGATGTTGCTCAATGTCAAAGATTTCTTTTAAATTATATGGTAGCGATAAAAAGAAGAACTGAACCTTTTAGCTCCAATTAAGGTGCAAAGATAATGGAAGAATGAAGAAAAATAGAAGAAATCAGATGAAAATGTTATTTTGAACTAATAGTGCTGTAAAATTACCTAATGATTTACAGAGGGGTGCAAAATCACTTTAAATGTTTGGATATTTCAGGTCTAAGCACTCTGGCCATTAACAGGTTAGTACAAGGTGCATTGAAGTATAAGTTTGGGTTTGCTCTGGCTAATATCATGAAAATGCATTCATACGATTGATTACATTCCAATAATTAGGCAATGGTTACAGGCTCAGCAGGATCACCAAATAAACACGCAAAATGTTTAATTGTCAGCTGAAATGTTCTTTTATTTTTATAAAAAATTATTGTTCTCAGCAGCATATTAAGATGTGTAAACTGGACATGTGCTGCCGAGAACATGACAACCTGTGCGCATATGAAGTAAGGTCAGACTGTCTAAACAGGCTATTAAATATGGCCTTCTGGTTAACATATTGCAGCAGCCATTTACCACTGCCGGTCACCTGGTGTAGACTTAGGCTGGGGTCACATTTGGGCAGGCAATTGCGTTCACCGCATCCAGATCCGGATGCGGTGAACGCAATTGCCTTCACACACATTTTTGTAGAAAAATGTGTGTTGTAAACCACAATGCGGTAACCGGACTGCGGGTCACAAAACGGCTCCGAAAACTGCAGCCTGCATGATTTTTAGCACAGGCTGCAGATCCGGAGCCGGTAACCGGATTGCATGTAGTACAATCCGGTTACCGTAATGGGCTCCTATGGGGAGCGGTTCCTGATCCGGTTTTGAGCTTTTTGAAAGCACCAACAATTTGGCCTTTTTGAAAATCCGAAAGGTCTGCCATTGGTACCAGGTTCTCATCAATGTTCTTACAATTTGTCAAAACAAACAGTTAATTTACATACACATATCACTTAAGACAAGTAATCAAGTACAAAACATTAACATATGTCACGGTTTGCATGTTTAAAACATGTTCGAAGATTATGATGCCAAAACGTTAGTTGTTTCCATTATTTTGTCCAGCCCCTGTATGTCAGTAGTCAGTGCTGTTGGCTATTTTTGCATGCCGTTTTCCTTTTACAATCAAGATTGCAAACCTGTAACGATTAAATCCTTTGTAAAAATAAGTATTTGAACACTGGAGCTAGACAAACGGGGACTTTGGCCAGTAAAGACTGCTCAAAGTCGATTTTTGAATAAACTTGTTGCTGCTAGGAGGCCTAAGAGGATTACCATGTGTGAGACCCTCTATTACTTAGAATGTACCATTAATTTTAGGTTAGGCCCAGCGCTAACATTCACTTCCTAGCAGTGGCATTTAAATGGAAAGAATTGGCAAACTCTGGGTATTACCATTCTTATGGATATATATATTTAAACTAGGTGATCTTAAAAATTCTTGAAGAATGTGTGGTCTTCACTAAAATATAAAACAAAAAGTTAAAAAATTAAAAAAATAAAAATTTGTATGAAGATATAGTTATCGATATGATTCATATCTTCACTGGATTTCAAATTTCATGCTGTTGTCTTCATTTACCTATAAAAAATATGTTGGCTGTTTGTTTAGTCTTTGTCTAATTTGGTTATCCTGTGATGATTAGGACAATGTTACATATTTACAGTACGATGTCTTATCCTGTGGGTTTACTTTGTGATATGTCTTATGGAGTTAGAGTGGTGATATCACCGTATCTCCTGACTATTGGGAAATAAAATAAAGGCTTACTTGTATGTCTCTGTGGTCTGAGATCACCTATTGTGTATGGTGTTACCTTCGGTGTATACTTGATGTTTATTCGGTGCTCTTCTTTGTGCAAATTGATAGACTAATGTGCATCGTTGGAGGGTTCTTCCTTTGGTATCTAAAAACAGTATGATAACTGAATGGTATTCCTCAACATAGCTCCTGATTTATGCCTCCTAGTGTTTACTCTTTCAACCTAAAGGTAGTGTTATATTTCTATGAAATTGGACTTTGTGCATTACATAACATAGAAATCTTGTAGTTTTATTCCCCTCCTTAGGATAAATGTTGTTATCAGCATCTGTATTTATCTAGTATTCCCCTGATAAGTGCACAGTTTCTGTTTGGGGATCCTGTTTTGTTTTTACCTATTACAGGTTTTGTAATCACCCCGCAACAATGTGCATACCTATAAAATGTTGCACAATTGGTGCACCTTTCCTTTCTGTCGTAAAGGCTTTACATTTGGTGTAAATGTCCTAATTGCCTCCCCTATATATTTACTGCTGGTAGTTTGGTGATATGTGTGCACACACATAATGCTGCACAATTGGTACACACTTTTTTTATGTCTCAAAGGCTGTACACTTGAGTAACCTTCCTAATTGTCTCCCATATATTTAGCTGCTGGTTACAGTCCCTCAAACAATTATAACCACATTGCCGCACATTACCTCCTTTCTGATGGCTCTCAGGGCTCTGGGCTCTCTGGTCGAAGTTCGTCCTGTCACTGTGTTGTTACTGCCTCGGGGCCGGGGTACACGCCGCTCCCTTTGGCGGTTCACTTCCTGGTTTCAGCATTCTGTTGCGTCACTGTCGACGTGGAGTTCACTTGCTTCTACTTTCAGAAGTCAGATGCAGTGGCACACTAAGTAGTGTGTGAATGATACCAAATGAGCTTTGGTAATATTCGTGAAGAGTCATACTGATAGCAACACACCTACTCTTGTTCAGCCCTTACTGGGGAAGATAGAGATCCCAGAATTGGTTGTCTGGTCTAATACAACATGTAATGGAAATGATGTACAACCTTGTGTATCTGTGAAGTTCTTCCCTCTGGACTGTACAGAAGATGTCTTTTTTAGGCATTGAGTCTGCTATATGATCTATATACTTCTCATCATTTTTGTTCATAAAGAAACATTTTTCATAGACTCTGGTTTCCCTCAGGCTAGTGTCAAACTAGTGTTTTGCCTTGTGTTCAGTGGCGTTCTGTTTAAAACATAGAATTTTTCAGCATTAATGCAGCGTTACCATAAAGGTAAGACTGCGTTAACACTGCCAATTCATTGCTATGGCTGACGGAACCCTGAGCGTCAGTTCAAACGCCGGAATCTAAGTGCCGGTGTTTGAAATCTTGCGCTGAACACAGGGCAAAATGCTAGTTTGGCCCTAGCCTCACTTATCTCTACCTCATCAGTAACTGGACTGCCATGTCAAATGGCAGCATGTAGTCAGCAATGGGGTATCACCATGCTAATATCACACACATGGCCATGATCCCCTTGTTTCTATACCACAAAGGTGCATAGATTCTGACTTAAGCCAGTGCTGGTCGGCCTGTTACAGCAGCACATGAAAACATTGTACATCCTAAAGAGGCATACATATTTAAGCTGATTAGTGATTGTGGCTGATAACGTCTTAATGAAGAGACATTCAGATCCAACAATCCATGACTAACCATTAAGATTCTTTGATTTCTTTGATTACAGTCCAATTTCAATATTGCCATTTTTAGATAAGATTTCAACAGTTTTCTGAATGCCTTTGAATTTCTGCCTAACTATATCTGACTTATTTTGCATTTTCATTGCATGAACTTTGCTAAACCTAACATTTCTTTGGAAACACCTTGTGGTGTGCAGATTTCATTGAGATTCTGTGCGCAATGGCTATACCAATGTGAGAGGCCTTTTAAAATGAAAAATAGACTGTGGCACACATCTACATCTCTTGCCCTGAGTGGCTATGCCAGCATTATTTTTCTAAATATAATACACATAGAAGATTGGTGAGTGTCATAATCTTTCTTTCATTCGGAACGCATAGTTTTGCTCTTGTATCATAAATGTGTCTCTTATATATGGCAGTAGTCAGTGCTGTTGTCTATTTTTGCATGCCCTTTTCCTTTTAAAATTAAGATTGCAAACCCTGTAACAATTAAATCCTTTGGTTTAGCCCCAGCCAAATCAAAACGTTACTCAATAGTTCCATGCACCAATATGGAGGTGCTAACACTTCCCATTTTTAGGATTTCCCCCAATAAAGCCATGTGAAAATTGAATTTATTCCATGACACTATTATATTCTAGCTTCAGTTTGGGTCCAGTTACTCTTTAATCCAATAGGAATTTTGAGACTAAAATAAATGCTCCCTTTTGAAGTTTTGAGTGAAATTATGTCCAATTTTCTATAATAAACCTTCTGTAATTTCATTAAGTTTTTGTGAGAAATACCTCATTTTCTCTAACAAGTTCAGTGGTATTAACTAGGGATGAGTGAGTAGAATCGTTACTATTCAGTACTCGCCGGATAGTAATGATATTCGGGCTACTCGCTACTCCCCGAGTTTCTTGTGATTACTCGGGAGTTGCGAGTAGTCCTTTAATTTTTGCAGTGCATCTATATATACACTGCGAAAGTGCACTAAAAGTGAATAAAAGTTATTAAAAAATGAAAAAAAAATATCATACTCACCTATACGACGCCTGCACCGGGACCCGCAAAGAAGACATCCGATCAACGACAAGGACCTGCTAGTCTGACAACTAATCAGATGGCTGGTAGTGATCTGGCCAATCAGATGGCCGGACATCACAAACCATGTGATCGCTAACAGCCACCTGATTGGCCAGATTGCTAGGTCATTGATGCACATTCAAGACCTGGCCAATCAGGTGGCTGGTAGCGATCAGGTGGTTTGTGACATCTGGCCATCTGATTGGCCATATCACTACCAGCCATCTGATTGGCTGTCAGACTCGCAGGTCCTTGTCGTTGATCGGATGTCTTCTTTGCCAGTCCCGTTGCAGGCGTTGGATAAGTGAGTATGATATTTTTTTATTTTTTAACAACTTTTATTGACTTTTAGTGTACTTTCGCAGTGTATATATAGATACACTGCGAAAGTACTCGCTTGTCCCATTCACTGCCATGGGACTCGCTATACTCGCAACGAGTACCGAGCACCGTGACCTAGTCGTTGCGAGTATAGCGAGTACGATTATTGCAGTACTCGCTCATCCCTACTATTAACCCTTTCAATCATGACTGTATATAATTTACAATTGTTTGGTTTCAGCAATAGCATCTTTTAATTTAATTTTAATTTAATTTAATTTATTTTGGTAACATACATATCAGCTTTAACTCCTTCATGACCTATGATGCACATGTACGTCACAGACCGCCTCTCACCCTTTGATGTGAGCTTATGTTGTGAGCCTGCATTCTCCCCCATATATCAGCTGAGATGTGTATCTAACAGCGCCGATCAGTTCTGCAATCTGATCGACGCTGTTAACCCTTTGTATCGCGCTGTTAGTGACTGATAGCACCCAGTGGGGATTGTGCTGTTCCCCGCCAAGGTTGCAGGTCCTGTGTAGGAATCATGGGACCTGCATGCTGCTTCCTTGTCAGCCCAGGGTCCTGTAATGACCCTGGAAACTGTCCTGATTTACTTCCTGCCTGTGATGCCCAAGTGAAATCATCAGCAGGGAGTGATCATTAGTGATCATTTCCCCTGTCTTCAGATGAGCAGCAGCTCATCTAAAGACAGGGAAAGCGATCGCAGCATGCAGCACTAAGACCCTCAATTGGGCAGTGTAAAATAATGAAAAAATAAAAATAAATAAAAGTTCAAATCACGCCTCTTGTGTTCCATTGAAAATGAAACTAAATAAAAATTCAAAAATATACACATTTTGTATCACCGCATTCATAAATGCCCAGACTATTGAAATATAACATCAATTAATCTAATCTGTAAACTAAGTAACGGGAAAAAAAAGTCCAGACGTCAAAATTACGCTTTTTTGGTCACCACAACATTGCTGTAAGATGCAATAACGGGCGATCAAAACATCACATCTACCCAAAAATGGTATCTTTAGAAATGTGAGCTCAAGCCACAAAACATAAGCTGTCACACAGCCCCAAATCCTGAAAATGGGAACGCTACGGGTCACTGAAAATGGCACAAATGTGCGATTCTTTTTCTCTAAAAACTTATGAATTTTTTTTCACCACTTAGGCTATGGTCACATTTGCTGCAGCAAATACAGATCCTGATCCAGTTTTGAGCTGTAAAAATGCTCAAAACAGGATCAGGATCCGCCGTCCATAGGAGCCCATTATAAAACCGGATTGCACTACATGCAATTCGGTTACCGCTTCCGGATTTGCAGCCTGCAGAAAAATTCCTGCATGCTGCAGTTTTCAGAGCTGTTTGCAAACCGCAGCAGGCTTGCTATAAAGGGCTCCAATGGGAGCCCATCCGGCTACCGCAAGGCACATGTGAATGCCTGCGGTAGCCGGCTGCTTTGTTCATCCCTGCTACCGCAAGGATGAACAGAGGCTTAATGTTATTAATAGATGTGGACAACATGTCTGTAGTGAATGCTCACCCTCCCTACAGACATGTTCCCCACATAGTTCGGCATGTGAAAGGTTAACGTCTATATTTACAGTATTGCCGGCTTTTGTCTGCTTTTTGTAATTGAAAAGACAGGCGGCGGCTCCTGGCTGTGCTGGAGTACAGTACGTAATGTTCGTAAGCACCAGGTACAGGGCAGCATCCTCAATGAGGAGCTGTACCTGGTGCTTACGCCATTTGCGTACAGTATATGCTGCTATCCCTGGTGCTGAAAACTTTTACAGTAGTTCTATGGCGGTGGCAATTTCACCGTATTTAGAATTTGTTTCCCATTTTCCTGTATACTGTATAGTAAAATAAATGAATTCATCTGAAAGTAAAACTTGTCAACTTTGTTCCGCATAAAATAAGACCTCATACGTCTATACTGACAGAAAAATAAAAAAGTTAACGCTCTTGGAAGAAGGAGAGGGAAAAATGAAAACTGGAAAACAGAAAATTGTCTGAGGGTGAAGGGGTTAAATCAAATTTTAGCTACACCAATATTAAAATGCATTAAATCGATGATACCTACTAATGATGCAGCTAAAGTCAAAATGGACACTTACTTTTGCAGAGTTTTATATTCAGTTTTCCCTGTTAAAGCAAATGATACTTTCCTGTTGCACAGCAAACACAAAGGGCATATTGTATGTGATCCAAACAGTAAGTGATATGATAATCCTTTAATGTGGCAGATGGACTATAATGCCTTAAAATTCTACTGGCATTTCTACATTTGAGGCTAAACGCTGGTAATTATGTGTGTGCATAGATAATACTATTGCTTTATATTTGTACAGCAACTCTGCAGTCAAATAGTAATTAGAAGGCTAAACCTTAAGTGTTAGTGAAATCTATGGCACTGAAAATCACATTTGACTGTATGACTTCTGTTGTTTATATGTAGCAGCTGTTAAAAGCATTTCTAAATTGGTGGTAATTTTGCTAACTAGCTAAACAACTGAGCCCGGGCCCTAAGCATGGACTGCCTTGACATGCGAGGACACCATTGCTTTATAGCTTCCATTGTTGGTTATTAGTACTTTTCTCTATGCCTGAAAGAATAGCAGCAGTCACTGGCATCCAAAACTGACAGATGTTTCTGCTAAAAAATATGGCTGAACTAGTGAGTTCATGCAGAGGAACTTCTTTTAGAAATTTTAATTTAACGGGAAAAAAGCACTCCTTACTTCTAAAAAGCTAGATACACAGGCTACCACTAGTGATGAGCGAGCACTACTATGCTCGGGTGCTCCTTAGTCATAACAAACAGATGCTAAGATCAATGCAACTCTAGTATGTAAATTAATAGAAGTCAATATGGAACTCAAACATTTTTCAAGAAAATTTGCCATAATAATACTTGACTTCTCCATTGACTTCCATTATTCACCATCACTCAAGTTGCATCCATCTGAGTATCCAATTGCTTGTTAAGAGTACCAAGTATCCGAGCATGGTAGTGCTCGCTCATCAGTAGCTACCTGTCATGGGGTAATAGTGACATACAGATGTAACCGAGTAACTAGTCTGACCATCAGACTAGGAAGCCCTAGCTGACCCTAGTCCCGGCAATACGTCTGAAGGTGAGGATGTCTGGGCCACAACCCTAGCCCTGCTCCTGGCCAGCCCTAGTCTGATGCCCTCTCACCTCCTCCCAGGGGGCCTGAACAGCAAACCCCACACACAGTGTTCAACTTCAAGGTATAACGCAGCTTCGCAAAGGTTTCAGCAGAAATGCCTCACAGTATCCAAACAGATCAAGGGTAAAACAGAGTATAAACTCTATAAGTGACATCATCGGGTGATGCACCATGGGACTATTTAATGTTTGGAGGAGTGGTCCACCACATCAACTGATACACACAGCAACATACTGCATACTGCAGAGCCACAGCAACAATGGTAACCCTTAATGTACAAAAAGAAATTTACCTCCATTTAAACTACTGTGGAGCAGTTTACAAAGACTGCAAAGTAGTGTACACGTGACACTACCGTGCAGAAATATAGTTGTGCAGATTCTCTACTGTATATAAAGCAATACATCACACAAGGTGTAGGACTCATAATATGAGCACAAGGGTTGTTACTACCTTTGGTTTACAAACTACTAAGCCAACATTCAAGTCTGAGCTTTAGCTACTAATATTCTGTTAACTTTTGTCAGTAGTAAAAAAATTAAATTGTCATCTTAGACTACCCATGTTTAAGACTCTTTCATTTCTTTCAGCTTTTATATCCGGCGGTCACCATATGACCACTTTTACAATTTTTTTTGTGGTTTAATGGAACCTGTCAGCTGATTTATGCTGCCTGAATACTGGGTGTGTCATTGCTATTAAGTATTTCTTTCTCAACAAAAGTTGGGGCGATCCAGAGAAAACAATCTTTCAATATCTGGCCAGGAACTATGCATCTCAAACAGCAGGTCTAGGACGGGTCCCTGGTAGCTCCTCCCTGCTCTAATATATGATGTATCTACAGACACATAGGGAGGGACCTCTCAGTCATGACCAGCTGAGAAGTTACCAGGTACCCCCTTTGCATTTGTCATCTAAGATTCCTATTTCCACTTTCAAAATATGTTTGCTTTGAATATCCATATTATTTCAGGATCAAATGTAAAGAGCTATGTGAGTACAAAGGCACAGAGGTTAGACACAATGGTAACTTGAGCCAACAAATATTTAATTATTTAATTAACACCAATGCATCTAGTGCCGAGGGCACAATGTAAGAAGAGAATAGTGGAAATACAGTAAACTGTTTCACAATATGTATGTAGCAATTCTGACTGAACAAGATATTTCAACCACGCACTTGTTCTATCACAGCAGAGAAATACTATTATACTAAGTGGTGTTCAGATCCTAATACCTTTAGCTACCGTGCATCACAGTTAATCTTGTGTCCATCCCCATCATCACTCCTTCACTCTGTTGGCATTAATAGCCATCACATAGGCCCTAAAGCAGTAAATAGAACTACACCTTTAGGTTGTAAGTCCCTTATTGATGAATCTCTTCAATAGTGAGTTACACTGGCCACTTCTGTCTTCTAAAGGACAGCCCCAGTCCCCTCTGTACAGTAATTCTACTCCTCAGGTGGCAGCTAACAGGAATGCCTGTCTTCTATCTGGCCACCTCTTACTCTTCTGGCTTTGCCTCTGATACCTTTCACTCGGTCAAGGTTTTGATTGCTGGTTTCTCAGTTCTTATTAAAGATGAGCCACCACCCTAGTGTTCGATTTCGATTTCATTCGTCAAATTGGGGGTGTGTTGGGGTGTGTGTTTGTCGAATGTTTGTTGAATGTTCGTCAAACACCGTCGAACACCAATGAAAACAATGGCAGGCAAATAAAAACACATACAAACACATAGAAAACACCTTCTAAGGTGTCAAAAAGGTGACAAACTACTCAAATAACACAAAAAACACATGGAAAAGTGACAAGTACATATAAAAATGGGAAAATAAAAGAGCTGGACGAGTAAAAGGAGGAGGAGACAAAGATATAGGCATGTCATGCCCTTCTAAAATCATGTCAAACACATTTAGGGGACTCCAACAAAAGCTGCATTTTTTTCCAAAAGTTTGAGCACAGGCACCACTTAAGTGGCATCAATTGCCCCACAGTTGCAATCTTTAAATGGTTACTGTCATGAAGCACAATCAAAAATCCACAAGCCTTTAGTCTCCCCAGGATGACACAGGGGTAGAAAAGTCCTTACGGATCCATGTCTTGTTTATCTTGATGAACGTTAGTCTGTCCACATTCTGGCTGGACAGATGAGTGCGCTTATCTGTCAGCACACCACCAGCAGCGCTGAAGACACGTTCAGAGAGAACTCTGGCTGCGGGGCACGACAGGGTCTCCAAGGAGTGAGTGGCTAGCTCAGGCCATTTTTCCAGATTGGAAACCCAAAATGAACAAGGCTCCAGTTCACCAGTCATTGCATCGATGTTCACTTGGAGATACTCCTGTGTACAACTGGTGTTTTGTGAAAAACCGATCTAGGATTGTGTAACAGCTTCTGCTGATACTCCTGCATGTGTGCGTCCCTTTCTATGGCAGGAATTATTTTGCCAAATTTTGGCTTGTATCGAGGATCTAAGAGTGTGGCAATCCAGTAGTCGGCATTACTTCTAATTCGGACAATCCGAGGGTCATGTTGCAGGTAGTGCAAGAAGAGGAAGGCAAGAAGGCGCTCATGTGTCTTGCGCATCCAGGAGGACCAAGTCCTTGTTGTGCTGCTGGCCGCGAGGTAATAATCATGCTTCCTTCCTCTGCCCTCTCCCCCCAACCTCGCACAACAGAAATGTCATCAAGGTCTCCCTCATCTGCTGAGTCTTCCATGCCCATCGCCAGTTCGTCCTCCATTTCTTCGTGGGCTCTTACACCTTCCTCAACAGTTTGGTTGCTACCATGCGCCCTCATTAATCCCTCTCCCCCACACTCCCCTGCCTGCCGTCTTGGTGCTGCCAACCGTGAGGACCTTGGTATCTTGTTATCCCTTCTGAATAGAACTCCTCCTGTACTTCCTCCACCTCCTCTTGTCCCACTACCTGACTCCGAATACTGTTTAGAGTGTCCTCCAGCATGTAGATGACTGGAATAGTCATGCTGATAATGGCATCGTCAGGGCTAAACATCTTCGTCGCCATTTCAAAACTGTGCAGAAGGGTGCATAGGTCCTTGATCTGAGACCACTGCAGCAGCATGATCTGCCCAACCTCTGGATCTCGTTGGCCCAGGCTATATGTCATAACTTATTGCACCAAGGCTCGACGGTGCTGCCACAGTCACTGCAACATGTGCAGAGTGGAATTCCAGTGTGTTTGCACATCGCATTTCAACCGGTGAACCGGCAGGCCGAAAGACTCCTGGAGCGATGCAAGACGTTGAGCTGCGGGGTGCGAACTCAGGAAGTGAGCACACAGCGACCATGCCCTCTGCAGAAGCCCATCTAGACCGGGATAGTGGGTTAAAAATTGCTGGACAACCAGGTTCAACACGTGAGCCATACAAGGGACATGAGTCACATTTCCCCGGCGAAGGGCCGCACCCAGGTTTGCAGCATTGTCGCAAACGGCCTTCCCTGGCTGCAGGTCGAGTGTAGACAACCATTGCTGAAACTCGGTCTCCAGAGCTGACCACAACTTCTCAGATGTGTGACTCACATTTCCGAGACATTTCAAGGTAAACACCGCCTGATGGCGTTGAGCCCTGCTGCCAGCATAGTAAGGAGGTGTGCAGGATTCCTTGTGCGCAGTTACAACGCGGCTGGCAGTACCAAACCTTTGGGCGCAGGTGAGGACCGAGACGAGGTTGAGAAGGCAGCAACAGTGGCGGAACTGCTACATACCGAGGATTGACGCACAACTCGTGGAAATGGCAAGACTTGTACAGCAGACCCTTCTTCAGCTCTCACCATAGTTACCCAGTGCCCAGTCAGCGACATGTAATGCCCCTGTCTATGCTTACTCATCCAAGTGTCTGTGGTGAAATGCATCCTGTCACACACAGAGTTTCTCAGGGAAGCGGTGATGTTGTCTGCGACATGCTGGTGTAGCGCGGGCTCTCCTTTCTTGGAGAAGTAGTGGCGACTGGGCATCTGGTACTGGGGCACTGTGCCGGATGTAATGTCTCGAAAATCCTCTGTGTCCACCAGGCGGAAAGGCATCACTTCTGTAGCCAACAGCTTACATATGGTGAAATTCAACCACTTAGCTTTGTCATAGCTAGGAGGAAATGGTCTTTTACTTTTCCACATCTGAAAGATGGAGGGCTGGCTGCTGTGCTGAGACGGGGTTGAGTAGGATGTCCCCGGCAAACTGCTGGTCTGTGAGGAAGGTGCAGGCAAAGATATAATGTTGCCTTCATCCAAAGGTGGTGCTCTCGATGTCTGAAAGACCTCAACTCCAGCAGCATATTCCACTTCAAAAACAAGTGACGACCTGGCAATCACACTGGCTGTTGCGGGTAAAGAGGTGGAGGGTCTGCATCCAAAAGCATGTGTCCCCACAGTCACAGAGGAGGAAGAGAACGCGGATGCACTTGATGGGGCAGACAGTGGTTGACCCGCCCTGCTAGCCCGCATTGTAGCACAGTCAGCTTTCCACTGCGACTTGTGCTTCATATCCATGTGGCGGTTCATGCAAGAAGTACTCAAACTATTGAGTTTTTGGCCTCTACTCAGAGATTGGGGACAAGTCTTACAGATCACATGAGTTGGGTGATCCTTGGCGATGTCAAAAAAGTCCAAGGTTAGGCAAGGCTTAGAGCCCATGAGACCTGCAGAGCCACCACGACTTCTGCTCAGAGGCAGAGTTGTGGCGGCAGATGCTGTTGTTGACGTGCTTCCAGTACTCCGTCTTTTTCCAGGAAGGTGCAACCTATTCTCGTCATCACTATCATCCTCCCCCATCTCCTCTGCTGACCTCATTGACTGGCTGACTGTGGATTGACAGTAAGTGGGATCTCCAACCTCATCATCATCCTGTGTGTTATCACACCCCTCATTCTCAAAGACAACCTCTTCCTGCACCGACCGAAAAGTTAAGTTGTTGGTCCAATCAAGTATCTGAGTCTCATCAGCATCTTCCTCATTGTCTCCACCAAGAGGAGTTACAGTTTGGGATGAGGGTCTACATTATGCTCAGGGAAAATGGAAACTACAGTTTATGAGCACTAAGGCACAAAGCAAAGGGAACGTATTAGCAGATTTTCAAACCATTTATTATTAGCTCCTTGTATGGGCCACAATGCGTTTCAATAGCACGCAGGCTATCTTCATCAGGTATCAAATGAAAACTGTGAAAAATTCATAAAAAAATAAGGTGGCATGACCTGAACTATCCTCGGGTGACCTGAATTAACCCCCGTTACAATGCCGCAGCGCTCTGGCCTTGAGGGGTTAATAAAGATGCAGTCCCTAAATGTATATTTTTAATGAAAATTTGACGTGGGCTTCGCCGTATTTTTCTGTCCAGCCAGGTACATCAGGCAGGAACGGGCTGCCTCCAACCCCCAGGTGCCTATTTGTACCTGCCTGGAAACAGAAACAGAAGGAAGTCCTTTTTTTTTTATTATTTCATTATTTCACGCTATTGTCTTGTCCAGCCAGGTACAACTAGGCAGCTGGGGGCTGGAATCCACAGCGCAGGGAGACCCAAGCTTTCTGGGCACCCTCCGCTGCGAATTGCAGCCCACAGCCACCCCAGAAAATGGTGTGTTCAGAGAAGCGCCATCTTCTGGCGCTGAATCCAGCTCATCCAGGGCCCTGGTGCCGTGGCTCACTTGATAATAAAGGGATTAGGGACAGTTTTGTGTTATGAGCTGGCCCTAAGCCTGAAATTCATAGGGTTACACCAATATTAGACATGACCGCCATGAATTTCTATTGAATTTTTAAAAAAAAACACAACACAGAGAAAAAAATATTTTATTGGAAATAAAACAAAAAATACACTTAGAGACTCTATCTTTATTAAAAGATTCATTTTCTGTCCAACGTAGTCCAATCAGGTTTTCTTCTTTAGCTCAGCTACATCTCTGGTAGAGAATCTCTACCAGAGATGTAGCTGAGCTGTGTAGCACCCGGCATGGGAAAGTTCAAGTGAGTTCATGCTGCATGAACTCACATGAACCTTTCCCTTACATCACTGCGGCTTATTCAAATGAACAGCTGATCTTCATCAGCTGATCATTTTAAATAAACAGCGGGAAAACCAGCGGTGAGACTTCACCATTGGCTTTCCTGCTCTGTGCTACGCTCCCCGCTCCCTGATGCCCCCACATTGCTCCCCCTGCTGCCTCCCCACTTGATCCTAAGTTAGGACAGGGTGGGGTGAGCAGATCCAGGGAGCATGGAGGAGGCATCAGGAAGCGGGGAGCGCGGCACAGAGCAGGAAAGCCGACGGTGAAGTCTTCGTCTCACCGCCGGCTTCCCGCCTTGTGTCTTCGATCCCTGCTCTTGGTGCTGCGCTCCCCCCTCCCTGTAGTTGCTCCCCCCACCCGGTACTAACGTTATAACACATTTTACATTGATTTTCAATGGTGCTCAAAGTGTTCGACGGTGTTCGATGAACATTTGACGAACACTTGATGAACACACAGCAAATTTGACTAATCAAATCGAATTCAAACACTGGGGTGGTGGTTCATCTCTACTCTTTTCCTGCATAAAGTATACGATAATAAGAAAGGTGCCCCAAACACTACCTATGCCGTTATAACATCCTTTATAACAGAGGAGAATCCTCGTATCCTACATGTTTTTTTCCAATGACTAAGGATTTCTGGGTGCCAGCAGGTAGTCCAGCTACAATGCTCAGGTAGGTAAGAAGAAAACTATGCGGCGCTCCAGGTCCTTCATTTTTATCCAATTTTGATTTTTAATGGTAAAAACACATCAGAGAAAGGTGCGGTGTGTGGGACTGCAGACTATTTTAAGCACTGTGGGGACCGGTTACAGGACCAGTTGTAGAGCCACAGTGCCGAACCAGTCTGTAGTCACATACACCGCACCTCTCCTGGATGCGTTTTTACCGTTAAAAATAAAAGTTGGACATAATGAAGGACCCGCATAGTTTTCTTCTTGCCTGGTTGTCTTTTCCTACATAAAGCTGCTCTCAGATCAGGTAGCAAAAGCCTGCTGACAGATTCCCTTTAAGCGAGCAGTAGATTACAATAAATAAAGTAATGCTTTTTGTTACTTTATTCAATAAAATCAATGAAACATGAATTCTGTACTCTACCACTTAATTTCCCCTGGGGTAAGTGACACATTAATAAACACTTTCCAAAACATCTTACAAAAATCAACATTTCTTTTATAAAAAAGATTCCATTACTGACATTGTAAGACTCATTGGGTATTTCATTAGTTTATTTACTTTCGTGATCGGCTTCCGTCTTGGAGATGTAAATGAATGCAGTTGTCAGTGGCGGCCTTTATTTTATTTAAATAGAACCTCTTATTGCAAAATGAATGGGGGGAAAAAAAAAGAGAGGCCAAAGTGATTTACAGTCGGAAAAGCGTGTTACAATAGTGCATTAAATGATGTATCGCCTTTCTGTAGTTTTACCCTCTATTATAAACAATCATCCCAAATGAATGCATCACAATTAGTTGTCATTAAACCCGAGCTTTACTTTATTGGTGGTTTATAGTTGTTATAGTTGCCGCACTCGAGAGACTTCCTTTGTGTTTGCGTTAACTGTCAGAGATGTCTTAAATCTTGTTGCCATAGTTACCGTTAAAAAAAAAGGAATACAGTAACAAGTTGGCAAAGCCGATTCTGCTCCTACATTCTTTCCAATTCACATTGCAGATTTAGTTTAATAACCCAATTTAATAACTCGTCTGAACGAAGGGAGAAAAATATGCAAGGTTTGTTAATAATGTAGCATTTCCATATTCTGTAGACTAAAAAGATTGCTTAAATTGTTATCATATCATGTTTATCTCATTTTAAATGCTGAACAATTTAGTCATCCTTATGTAAAAGCTTCACATTTTTATCCCTTTTTTATTTTTTATTTTAGCTCCAGCAGACTGTTGGTGCTAAATCTAGAAAATGATGTGTTTGGTATCAGAGGTGAGGCAGGAAATTGTCAATTTTATGTTTTAATGGGAGCTTTTTTTCATTTTAAGCACCGAAAAAAACACTTAAATATTATTTAATCTAAATTCCCCAGGTTCTGTTTTATTGACAAGACTTAATCTATTGAAGAAGAGGCTCCTTTCTGTAAACTAGATGTTTCTTAGCTATTCCACAGGAAAGACTGAATAGAAAATAAGCAGATTGTTACTTCTGTCAATTTGGGCTGCCGTATGATATCTTTGCTTATAAGAGAACTAAATAATACAAGGTCATCAATACAGAGGAAAGATTCTATACGATGTAAACATTATCAGTTCTACCTATAAGCGCTAGCTTTTGATATTATTACTTGGGATGCGCGAACCTGATCTGTAATGTTCGGGGTCTGTGACAAACACCTAGTGTTCAGCCGCGGACACCGAGTGTGGACTTCCCTGAGAAGTCTGTGTTACAGTTTAGGTTTGATTTCAGTAGGGGGGCTGTAAAAAGTAAGAAAACAGTGATTAAACATCAGCTCATACTTACCCAGTTGTGCACTTGTACTTCCGAGGCTGCTCATCAACGTCCTGATTATTCACTGATGAGGGTGCAACAGCCAATCACAGATGCAGCCACAAAGAGTGGGCATCTGTGATTGGCTGTTGGAGCCAATACAGTAGATGGTAGATGCTAAAATGTGTGAGCTATTTCCAGCTCCCATTTCTACCATTAAAGTCCATGTTCAGGGTTCAAACTCAAGTTTGGGTCAAGTCATTTTTTTTTTTTTTTCCAGAAAAAAGTCCATCTGGGTCCACCAAACTCGAACATCGCTTGTTCGCCTATCACTAATTATTACTTATAAGAGAAGTGAATAATACAAAGCCATCAATACAAAGGAAAGATTTCTGAAAGTAAACTGATATTATTATGTTCTTCCAGCCATATAAGGCATTTACATATGTCGTAATGACTTTTGTGCCCATTCATCAGAACAGGTGTTTTTCATGCCAATCATAACAAAGTGGTGGGGTGGAGTGCTTACTCCAGTCTTTAAGATTTCTGGCGTAAGGTACGTCAACACTACTCATGAATTTGATGATCAGGGGTCAGCATGCCCAGTCAAGCTTATACCTTGTTCCAACTTCACCCATTTTGGCTGAGCTGGGTGGAAATGGCATGAAAATACCAAAGGTCATCACAACATTTTTGTGAAGCCTTGCATGGTGTAAAAGTATTGTGACTTTTTAAAGAGGACCTGTCACCCCCCCATTGATATGATGCTAAGGGCAGCACTGAATGCAGCATGTCTGCTGCATTCAGGCAAGGGGTCCCCCATGTCTGATGGCGGCTGGTACCCCGAGATAATAGTTTAGTAAAACTTACAATCTGGAGCCAAGTAGGCTGTCCCTGGTGCGGCAGCCTGTGTCTCTGTGCCGCCTCTCTGCTGCTAATCACGTCCTCCTTGCTCTGTCTCTGCTCCCTGTGCTGGTGACGCAGGTAGAGTGAGGTAATGCTTATCCCTGCTGGCTGTCCTGCCTCCTGCTGTGATGTCAGAGCATTTCCCCGCCCAGCTCTATAGCATAACATGCAACTGGGAGGGGAAATGATTTGATGTCACAGCAGGAGACGGGACAGGCAGCTGTAGGGTGAGATAACATTACCTACTGCGTCACCAGTACAGACAGAGCGAGGAGGACGTGATTGGCAGCAGGGAGGCGGCACAGAGACCTGGCTGCCACACCAGGGACAGCCTACTTGGCTCCAGCTTGTAAGTTTTACTAAACTATTATCTCGGGGTACCAGCCGCCATCAGACATGGGGGACCCCTTGCCTGAATGCAGCAGACATGCAGCAGAGAAGGCACCTTTTCTGAGCAGATATGGGTCCCGGGAGGATTGAGAAGATAGCTCTTTTTGGGCAGGGGGGAACAAAGTACCCGGAAATTTTGTGAAAAGCCGTAAACACATTTCCCCAGAAGTTTTGTATAGCAGGGCACTGCCACCATATGTGGAATAATGTGCCTTTCTCGGTTCCACAGTACCAACATCTAACATCCATCAATGGGAAAATGGCCCTCAATCTGGCAGAGGACAAGTACCATTTAGTCACTATCTTTTTTTCCTGTGCGCTCCCAGCTGGGGAGAGCTTGTGTGTGAAGAGAAAGGCCCTATCGAGGTCTTCCGCAGAAAACTTATAACACTACTCCTCCTCCCATGCGCGAATGTAACTCGGGGTCACGTCCCTATCACCTGTGGTGAACTCTTTGTACAGAAGGGAGATCAAATGAAAAGGAGGGGTCTGATGCAGAAGTAAGTGTTCTAGCCGAGTCATGGAGAGGCAAGAAGTACGTCCGGTCGTGTCCCCCCTGGCGAACTACTTCAGTTGTTCGTATTCTAGCCAGGAAATCACACTATTTGGGAACTTCTCCTGCAGTGTTTCTGTGGCACCCCAGGGGTTAAAGTGATACAGAAACAACAACAAGGGTTAACTCCCCACACAACACCTGACACTGCACTAACACCTCTAGGCCAGAAGGGGGAGATAAAGCAGCTCCCTTATATATTCTGGTGTCAAGAGGAAGTGGTTAGTTCAGTTCCTGGGAGAACTGAGGGAGAGACTGTGGTGTAAAGAGGCTGCATTAGGATTCTCCACAGTCATTTTTAGGCCTAGCCAGGGTCTGAGGACAGGAGCACAAGAAACAGAGGAACACACCTGGGAGATTGAGTTACCTCATAACTCGCCCCGGAGGAGCGCACAAACCGGATACCAGATCCTAAACTGTGACTGACACACGCAGCACAGTAAACACCGGGATAGTGGAGGTTGTAGATCTACACTGTACCTCAGCAAAGCAACACGGAAAGACTCATGTTGCCTAACAAAGGGGGTACCTGTGAGAAGATACAGGGCCAGCAGCTCAACTAAAGCGGCAGCAGGGCCAAACACACAGATGTGGGAAGTTGAGGACCCTGTCAGGGTGGGACCAATCCGGCCCCGGTACAGACTCTGTGGACAGTATTCTGCTAAAGAACATCTGCAGTAAAGTCTTGGAAAACTTCAAAATCGTGAGTGTGTGTGATCCTTGTACTCAAGCCCTACTGTCCCTCATAAACTGCCATTGCCTCCACGATCATCCCTAACCTGCAACATCCATAGCATCCATCATAGACTATAACTATCACTGCCCCGGGGAACCATGCTCTACCTGTGGAGAGCCATTACATCTCCAGCTGCCAAACAACATCCCTGGAAGTTCTTCAGCAGCGATGGTCATCCTGACCACAACCCGTTTGTGGCGTCATGACAAACTCGCCTGTAAATATTCCCCCCATTACTTGTGGAAACCGGGACATGGTCCGGACCAAAACCGCCGTGATATCCCCAGCAGTAGCCCGGTCTGGTATGAGTACCCCATCCCAGTGGGATCCACAACTTGGCGTCACAAACAGGATCTACCATGCCCGGTAAAGCGGGGTATTGTGTGTCTTGATCTATGTGAAAAATTGTTTTCAAACTGCGCCACAAGAACAGTAATTTTGAAATCCCGCCATTGCAAACCGCGCTACACATGGGAAGAAAAGGGGCGTGTTATTATGGGCGGTACCCTGCAGAGGCGCAAAGCCAGTCTCCACCCTGGTGCTGATGACATCCGGCGGCGAAGAGAATCCCTGGTGCATTGCGGAACCTTCAAGAGACATCTGGATGGAAGCGGAAGACAGGAGGGTCGACCTTAACTAAAGGGGCTCAGGATGTCGCAACCAGGAGAACCAACGACACCGAGCAGTGGCGGAGCCGCCGGCGGAGCTCCAGCACCGGATGACTGAGGAGTACCTGGCGGTGCTGCGGCGCAAGGAGCAGCACCTATCATGCCGCTTCTGATGCCGTATACTCCGGGAGCAATGTGGCTGCCCCAATACTCCGGTGAGCCTAACACCCTTAATGACTTTATTACTAAGATACAAGCTTACTATGTGATGTACCCCTTAACTGAAGCCCAGCGTGTTGGAATGATTATTGGACAATTAACTGGCAATGTACGGCGGAAGGTAGTGTCCAGGCCGGACACAGACAAGGACACTGTAGAGCATCTTGTAGCTGGACTACAAGCAGCATTTGAATCTAGTGCTGACACCCGGGCTAAAATGAGGTTCTTTGGATGTTAACAAAGACCTAAGGAGAGTGCCAGAGACTATGCCTTAAACTTGCAAGAATCGCTCAAAGCACTTACACTAGCAGAATCTGCCTTAGCCCCGGGAGCTGACAAAATGCTATTTGACCAGTTTATAGAGGGCCTCCTATCCCATTCTCACAAGAGGACAGCTGAGTATGATGATTATTCAGAATCCTGAAATGACTTTTGCTAAGTTAAAAGATAGAGCCATCCGTCTTCAGCAGACAGAGGAGCCCCAGGATCTGAACTTCACCCAAAGTCCCACAGCAGCACCCCAGCAGTCAGGAGTATCAGCGACATCTGCCATGTTAGCAACTGCTACTGAACACAGAGAGCCTATCTCTAACGAGGCCCTCAATCAAAAACTAGACAGACACCGTTATTTCCATGGCTAAATGCATCAAGGAGCTGCGAGGATCCAAGCCTGCACTCAAGATCGAGTTGGCGACCAGCAAGGAGGATGTCCCGTGGATGAGGCCAGGAGGTACCAAACGATGAGAAGATGACCCAGTGACCGTTATCAACCGGATGGACAGCCCATTTGCCGCCGTTGCAAGGAGTCAGGTCACTTTGCCTGGAAATGTGCTTTAAACGAGGATCCCCTGGGAAGGAGTAAATTCTCAAGGTCCTTCAGCCTGGTATGACAAGTTCGTGGTAGGATGTCTGGTTATCCCTATTGTGTTGGATGGCATTCCCTTCAGTGCCTTGTTGGATACTGTGTCCCAGATAACATCAATTTCACACGTTCTATACAAAAGGTACTGGGCTAATTCAGACATTATTAGTGGTCCCAACTGACGTTGTAGTGAACTTATGGGCTAATAATGGTGAACTAATACCGCAAGTTGGGTTCAGAGAGATGACCATTAAGAATGGGAAGGTAGAATTGCAGAACCAGGGTATCATTATTGTAGATGTTGACCGGCGAGATTGTGAACCAGTAAGGAATGAATTTAATTGAAAAGTGTTTTTCCGAGGTAATTACTGTCTTACAGCAGATAGCCGAGACTGCCAAAACCGGACAGCAGAGGCTTCTGCACAAGGAAATAAAAGCCCTGATGATGAAACCACAGGTAGAAATATCAGGAGACGAAATTGTCAGTGTACGAGTAAGTGATCCGATACCCTTTGTAATACCTCACAAAACTGAAATGTTGGTCTGGTGTAGAGCCGCAATAGGCATTAAAGGGCAAGACTATCAAGCCCTGGTAGAACCAGTGTAGTCAGACAGTAGACCCACTATACTGACAGCCAGAGGGGTAGTTGAAGTACTTTACGCCTTCTAAATTGGGGGGAAGATGAGGTTACATTACCAAAGTATGCTACCATGGCTAAATAGTTCACGATTGATAACAATCCCATCACAGCCGTCGAGCCCTTGAACCCATCAAATCAGGCAGATGACAATGGCTCAGGGAAAAGCTGGAGGATTGGTGCCAAAAGTTACATGTGTGTACCAGTTCTACACCTACCCATCAAAAGCATGGAGTATACCGGGTAGTGAAAGAATATGAGCAGATATGCAGCAAACACCCGTTAGACTTTGGGCAAATCAAAGGGGTAGAGCACACTATACCCACAGGTAACCATCAAGCTATAAAAGAGAGGTATAGACCATTGCCACCCGCTGACTACCAAACCACCAAAGACATGCTCAAAGAAATGAAAACTGCAGGGATAATAAGAGACAGTCGTAGCCCCTGGGCAGTGCCTTTAGTGTTGGTTAGAAAGAAGGACGGGACCATGAGAATGTGCGTAGATTACCGGCAGATTAACCGCATCACACATAAGGACACATACCCGTTACCTAGGATTGAACAGTTATTAGCTGCATTAAAATCTGCTAACTACTGTTATAACCCTAGATCTGACTAGTGGGTACTGGCAGGTTCCTGTGGCAGAGGCTGACGAGGAGAAGACAGCGTTTACTACGCCGATGGGCCTCTGTAAGTTAATTGTATGCCGTTTGGACTCTGCAACGCACACGGTACCTTCCAACGCCTGATGGAGAGCTGCCTAAGACATAAGAACTTTGAAACTGTCCTCCCGTACCTAGATGACATCATAGTCTACTCGAAGACGTGTGAGCAACATCTACAAGACCTGGCAGAAGTGTTTGAGACCTTAGCCGGATACGGCATGAAAATCAAGCCATCTAAGTGCCACCTTCTCAAGCCAAAAGTACAGTACCTGGGACACGTCGTGAGTTCAGAGGGAGTAGCACCGGATCCTGATAAAGTCACCATGGTAAGGGATTGGCCAAGACCTACTAATTTGAAAGAGGTGAGACAATTCCTGGGCCTGGTACGCTATTACCGAAGATTTATCAGAGGTTTCACAAAGTTAGCAGCTCCCCGGTAAGACATCCTGGTAGGACAGTCAAAAAGGTCTTCAACCTGTGATCCCCCTTTCCAGTGGAGTGAAGAGAGGGAAGATTCCTTCAACAAGCTGAAGTGTGCGCTGACAGGAGAAGAGATCCTGGCATACCCGGATTACCATCAACCCTTCATTCTGTACACAGATGCCAGCAATGTGGGATTGGTAGCAGTACTGTCACTGAAGCAAGGAGGCAAAGAGAGAGTTATTGCCTTTGCAAGCAGGAAACTCCGGCCTACGGAAAGAAACCCTGAGAATTACAGTTCCTTCAAGTTAGAACTACTGGCAGTAGTTTGGGCTGTAGGTGAACGTTTCAAGCACTACCTGGCAGCTGCAGAATTTACCATCTACACTGATAACAACCCGTTGACCCACCTGAACTCAGCAAAATTAAGTGCGTTGGAGCAGCGATGGATAGCCCGGCTGTCTAACTACAATTTTGTCATCAAATATAGGGCAGGCCGCAAGAACGGGAATGCAGATGCCTTATCCCGGATGCCACACCTGAAAGACGTGGAAGAGGAACCGGAGGAGGACGCAGAAAAAATTGAGCTACCGGCCTTTCACCATTCTAAGGTAGAAAAGTATCAACCCAGCATCTACCAAAGAAAACAGCAGGCAAATATCAACACGTTAGCACACCATGGATGGGCTGACACCCAGGACAGTGACCCAGCTGGGAAGCTAGTGAAAGAACTGCTTACACAACAAGGTGCGTACCCTAACCAGAACTCCACAGCTGAAACCCAATACCTCTGGAAAGAGAAAGGCAAGTTGTTCCTTTATCAAAGGAAGCTCTGTAGAAGGCACACCAACCCTAAAACATATGAACTAGTCTAGCAGATAATCGTACCCAAGCGAGACGTCAAAATGGTCTTAGAAACCTAACACAATGGTGCAGGTCATTTTGGATGGAAGAAGTTGGAGGTTCGTTCTTTTGAGAGAGAGATTCTACTGGGTTGGCATGAGGAAATCAATTGAAGATTGGTGTAGAAAATGTGGCCCATGCAACCTCAGTTGAAAGGATCAACAGAGAGCCCGACTCCAGTCCATAGTAACCAAGCATCCACTCGAGTTAGTTGCATTAGACCACGTCAAGTTGTCACCAAGCCGGTCAGGCTATGTCTATGCCTTAACCATCGTGGACCATTATTCCCACTTCTTAGTGGTGGTACCTGTCAAAGACCTGACAGCGAAGACGGTTGCAAAAGCGTTTCAGACTAGGGATGAGCGAGTACCGTAATATTCGGACTTGCTATACTCGCAATGAGTAGGCACGGTACTTGGTAATCATTGCGAGTATAGCGAGTCTGATTACTTTCACAGTGTATCTATAGATACACTGCGAAAGTACCCTAAAAGTGAATAAAAGTTGTTAAAATTAATAAAAGTACATACTCACCTATCCGATGCCTGCACCAGGACCGTCCCAGAAGACCTGCGATCACAGCACAACGATCTGTGATTCCCAGCCAATCAGATGGCGACACATCACAACCACGTGATCGCTAGCGGCCACCTGATTGGCCAGATTGCAAGCTCCTAGGTGTACTTCCAGGACCTTGCAATCTGACCAATCAGGTGGCTGCTAGCGATCATGTGGTTGTGACGTATCGCCATCTGATTGGCTGGAAATCATAGGTCCTTGTCCTGTGATCGCAGGTCTTCTGGGACGGTCCCGGTGCAGGCATCGGATAGGTGAGTATGTAATTTTATTATTTTTAACAACTTTTATTCACTTTTAGGGTACTTTCGCAGTGTATCTATAAATACACTGCGAAAGTAATAGGACTACTCGCTACTCCCGAGTAGTTATGAGATACTCGGAGAGTAGCAAGTCCCCGAATACCGCTACTATTCGGCGAGTTCTGAATAATAGCGAGTACACTCGCTCATCCCTATTTCAGACCCATTTCTGTAGACCTCATGGATACCTGGAACAAGTCCTTGCAGATCAAGGTCCAGCTTTTGAGTCAGAGATTTTCCAGGAGTTCTGCAACATGTACTGCTGTAAGAAGATCTGCACGACAGCCTATCATCCCCAAACCAATGGCTTATGCAAGAAGATGATCCATATTGTAATTGACCAGTTGTAAACATTGCCAGAGTCAGAGAGAAATCAATGGCCAGAGAAATTACCCGATTTGGTAGATCAGTACAACCATGTCCTGGTGAGTTCTACAAACTGCACCCCAGCCTACCTTATGCGTGCAAGACCCGGTAAGCTGCCAATCGATTTAGATATGGCAATTCTAAAACCTGATGCAGACGTTGAAGAATCCAATTGGGATACCTTACGTCAACAGCAGTATCGCTAAATACAAGAGTGCGTAGAGAAAAATCTACAGCAAGCTAGAGCAAGACAAGAGAGAACCTTTAACCAACGTGCTCAAGCAACTCCGTTACAACCCGGTGAGCAAGTTCTCAAGAGAAAGAGACGCACCAACAAATTGGATAATCAGTGGGAAACAACCCCATATACAGTCCTACCATCCAATTTAGACAATGCTAAAATGTGTCTAATAAGCAAAGACGAAGGAAAAACTTCAGCAGTTGTATCAAGAGACCATCTCAAACTGTGTCCTGAAACCCTGAAGTCACCAGAAGTAACCGTACCTGTACAGGTACAACCTGTCAAAATAGATTAAGTTTTCCATACAGTTCTAGGAGATTTCCCCAAAACATGGTCAAATTGCTAAGGAGCAGTTGTAGTACCAATGATTACTTTCTCACCAATGGTTGAATCAACACCAGAACCCGTACAACCAGAATTGCCAAAACCTGAAGAACTAGAAGTCGAGTCTGAAGAGGAAGAACAAATTCCTGGTCCCAGTGAGCTTGCCAGTCCTACAGTCAGACCTCTATCTGACATAGTACCAGACACTCCACGTAGGTACCTGTCCACCAGCACCAATAGGCTACATACATTCAGTATACCCATTTTAAGCAGATCAGAGCGTAGTACCCAGGATCAGTTACCGGCTAGGTACAGAAATTAAAGTGTGGAATCAAATGTGAATACCCTAATGTGCATATGTTTTAGTGTAAATACAGTAAGAATAGAACCCGGTAAATAATGTACAGAAGGGTGGAGGAACTGGATTAACCCCCATGCATATCAAGTTAGGGAAAGAAAGTGCCTGGGGGTGGTATAAGTGAAGCCAGGCCTCCTAAGCAGAGACACCCATATGGGTTTTATTTATTTGTTTAAGTGTGCAATGTTAAAAAAGCCCAGTACCTACATAGACTTTACTGTATGAACGTCTGACATATTCTTGAACTTTGAACTTTTCGTTTTATGTATTTATTATGGACCCTATTTGAGAGCTTCTCCTGCAGTGTTTTTGTGGCACCCTAGGGGTTAAAGTGCCACAGAAACAACAACAAGGGTTAACTCCCCACACAACACCTGACACTGCACTAGCACCTCTAGGCCAGAAGGGGGAGCTAAAGCAGCTCCCTTATATATTGTGGTGTCAAGAGGAAGTGGTTAGTTCAGTTCCTGGGAGAACTGAGGGAGAGACTGTGGTGTAAAGAGGCTGCATTAGGCTTCTCCACAGTCGGCTACTCGTTTCCAGGCCTAGCCAGGGTTTGAGGAGAGGAGCACAAGAAACAGAGGAACACACCTGGGAGATTGAGTTACCTCATAACTCGCCCCGGAGGAGTGCACAGACCGGATACCGGATCCTAAACTGTGACTGACTGACATGCAGCACAGTAAACACCGGGATAGTGGAGGTTGTAGATCTACACTGTACCTCAGCGAAGCAACATGGCGAGGTCAGAAGCACATGGAAAGACTCATGTTGCCTAGCAAAGGGGGCACCTGTGAGGAGAGACAGGGCCAGCAACTAAGCTAAAGCGGCAGCAGGGCCACACACACAGCGCAGCAGTGGGAAGCTGAGGACCCGGTCTGGGTGGGAGCAACCCGGCCCCGATACAGACTCCGTGGACAGTATTCTGCTAAAGAACATCTGCAGTAAAGGTCTGTCATGTCATTTACAAAAAAGGGGGAGACAAGAGGCACAATAGTGCCCTACCACTAGTGACACTGTTTGTGTGAGTATATCAATAGGTGTACACTCACCTCGTCCAGTTGTGTGACCCACAACTGGTTTATAAGCCTTCGGTTTATAGCTGCTGCAGGACCTCCACCAGCCACTCGTACGTGGAAAAATGCTCCTGTATAGGGAAGATGGTGTGTCACGGTCCGTGCTGCTGCCTAAATGGAATCACAAGGAATGGATGTCTCCAAGAAGTCACAAGGAAGGCAAGATTCCAAAGTAATGATCTCCTTTATTCACCAACGGGTTTCGACACCTATCCTGGCACCTTCATGAGGGTATCAACACCCTGATGAAGGTGCCAGGAAAGGTGCCGAAACGCGTTGGTGAATAAAGGAGATCATTACTTTGGGATCTTGCCTTCCTTGTGACCTCTTGGAGACATCCATTCTTTGTGATTCCATTGAGGCAGCAGCACGGACCGTGACACACCATCTTCCCTATACAGGAGTGTCATGTCATTTGGGACTTGAATGCCCAGGTATTGGAGAGCTCCAGCTTGCCATCGGAAAGGAAAGTTCCCTATGGTTCTGTCTAACTCATCTTTGCTCATGGATATATTGAGAGCTTCAGTTTTGTGGTAATTCATTTTTAAGTTACTGACCTCTCCATATTTTTCAAACTCAGACAATAAATGATGGTTGATGTGTGGTTGGGATATGTACAGGAGGAGGTCATCGGCGTATAGAGAGGCTTTGAAATGAGTGTGGTTCACCGTCAGACCGTGCACACTGGGGTTCTTCCTAATTGCCACAGCTAAATGTTCCATAACTACTGTGTATAGAAGAGGTGATAAAGGGCAACCCTGTCTCGTGCCATTGCCTATGGCGATAGAATCTGACACTGCACTGTTAATTCTAACCCTTGCAGAAGGGCCGGAATATAAGGCCGCAATCCTATGAAGGAAGCGAGGCCCCAAGCCTATCTGTCTAAGTGCTGAAAACATGAAGCCCCAATGTACACGGTCGAAGGCTTTTTCCACGTCAATTGATAGCAATGCCAATGGTTTGCGCTTTGACTTTGCGTGTGCTGTCAATATTAAGGTTTTACCTATACTATCTCTCGCCTCTCTCCCCTGTACAAATCCCACTTGGTCTGAATGGATAACCAAGGGTAGAAGGGGTGCTAATCTGTTCACCAGAACCTTCACGTAAAGCTTTACATCAATGTTGATAAGGGATATCGGGCGATAATTAGTTACCACTGAGGGATCTTTACCAGGTTTAAGCAGGACTGTGATGAACGCTTCTAGGGATTGCGGGACAAATGGGGAGTCATTCGTGATCGAATTGAAGTCCTCCACCAAGATGGGTCTAAGTTGTTCTCGGAACAGTTTATAAAAATGAGGAGAAAAACCATCTGGGCCAGGGCTTTTACCAGGGCTGGGGTATTCTGAATGACCTCGTCAATTTCTGTGGTTGTAAAGCTCTCCTCTAGTTGCATCGTCATATCTGTGTCTAAGGTCGGGAGAGCAGTGTCAGATATATATGTCTCTATATGGAGTTAAGGGTCTAATGGTAAATGGGTTGGGCTGTCTCCATTAATGTTATAGAGTTTCTGATAGTAGCGTCTCTTCACGTAGATAATTTCCATTGGGTTCGACGTCTTGTGGCCATTCTGTCTTTGGAGAGAAGAAATGTAAGTAGTTTGGCCGCGTGGGTGCAAAAATCGAGCCAACAGGTGTCCACATTGATTAGCCTGTCTGTATAGTACGCTTTTAAAGCGGTTCCGGTGATGGGGAAATTTTTCATTCAGCAGAGATTTCAAATTGTCTCTACATTTAATCAATTCTGTTTGCACCCCTGCTGACAGATCCACTTTATGCGTCGTCTCTAGGGTCTGAATTCTATCGAGCAGTTCTGAAATTTCTCTGTTTTTCATTTGTTTTAGATGGGAGACGTGTTTGATAAGTACCCCTCTAAGGACGCACTTAAGGGTTTCCCATTCAATAGGCATTGCTGTAGTGTCTTGTGCATTGTCTTTTATGAACATGTCTATGGTTGTTTTAATGTGAGTCCTGCATATCACACCCATGAAAAGATTATCGTTCAATCTCCACGACCACAGGTGCGCCACTGAGTCTGGGGGATTGATGTCCAGAAAGATTGGAGCGTGATCCGACCAAAGGAAACTGCCTATGGACGGTTTTGGGTCCCAGGCCAGGGCACAGTGGCTAAGGAGAAAGAAATTAATCCTGCCGGAAGAATTGTGTGGTGTGGAAAAGAACGTGTAATCCTTCACTGCAGGGTTAATGAGTCTCCAAGCGTCTGTTAAGTGTAGATCAAGGAGTACTTTCTTGAAGGAGGATAACTGATGGAGAGAAAGATAGGATTAAGAGTCAGGTTAAAGTCTCCCCCCAGTAGAACTACTCCCTCTGCAAAATTGGTCACTGTCCTTAGGAAAAACCTAGCAGCCTTTACTTGGTCCCGGCTGGGAGCGTACCACCCCGCAATGCTGTAAACTTTCGAGTAAATCTTAATTTCAATAACACAAATCTCCCCTCTGTATCAATCATTGTGTCCAATATGCAATGCTGGATGGATTTATGAATTGATATGGACACTCCCCGAGACCGAGACTCCGAGTTAGAACTATGGAACCATTTTATGTAGTACCGATAGTGTATATTAGGGATATGTCCCGCTTTAAAATGGGTCTCCTGTAGGATCAAAATGTTTACTTTTTTCTTGTGCATGCCATATAAAATTTGTGACCTTTTCTGTGGCACATTAAAGCCTCTAACATTCAAGGAGCCCAGTGCAATCTTTTGTTTGTCTTTCTTACCGGGCATTGCAGATTAGGTACGACGTATGCAGAGAAACATGCAGAGACATGTTCAGAGAAATGTACCAGCACCAGGTCCCAGCAACTGCTGTGGAAAGAGAATCTAAGAATAAGGGAAAGGGTAGGAAGGAGAGGTTATTGGGGAAAGGAGGACTGAAGGAGAGAAAATTAACCAAAGAATTTAGAGAAGAAAGCGAGAAAATAAATCCTAAACGTACAAGCTATAAGTGCGGATAGTCGCACTTCCACTAATGTCGTGGAGCCTGTCGGAGGTATATATCAACTGCTATGTACTACTATTGTAGCACAGCACCTCCGGGGGGTTGTGTGCTCGACAAGGGGAAAGAGGAGGCACCGTCTCCTCCAGTCTTCGACATTTTAAGGTTTAATGACCAATATCCCCGAGTCAAATATTTCCATGGGTGTGGGAAGCGCATTTATCTAATTGATTCAAATCCCTATGAACCTCCTATAAAATTAGCACAACATTAGATAGCATTATTATCGTGGCCGTCGATATCAATGACATTATAAAGCTAAAGTATATAAAACACCTACAAACAATGTGAACATCTCATGTTTTCCTTATATAGGTTACAATTAGAAGTTATGTTGTCAGAGATTATTGCGGGTCTCTTGTTGTGGAGTTTCCATTCTCCAACCAAAAGCTTGTGGACTAAGGACATCAATGAGGACATATTAGCTAAGGAATGGGGGGAAGGTGGGGGAGGGGGGCTGAGAGGGGGAGGGCAGGAATGGGGTGTCCAACTATAGGACTATCCTGCTTTTAACATGTAGGGAATATTTGCAGTCCTGTGATTACAGATAGTAGGGTCCCATATTTTCAGAAAAAAAAGGGGAAGGGATGAACCCCAAATCCCCGTTCCCACACCAAAGGTAGTAAGTTTATCCCAAATTCAATAATTCAGTGGCTCTAATCAGCTCCCTGTTCTTCTGGATGCTCTTGCCTGCGTCCTTTAGGTTGTCTGCCGGGCCTCTGTTGTCTCAGAGGGACTTGTCTCCTGCGAGGGGCATCAGCTCTATAGAAAGTTAGCAAAGGCGGCCAGTCAGGGATGTCCACCTCAGGGATACCAAGGGCAGCTGAGAATGCTGGGATGCCACTAGCGTGGCTTAAGAGGTGTACTCTGTCTCCTTTCTGAACTCGCAGGAAGAATGGGAACCCCCAAGTGTAGGGGAAGTCATGTTGACGTAACATATCCAATAGGGGTATGAGAGCTCTTCTTCTCTGTAAGGTCCATCGTGACAGGTCTAGCAAAAGTTGTATATGTGAATCCATATGGTTGATGGGCCTCACTCGTCTGGCCGTTCCCATAACCGCATCTTTGAGTTGATACCGATGGACACGACATATGACATCTCTCGGCAGATCTTGGTCACGTGGTCGTGGGCCCAACACCCTGTGAGCGCGGTCCAACTCTAGTGGGATGTCTCAGGGTCTTTCTAACACAGAGTTAAAGGTACAGTTTCGGGTAACCCCCTTAACCCGTATGTTGTTCCTGTGTCCCCTTTTTTCAGAATCATCTAACATCTCTGCTAGGGTCTCCATCTGCCGTGCCTGAGTAGCCATAGCTACCTCTTGGACTTCCATTCTATTAGTCAGAGAATTCCTGGAAGCCATCTTGGGATGAGTGACCTGTCCCCAGTGCTTCTCCTGGGGACGCCCGGGTGCCACAACATGGAGACTCCCCGCTCTCTCCATCCCCTTCGCTCAGCTCTCCCGCCACCCGTACCTGTTCGTCAGCTCCCGCGGATGGCAGGGCTGACAGCTTCTCCTGCGCTGGATCCATCATGGCGACCGCTGTGTCCTTCCCGCCAGCTCCTGTAAAAAAGCAGGAGATGATGTGAGGAGCCTTGTCGGGTGCCGCGGGACCAGCGGTAACGTTCCTCTTCTTCCTCCTGGTGGTCATCGGGGTAGAAGTCATATTTATAGGTCACTGGTAAGTCGATGAGCAGGTATAGGAGTGGGAGTTCCCTAAGATGCGTCCTCACTCCTCGCTGCTCATACCACGCCCCACATTCAATAAATGTAATGCAAATCAAAATTCTTGGTCAAATTTGAATACATTTCTGCATTAGAAGTGTTATAATCTTATTTTAACCCCTAATCTTATTTTATTTTAAGATGGTGACCAGGAACATTGTAAATAGTATGAATCGCAGAGGTTGTTTTCATCTGTAATGTAAAACTGGATGTGTATTCTGGTATCTGTAGTGCCACAAGACTTTTCAAGGTGATTAGTGCAAGGTATGAAGATAGCTAGAAAGACGGCCATGTCTGGCTAATCAACGAAACTCCACTTATGGGTGTGTTACTTATGTTTTAATAGTGTCTCTTTCTTTTACTCATTATCAGTCAGGCGGTCACTGTGTATAGAGGCAGCCACACTTCCTGAAGAACCCTTATCTCTGTGTAAGGGGTTTCCATGGACTGACATGGGTAAGTCCACTCTGGATACTACTCTGGAGAAGTATATCCAGGGGAGGATCTACCGTGGTGCAGCTGCACCAGGGCCCCGACCAGGTAGGGGACCCCTCAAGCCTGCAGGACCCCCATGTCCCTGTGTCAGAGGAGAGGGTCTAACTCCTCTGCCGCCCCGGCTCCCAGGACTGCGCAGCTCGGCACAGGTAGGAGATGCAGCAGCTATAGCACTTCCCCTCGCTCCTCGCTGACATCCATTAGCACCCCCTTCCCGCTCCTCGCCGACAACCACTAGCACCCCCCCCCCCCCGCTGCCCCCCTCCGCTACTCACCATCAGCTGCTGCCCCAGGGCCCTCTTGGCACAAGGTCCACCACTGAGTATATCCAAAGCTTTGAAGGAGTGCCGATGAGTTAAACGGACTGTATAAATATGTGTTTATCTGTAAAGTTGAAGGAATGCTCATATTTTGATACCTGTAGTGCAGTTTGTGTGTAATTGAATAAACCTACTGGATTTTTAAATGGAATATGTTCCTGTTCTTACCGCATAAAGCAAGCACAGTGAGAAACTATACTATAAATACATTTTTGACACTTAATTACATGATAATCCCCCATAGAATTGACCATTCTCTTCCTTTTGAAGGATGGATAATTTTCTGTAAGGACATTACTGTAGGAGCTCAACAGGGAGAATCCCTACCTTGTGCCAGACACAGTATTCTGCATAATCACTGCAATAAAACTGTATAGATCTATGTTTGCAGTCATTGATTGCTTTCTTGATTGTTTACTTTCAGTGCAGAAAAATATATTATCTTTATCAGTGGTCCCCAATCTGTTGCTCAGGAGCCACATGTTGCTTGTGCCCCTGTGGTGTGTGCCTCTCAGCTTTCTTCCAGCTTGGTGCCTAGACACTATGTCTAGCAACAGCTATGGAGAGGAGGTTCCAAGATAGTAACTTGGGTGGGTTGCCCTACACATGAGAGCAGATCTGGATGTGGGTAAGGGAGAAATCCCTGTAACTTGATATACAGCATCTGTGTGATTTCTGTGGAAAAGCTTTTGCTATTTTTATACTGGTCATAGGGGCTCTTGATGTCTCTACATTGAGTGGGGCATGAGGTGGATGTGTCTCACGATCCTATCTCAGAACAAAATGTGTCTCACAAGACTCTTTCAGAGCTAGATGGGGATCTCAAGATCAGAGAGGTTGGGGTCCTCTGCTCTATAAAATGAAAACATCTCAGAAGAGTTAGTCTAGGGTCAGACTTGGGTCATGCATTTGTCAAATGAATGCGCTATTTTCATGTGCATAACTAGATGCACCCATAGGCTCCAAAGCAAAAAACCCCATGCAAAAGTGCAATGCGTTTGGGGCTATGCATTTATGTCAGCGCACCTAAAAATGCGGTCTGCAGCGTTTTTTGGTGCTTTTGCAAAAACGCAGGCATTTTTTAACATGGGAGTCTATGGATGATGCATGCATTAACGCATTGCACATATATAGGCATGCGTTAACACATGTGTTCTTTTAGGTACCAAAACATGGCACAAAATGCATCAAAACACTACCAAAAGTAATGCATCCTGTAAAGCATCCGTCAAACGGATGCAAACTCCAAGTGTGACCCTAGCCTTATCGGACAATTATTAGAGTGTGGTCTTAAATGAGTTGTCAGTACTTTTCATAAACATCTGCATTCACTCCAGGTGCATCTCGTATTCTGCACTGTAAAGAATCTCCAGTGCCAGCAGGAATAAAGAGTGGTCATGTGACCACAAGTATGCATTATGCATACTCCCGGCTAAATTTTGACTAAGCATACTCTCTTAATATAGATTAAATTTGGTCGTGAGTATGCACCTTGAATATTTAAGGTCTCATGATGATCGTGTTGGTGGCATTGAAAAATTTTCACAGAAGGGATGCGAGGATGCACAAGTCTGCAGTCACATAGCATGATTGTAGACTTTTGTGAAAAACCTGGACAACCTGGGTAAAACTAACTGTTTTATCATACTACTAGGATAAATAGATTAATATTCTCTGTAAGTGAAAGATTGAAGGTTGCAATTAGAGTATTGCAACTAGAGATTTTGAAAATCTTGAGGTATTAGTACTAAAAGTGTTAGAAAATTATGAATCTTTTTAATAAAAAATAAAAAAAAAACTTTAAGAAAATGACAATATAGAGATTTTGAGCTGCGTCCCCACTAATCATCTGTTACCAGCTGTGTCAGTGTCAGGATTTACACAAGTATCTGTCCATGGTCAGAGCAATTAACGGCTGTTCAATAGAGTCGCGGAGTGTCAGATCTTTGCTGATTTTGAAGTATGTATCTATTTCATATTAATGGAAAATTCCCTTAAATTCCTACTATACAAGAGTACACAAGTTTTTGTTCCCTACATATATTTTTAAAACTACAAAAAGGAACAATGTATCTCTTTATTCTCCCACACAGCCCAAGGTGACAAGAGTTTGTGTGACAAGACTATTAAGAGGAGGAGGGTTAACGTCATATTTGCTCTATAGAACATCTTTCATATCTAAAGAAAAGTAAAAGAAAGGAGGTATGTTTTCATTAACATGTCAGAAGAAGATGCTATTTCAGAATGTAGAAAAAAAAATTTTGAAGACTGATGTCAAATAAAATATCTTAGTCATCAAAGACCTTTTTAAAAAGTTATATCTAATATGATTAAAAATGTAGTTAAGTTATCAAAATGCAGTCACTTCAACAACTGCCAAAGTACTGACGATCACAAATCTGTGAGTCACATTCTGAGTAAGAACCGTGAACATGAACGGAAAACTTGAACTTTGTAGCCTTAAAGCTTACATGATGGCGTCAAGTTTGGATTAAGAGACATGCAGCGACTCCATGAATTATCTTCCATATTTGGACTGTGACAAAGGAATGAAGCATTAGGTACATTGTATTCTGATGTCTCCATTTGTACTGATGTATCAGACACCAAACTGTTCACCTGGCATTCATTGTATCATGAGTCATAACTGCTTATGTAGAAATGACAAATCCCAATTTAAAAACTGAAAGAATCAAACACATTAACATAAATCACCCAGGGGCAGATTAAGATTAGCCAAACCATCGAGGAATTCAAAAGGCGTGGGCCCTTACCTTTATATGCAGCACTACATATAACAGAGAAGGGGTGGGCAATTTATTTTCCTAAGGGGCCAAATGAGAAACTGTGACTGTGGTGGAGACTGAAATTAATTCTACTCAATAACAATATTTTCGAAAGCGTTCTATGAAAAGTATTACAAAGGAGTTCAGGATATGATTGCATACAATGATTCTTCTTGTACAAAAAGACAGCAAAGAAAAAGGAATGCTCTCCAAACAGCATTAATACGCTAAGCACAATAGTACTTTCATAATTCATACCGTATATACTCGTGTATAAGCCGAGTTTTTCAGCCCAAAAATTGGGCTGAAAAGTCCCCCCTCGGCTTATACACGGGTCATACGGTATGCTGTGGGGAGGGGGCTGTGACCGGGGGCTGGAGGAGGCAGGAGGGGGCCGCGGTGACCGCAGGCGGTCACGTGGGGCCGCCTCATTAGTGCAATGAATATGCACGGCATCCCCCCGTCCATCAGAGGCGCCCACGACAGCCCCCCTCCTTAATATGGGTCCCCCAGTAGTAATAAACAGCCCCCCCTCCTTATCATGTCCCCCCCAGGCTGCGTCAGCTGTCAAAATAACAAACAGTTTATACATCGCCTTCCGGCACAGCTCTCCGCTCCTCCGGTCCTCCGGTCCTCCGCTCGCCGGCTTCTTCTTCCTTGTTGTGCCGGTGTCATGTGACCGGGCGCAGGAGATGACGTCATTTCCTGCGCGCGGTCACAGGAGCCGGCACATCAAGGAAGAAGAAGCCGGCGAGCGGAGGAGCGGAGGACCGGAGGAGCGGAGAGCTGCGCCGGAAGGTGATGTATAAACTGTTTGTTATTTTGACAGCTGCTGCAGCCTGGGGGGGACATGATAAGGAGGGGGGGCTGTTTATTACTACTGGGGCTGCTGGATACTACACTGGGGCTGTATACTACCACTGGGGCTGCTGGATACTACACTGGGGCTGTATATACCTCTGGGGCTGCTGTATACTACCACTGGGGCTGTATATACCTGTGGGGCTGCTGTATACTACACTGGGGCTGTATATACCTGTGGGGCTGCTGTATACTACCACTGGGGCTGTATATACCTGTGGGGCTGTTGTATACTACCACTGGGGCTGTATATACCTGTGGGGCTGCTGCATACTACCACTGGGGCTGTATATACCTGTGGGGCTGCTGTATACTACACTGGGGCTGTATATACCTCTGGGGATGCTGTATACTACCACTGGGGCTGCTGGATACTACACTGGGGCTGTATATACCTCTGGGGCTGCTGTATACTACCACTGGGGCTGTATATACCTCTGGGGCTGCTGTATACTACCACTGGGGCTGTATATACCTGTGGGGCTGCTGTATACTACCACTGGGGCTGTATATACCTGTGGGGCTGCTGTATACTACACTGGCACTGTATATACCTGTGGGGCTGCTGTTTACTACACTGGGGCTGTATATACCTCTGGGGCTGCTGTATACTACCACTGGGGCTGTATATACCTGTGGGGCTGCTGTATACTACCACTGGGGCTGTATATACCTGTGGGGCTGCTGTATACTACACTGGGGCTGTATATACCTCTGGGGCTGCTGTATACTACCACTGGGGCTGTATATACCTCTGGGGCTGCTGTATACTATTACTGGGGCTGTATATACCTCTGGGACTGCTGTATACTACCACTGGGGCTGTATATACCTCTGGGGCTGCTGTATACTACCACTGGGGCTGTATATACCTGTGGGGCTGCTGTATACTACACTGGGGCTGTATATACCTGTGGGTCTGCTGTGTACTACACTGGGGCTGTATATACCTCTGGGGCTGCTGTATACTACACTGGGGCTGTATATACCTGTGGGGCTGCTGTATACTACCACTGGGGCTGTATATACCTGTGGGGCTGCTGTATACTACCACTGGGGCTGTATATACCTCTGGGGCTGCTGTATACTACCACTGGGGCTGTATATACCTCTGGGGCTGCTGTATACTACCACTGGGGCTGTATATACCTCTGGGGCTGCTGTATACTACCACTGGGGCTGTATATACTTCTGAGGCTGCTGTATACTACCACTGGGGCTGTATATACCTCTGAGGCTGCTGGATACTACCACTGGGGCTGTATATACCTCTGGGGCTGCTGGATGCTACCACTGGGGCTGTATATACCTCTGGGGCTGCTGTATACTACCAATGGGGCTGTATATACCTCTGGGGCTGCTGTATACTACCTCTGGGGCTGCTGTATACTACCACTGGGGCTGACTTGCTATACTACCCTGGGGCTGCTGTATACTACCACTGGGTGTACCTGGCTGTATACTACCACTTGGGGCTGCTGTATATACCTTGGGGATGCTGTATACTACCTCTGGGGCTGCTGTATACTACCTCTGGGGATGCTGTATACTACCACGGGGCTGTATATACCTCTGGGGATGCTGTATACTACACTGGGCTGTATATACTCTGGGCTGCTGTATACTAACTACTGGAGCTGCTGCTGTATATACCACTGGGGCTGCTGCTGTATACTACGACTGGGGAGGCTGCTGTATACTACCATTGGGGCGCCTGTATACCACACTGCTGGGGGCTGTATACCTGTGCTGGAGTCCACCCTCGGCTTATACACGAGTCAATAGGTTTTCCCAGGTTTTGGGGGCAAAAGTAGGGGGGTCGGCATATACACGGGTCGGCTTATACACGAGTATATACGGTATATTTGAATGTACAGATTAAATGTCCTTAAATATATTTAGGTAAGTATAAGTGTCTTAGGGTCCTTTCACATCAGCGGTTTTTGCCGATCGCGGCAGTTGCGGTGAAAAAACTGCAACTGCTACGATTACTGCATAACGGCTGCACTTGCGGCACACTTGCGGCAAGCCCCATACAATGTATATGCGTGCTTGCGGCAGGTGCGGCAAGTGCGGTATCGGCACTTGCGGCAGGTGCGGCAGCGAAAAAAAACACGGCTGACCGCGTTTTTTTCACGGCCGCACCTGCCGCAAGTGCCGATACCGCACTTGCTGCACCTGCCGCAAGCCCGCATATACATTGTATGGAGCGTGCCGCAAGTGCAGCCATTATGCAGTAATCGCGGCAGTTGCGTTTTTTTCACCACAACTGCCGCAATCGGCAAAAACCACTGATGTGAAAGGACCCTTAGGCAGCAATTTTTTTTAATATTATATCCAGATTCCAAGATATATGGAACGCAAAGGTGCAGCTAATTTCAGAACCATTGTTTTGGAGTGCACCGCCTTTCTCAAGCAAGTGATTTAGAGCATTATACATGTATTTATTTAACTCCTAACCAAACATCACTCAGCAATTTGTGGTTATGAAGAAAAAATGAAAGATCCAAAAGAAACTGTTAATAAGGAGAGAACATGAGGCGAGGTGGGTCTGGCCAAAAATATTTTTAAAATGAGACATGTTATGTTCAACCTTAGATAGTTAATACTGGAAGAACTTGTAGGGGATCATTCAGATGTAGTAGAAAGACGCTTGTTGCAAAGCGAGGCTTTTTGGATTTTTCACTGTGAACTCATTAAAGGAGTACTGCCGGGAGCTAAAACATTTTAATACTGTCTTTGCCCTCATACACTATGGAAGGTTAGCTGGCTACTGCAGTTCCAGTATCTTTACCTCACCCCTCAACTCTGCCATATGGGACGTCATGGTGCCATGAAGGAAAACAATGGAATGGGGTATCCGAAGCGCACAACCGTCTAAAGAAATAACTCCCAAAACTCAAAAATTTTGATTGTGATATTTTATTTTTCACGCGTTTCGGGGGTACAATCCCCCTTCTTCAGGATAAAATCACAGATGTACAGCCATCATCTAGTACTGAAGCAATTTATACATTTTCATTCCAAAAAAAGAGACATCAGAAAAGTGTGTGTAACCAGAAGTGATGTGAAATCACATGGTGAACAAAGGAATCATCTGCATGAAGAGTATTACCATCCTAACTTAGATGATAACAGCTTGCTCCGGGCGCCTGTCAACCCCTGTAGTCTGGATGTGCGCGGCGATGACGTCTTTCCGGGGGTGGGTTTGGACGCAGGATCACGGAAGCGCGAGCGCCATTACGCGCTGGTTGGTGGCTCCGTATAAGGTGTTTCACCACTTATAAAAGGCACTGGACAATGAGAGCGGTCACCTCTCCTTGAAAAAGCGGCAGCGAAACGGCGTAGGAAACGGAGGCCTAGGTTGGGGCTTCACCACAGCGTGTAGTCACCTTCGGTATGCATAGATGCAGCAGCACTTGTCATGAGCACTGCTGATTGGGTCAATGATGTGGGGCTAATTGGGCCATATGTTTACTCTGTATATACCATGTCATACCTCTCTGTGGATAAGTGCAATACATTACCCTGGCAATGTGCAATCTATTTGAGTGCAATACTTGATGTGCAATACCTGATGTGAAAACTGTAATATCATGCTGTGTAAAATCGCATTGCCTGTATCGACAGCCAAACTTGCATTTTTAAATGAGTGAATTTTTGTAAATAAACTGTTATTTAATTTTTTTTGAGCATAGTAATGACTCAGTGTCTGTTTGTATAAAATGTAAAATACATATATTACACTCACATCACATAACATCATAAATAACATCACATTACATTACAACCTTCAATACTTTATATTGCACATATCCTAACACAGAGTACACGGGTCAGTTGCCGTCTCCCCGGGTTTCGGTCGCCGGTACACCTGTTTACGGTTACTACCCGAATGCCAGGCCCTTCCTTGGCTCAGTGTCACCTCGGGAGTCCGATCCCTTCCCACAGGCTGCTAACAGTTCCCAGCCTCTACACAGCGCTCCGGCTGCTCCGAACCAGGCTCCGACCCAGGTTTAGTCACCGGAGCTCCAGGGCAAGACAGGCCCCCAAAAACTCCTTGGCACGTGTCTCTAGGTAGCCAACCGCTTCCAAGTCTGCCATCACCAGGCCAGACCTCCAGGCAAGCGGCTGCACCAAACACGCCCTTGCGAGCCCCTCCAGGATCAGCCCGACTTCCCAACTCCCGATACTCTATTAACCCCTGTCGTCTGGCCTTACGGCTCCATTCTCACAGGACCTGGTCTTCTCCCCCTCCCAGGGGCTTCTGCTCTGTTTCCATTCATCCACGGATCAAACGGCCCCACACATGCATGGCCCTTGGTCAGAAGTCATCATATATTTTAACGGGACCCTCACAACCTGACAGTTGGTCCCCATGGCGGTTACGGCCGCCTGGCCTCCATGGGCTCCAACTCCTCACAGGACCCACACACACATACATCCACTGTCCCTCATGGACTTCTATGGATATCAGCTTTGTCAGGCCCAGACCACACACACCAGCACAGTCCAGCATGGACTTCAGCCCCCTAGGCCCAGGCCACGCTGTAAGCCACCTGAGCTTCAGGGCAGTCAAAGCATCCCCCAAGGTCTCCTCATCCTGCCCATGATGCCCAGCTGCCTTCAAGCCTTACCAACCCAGGCAGAGATCCCGGATGGCAGCCTCACCACCATGGACAGAGTGAGCCCCCTGCAAGTTCAGCCAGGACCCCCCCATACACCCAGGTGCTCCACTAACCTCTCGGTCTGGCCATAGGCTTCTTTCAGTTCAGAGGGACCGGTGTCTCCGGCATGGAGAGCCAGGCGTCCTGACTCATCCCCCAAAGGGGACGGGACCCCTCTGAGACACGTCCTCTCCCTCAGAGGATCATGTCTGGTCTCTCTGTGTCTCTGTTGTGTCTGTCTCTCTTCTCTCACACAGACTGAACTCCACAACTGGCAGGTTAAGTCCTGTTTGCCACACCCACCTGACACACCCACCTGGGCTGTCAACAATCAGCACTCATTGCTCTCAGCCGCTCATTAGGCTCATGAATCTCCTGGCTATTAACCTATTGTGCACTGGACAGGATTACAGCACTCACTCTCAGCTGTTAACTCACTGTGTTCTGGGTAGGTTTAACACAGCACAACCACAGTAAAACCGGATAATGTGAACAGAGTCATATACCGACAACCCATGTGATGCACCTGGCCATGGGTCGCATCATCACATACATCCCCCCTCTGTTCAATCCTGTGAGGGTTGAACACAGCATCATACATAGACCACCGGTATGCACTGGCCATGGGTTGCAGCACCACAATATTTTTTGTGGATTATTTAAAAATGCAGCTCTTTTCTCTGATAAAATATATTAGAAAGTTTATTTTTATTTCCTTCTACTATTGATTTATGTTATTTGTTGAAATGACAATGGCCATTTAAGTTGAGCAATTTATTTTCAGTTTGCAAGATAGTGTCTCTCATAATAATATAGGTAAAATATGGGAGCAGCATTTTGTAAATTGAGGAGTCATGCACATGGTACTATCACAAACTACTATGACCTCCAGTTTGTAGAACAACGTTATAAGCATAAGAGATGGTGAAGCCATATGGAAATTTTTTTTCTACAGATCAGCAAATCAATATGATGTGGATCGTGTCAAATTTGATTAAACTGGTTGGTCCCAGTGAAATGAAAAAGCTTACAATTTGATTTGCATTAATTTCCCAGAAAAAGCATGCAACCAATTTATCAGTAGGTAATAGCAAACAAAACCAAAACAAAGCAGAAAGTGCATATAGGGAAGGTGAGTATCGATACAAAGGAGATCCACATAAATTAAGAGTTCATACCTTCAGAGGTCGGTCGTGCCAGGTGAAAACAACTCCACTAAGGGTATGCTTTCATCTGCATAACAACTCAGCGAGTGCAATCCGAAAAAAACATCAAATTGCACTCACAATGAGGTTAAACTACAGTTTAATGCCCATCTGCAAGTTATTCCTCAAGGAGAAACAGGCTAAGGCTGGAAACACACTATCCTACTTACAGGCGAGTCTCTCGAACGAGACTCGGATCAGTCGCCCTGAACGGCCTCTCCCTCTCTGGATGGGAGTATGATGGTGCACAAAAACACAAGCAACTGACACTCTCATCCAGAGAGGGAGAGGTCGTTCAGGGTTACTGATCCAAGTTTCGTCCGAGAGACTCGCATGTAAGTAGGATAGTGTGTTTACACCCTAAGGAAAAATCACAGCATGTTGTGTATGACTGCAGATCTCACCAAGTTTCCCCCAATGCAAGTGCATGGATGTGATAAAAAAAAAATTGCACAGCACTAGGAAGGCATTTTTAGCATGGTCTTTTCCATGCTATAAAAAGTAAGAAAAGATAGACAGACAGATAGATAGGATATATATAGATGATAGGACAGCTAGACTGAGTTTACCAATCTCCCACTGCTTGCTTCCTGGGCTGCCCTTTCAGCTTCATGAATATTCACTGCACTGACTGTCAACAACCAATTACAGATGCTCACTCTCTGTGTGAGCTTCTATGATTGGCTGCTGCAATCAGACTGCATTTCCACAATCTGTACAGTATCTATGCTTGATTACCATACACATTAGTGTGTTGCAGTCAACCTGCCATCATGGTGCATAAAATCAATGAAGTGAAAAAAAGTGTAAGGCTTCACTGTATTTTTCATTCTAAGCGCAGTTAAAATGGACAGCTGTGCGCTGTTACCCTCAACTGCCTAGTTTTACTTTGGCTGGCAAAAAAATGCATGGGCTTCACACTATTTTTAAATGTTAGCCAAGGAAAAACTAGTCAGCTGGTTGCTGGTTTTCTCAATGTGGTGGGAGCCTACAGTTACTTGGCCCCCAATATTATAACATAGCAGCCTGCATCCATCCTAGAATTTGGCGCATTTATTAGAAGTGCCAAGTCTGGCACTTTACCCGGGTCTTCCAGTTGCCCTGGTGCCGGTGGCAAACTGGGTAATAATGGGGTTTATGATAGCTGATGATTGACAGAATGTCATTAAGCCCTGGATTGGTAATGTATTTTGATCACCAATCCAGTAAGTGAACAGTTATTAAACACACACACAGAAAATTCCTTTATGAGAAATTAGAAAAATAGGGCAAAGCTCACACTTTTTTTTTGCCAGCCAAGGTAAAACTAGGCAGCTGTCAGCTCGCGGCTGTCTGCTGTATCTATGCTGAGAATAAAAAATACAGCAAAGCCCTGTGCCATTTTTTTGCATTATTTATTTATATTACACACTATGACGACAGGTTGGTTGCCATACACTAATGTGTACGGCAGCCAAGCACAGATATTGTTCCATTGTGGACACACAGATTGCAACAGCCAATCACAGATGCTCTCACGTCGTGAGTGTCCATAATAGGCCATTGCCTGTCAGTGTAGTGAATATGCATGAAGCTTAATGAGCGGCCCTCAAATCAAGCAGCAAGAGACTGGTAAGCCCAATTCAAATATCCTACCATCTATCTATCTATCCTATTGTCTATAGAAGTAATAAATGGAGCAGCAATGCCTTCTTGGGTGCAGTTCAGCTCCGCTTTTACCTTAGCTTGAATTTATGGTTAAAAATAGCTGCAGCACTCCAGGTAAATGATGTAATCTGCCTTTATTCTGGCGTCATATACAGGGTATGGCTACATTTCTAGCTCCCTCGCCCTTCTTCTTCTTCTATGGCTGGAAGAAGGGCAAGGGAGCCCGAAACATAGCCATACCCTGTATATGACGCCAGAATAAAGGCAAATTACATCCTTTACCTGGAGTGCTGCAGCTCAGCTATTTTTAACCATATATCCTATTGTCTGTCTATCTATCTATCTATATCTATCTATCTATCTATCTATCTGTCTGTCTGTCTGTCTATCTATCTATCTAATCCATTTATGGTGAAATAAAGCAGTTGCAGCACTCAAGTGGTTGATGATGATTTTACTCCTTTATTTCTGGCCTGGGGTACAAGATGGCCCACAGGCCCACACACCCTTTTTCCAGCTGAATTTGCTACTTAATTCAGATATTCAGTGGCATTGAGGTTTCCATTAATAAAAAATGGCTCCACTATCTATTTACCCCATATACTACACCATACCATCAATTTTTGTGTTCCAACAGCCTTGGAGGGATCTATCCACTGTGGGTTAGTGTCAGACCAATAGCGGTGGTTTTGTTTGTTAACTTCACCATTTACAAAAATGTTTGCCTCATCACTCATCTGAAGGCAATTGTCTATGCTCCTCAGCACACTTTGCCTTGTTCAAACAGTCCCTCATCGACTTGAAGACTGCACTGACTGCCGCAAAACAAGCTTTCTTCTCCTCTCTCATATCCACCCTCTCCCACAATCTCAAGCAACTTTTCATAACCTTTAACTATCTACTCCGCCCCCGCACCTCGTCCCTCTCCTCTCATCTCCACCAATGACTTTGCCACCTTCTTCAAACAGAAGATCAACAAAATCAGAGACAGCTTTGACTCCCACTCCCCCCAGCCCTCTCCCTCTGTCGCCCAACCTCCCTCGACCATAAATAGCTTCTCCTCCCTGACAGAAGAACGCCTCTCCTCCCTTCAAGCATGATCCCACCTCACCACTTGTGCCCTCGACCCCCTCCCCTCCCACCTCATCCCTAACCTCACCACAGTCCTCATCCCCGCCCTAACCCATCTCTTCAACCTATCACGTGCTACCGGTGTCTTCCCCTCATCCTTCAAACATGCCCTAATCACACCCATCCTCAAAAAATCCAGCCTCGACCCCGCAACATTATCGAACTATCGCCCCATATCTCTCCTCCCGTTCGCCTCAAAACTGCTTGAGCAACATGTCTACCCTGAGCTGTCCTCCTATCTCTCCTCCTGCTCCCTCTTTGACCACCTGCAATCCGGTTTCTGACCCCATCATTCCACCGAAACAGCCCTAATCAAAGTCACCAATGACCTACTGACCGCCAAGAGCAAGCGACACTACTCCATCCTCCTCCTCCTTGACCTCTTTGCCGCCTTCGACACAGTCGACCACTCACTCCAACTCCAAATCCTAAAATCTCTTGGCATCACAGACCTAGCCCTCTCCTGGATCCCCTCTTACCTAACACACCGGACCTTCACTGTCACCCACTCCCACACCTCCTCCTTGCCCTACCCCCTATCTGTTGGTGTTCCCCAAGGCTCAGTTCTGAGACCACTACTCTTCTCCATCTACACTCTCGGCCTAGGCCAACTAATCGCATCCCACGGCATTCATTACCACCTCTACGCCGACGACACTCAGCTCTATCTCTCCAGCCCCAACATCACCTCCCTACTGTCCAAAATTCCTCACTGCCTGTCTGCCATCTCATCTTACTTCTCCGCTCGCTTCCTCAAACTCATCATGGTCAAAACCGAGTTCATCGTCTTCCTCCTGCTCGCTCTTCCCCCCTACCCGACCTATCCATCACTGCCAACGACTGCACACTCTCACCCATCCCCCACGCCAAATGTCTCGGGTAATCCTCGACTCTTCCCTCTCCTTCAAGCCCCACGTCCAAGCCCTCGATACCGCATGCTGTCTCCAACTTACAAAAGGAGAGACTTACAAACATTATCCGAATCCGCTTCTTTCTAGACCATGACACTGCCAAAACACTTATCCACACCCTCATCATTTCCCGCCTTGACTACTGCAACCACCTGCTCACCGGCCTCGCCGCCACCTCCATTGCACCCCTCCGAGCCATCCTCAACTACGCTGCCCGACTCATCCACCAGTCGCCCCGCCACTCCCCCGTCTCCCCCCTCTACCAGGCCCTTCACTGGCTCCCCACCTCTGACATACAAAGCCATCCACAACCTGTCCCCTCCATACATCTCCGACATGGTCTCCCAATACCACCTCTCATGCAATCTGCGCTCTTCTCAAGAGCTCCTCCTTCACTCCGCACCTCTACCTCCCACAACCGCATACAAGACTTCTCTCGTGTATCCACCATACTCTGGAATTCTCTACCACACCACAACAGACACTCCCCCTCCCTGGGAACCTTCAAGAAAAACCTGAAGACCCACCTCTTCCTCCAATCCTTCAGCCCACACTGAGAAACATCCTGCTGCACCACCTCACCCTCGCCCATCCCCTCCTACTGTCTCCCTCCCACCCCCTATAGACTGTGAGCCTTCATGGACAGGATCCTCGCCCTACTGTGCCTGTTTGATTTAACTGTCATCATTTTTATGTTACTGTTCTTGTCCTTGTCCTACCCCCACACATGTAAAGCGCCATGGAATCAATGGCGCTATATAAATCTATAATAATAGTAATATGCTGTGACGATATGAGATGTGCAGCATCTGAAACAACAGATACTGAAAGCCTGCACTAGCATTTCTACTGCGGTGTTGCTATCAGTGTGTCAAGAGTGGGAGAAGAGGGTTGCATTGACAATCCAACACAATGGGCAGCACTTTGAACACATTTTATAAGTAGTCATAAACTTGTAAATAACTCATAAAAGAATAAAGTTACGTTAAAACAAAGCATTTGTAATGAAATTCTCAAAGTTTGATGTGTGACATGATATTCTTCCCATTGAAAAAAATTAAGTTGGATCCAAAATGGCCAACTTCAAAATGGCCGCCATGGTCATCACCCATCTGGAAAAGTCTTCCCTCTCCCATATACTAATATGCCATAAACAGGAAGTTGATATCACCAACCATTCCCATTTTATTTAGGTGCATCCATATAAGTGGCCCACCCTGTAGATGTGCACAAAATTAAAAGTAAAATAAAAAGTAGCAACTGCAATGCATAGGGTAATGTAAGATTATAAAAAAAAATACTAGAACTAAGAATGAGGGAGATGCTAGTGTGGCGCCCCTATGGCTAGGCGCCACAGAGAGGTATTACACTTTGCAAATTTATGTAGTGCCTCTATGCTGTGGGTTTAGGGTTTAACCTATGGAGTCTGAATTCGCCCACAACACTAGACCACCTTAGAGTAAGGGACTGATTATTCAGTAGGTCCAAAAGGGGGTGGAGCCTAGGTTAGCGCAGGAGTCTTAAGTGACAGTTAGTGAGAGAGTTAGTTTAGTTAGTGCTGGGAAGGTATTTAATCGTAGAGAAAGAATTGACAAATCCGAATAGCAGCACACCACCACAAAAAGAAGTATAGAAATCAATAAAGCTTTTTATTTAGGACGGAACAACAAACATTTAAAAACAGTTAAAAAACATATACGGACCACAGTCCACAAGGAAGTGAGACCCCTGTAAATGTCAATCGTATATCACAAAACCAGTCACTTGTATCTGCATAAGAAGATGCACATGATTAAATAATCCAAAAAAAAAAAAAATATATATATATATATATGTGGTTATCTATTATATAATCGCGAATCGGAAAAGCGCCCCTCCGCGCGCACTTTCCGATGTCGTCATGTGGACACGAATTCAACATTGGGGCGAAGCGCCCAATGCTGCGCGAGCAATGGCCGCGAGGCCATTGCGAGTCGCTGGCCCAGGGCGAGCAATGGCCGCTAAGCGGCCATTGCGAGCCGCTGGCCCAAAATCCATCCACAGCCTCGGCTACAACCTTAGCGATTTACCGCTCAGGTAGCGCGAGCAATGGCCGCGAGGCCATTGCGAGTCGCTGCCTGAGCCGCAAATCGCTACCCGCCTCCGCACAGCCCGACCCCTATGTCCGCACAGCCCGGCCCCTATGTCCGCACAGCCCGACCCCTATGTCCGCACAGCCCGCCCCCTATGTCCGCACAGCCCGCCCCCTATGTCCGCACAGCCCGCCCCCTATGTCCGCACAGCCCGCCCCCTATGTCCGCACAGCCCGACCCCATGTCTGCACAGCCCGACCCCATGTCCGCACAGCCCGACCCCATGTCCGCACAGCCCGACCCCTATGTCCGCACAGCCCGACCCCATGTCCGCACAGCCCGACCCCATGTCCGCACAGCCCGCCCCCTATGTCCGCACAGCCCGACCCCATGTCCGCACAGCCCGACCCCATGTCCGCACAGCCCGACCCCATGTCCGCACAGCCGGACCCCAATGTCCGCACAGCCCGACCCCTATGTCCGCACAGCCCGACCCCATGTCCGCACAGCCCGCCCCCCCTATGTCCGCACAGCCCGACCCCATGTCCGCACAGCCCGACCCATGTCGCACAGCCCGACCCCATGTCCGCACAGCCCGCCCCCTATGTCCGCACAGCCCGCCCCCTATGTCCGCACAGCCCGCCCCCTATGTCCGCACAGCCCGCCCCCTATGTCCGCACAGCCCGACCCATGTCCGCACAGCCCGACCCCATGTCCGCACAGCCCGACCCCATGTCCGCACAGCCCGCCCATGCCGCACGCCCCCCATGTCCGCACAGCCCGCCCCATGTCCGCACAGCCGCCCCTATGTCCGCACAGCCCGCCCCCTATGTCCGCACAGCCCGACCCCTATGTCCGCACAGCCCGACCCCTATGTCCGCACAGCCGCCCCTATGTCCGCACAGCCCGCCCATGTCCGCACAGCCGACCCTATGTCGCACAGCCCCCCCTATGTCCGCACAGCCCGCCCCCTATGTCCGCACAGCCCGACCCCTATGTCCGCACAGCCCGACCCCTATGTCCGCACAGCCCGACCCCATGTCCGCACAGCCCGACCCCATGTCCGCACAGCCCGACCCCATGTCCGCACAGCCCGACCCATGTCCGCACAGCCCGACCCCATGTCCGCACAGCCCGACCCCATGTCCGCACAGCCCGACCCCTATGTCCGCACAGCCCGACCCCTATGTCCGCACAGCCCGACCCCATGTCCGCACCAGCACCCATGTCCGCACAGCCCGCCCATGTCCGCACACAGCACCGACCCCATGTCCGCACAGCCCGACCCCATGTCCGCACAGCCCGACCCCATGTCCGCACAGCCCGACCCCATGTCCGCACAGCCCACCCATGTCCGCACATACTTACATGTCTTCTTTGTCATCTGATCCTCCGTCCGGCCAGGCGTCCTTTCCTCCGGCCCCGGGGGTCTTCTCTCTTCTTTTCGCTAACTTCCATCTTCGACGTCCTCTTCCTTCTCATTAAGATACAATGGACGAAAAATCCGCCATTGTACCTTAATGAGATCTGAGGCCCTCTTCTGATTGGTCGCTGTATACTGCCCTCAGCCAATCAGAAGAGCCCCTCAAAACTGAGACGCAGTTCTCATTCAGGTCCGCCTTTTTTTCCCCATTGACATACATTACCGGTGTGTCGGCGATTTTATGGCCGCCCACCTGGTTCTATTTGTCGGCCCTAAAATCGCGGACACACCGCTAATGCATCTCTATGGGCAGTCAGCCCGATTTCGGATTGAACGCCGACCAATCAGAATTCGAGCTGACTGCCCATAGACATGCATTAGCGGTGTGTCCGCGATTTTAAGGCCGACAAATAGAACCAGGTGGCCGGCCATAAAATCGCCGACACACCGGTAATGTATGTCAATGGGAAAAAAAAAGGCGGACCGCAATGAGAACTGTGTCTCACTCTCGCAAGTAAAAAAATAAATAAATTTAATAATAAAAAAAATAATTTTAAAATAATTTAAAAATAATAAAAAAAATAATTAAAAAATAATAAATAATTAAATAAAAATAATAATTTAAAAAAAAAAAAAAGGCGGACCTGAATGAGAACTGTGTCTCAGTCTGACTTAAAAAAAATAAATAAATTAAATAATAAAAAAAATGATTTAAAAATAATTAAAAAATAATAAAAAAATAAATAAAAAATATTAAATAATTCAATAAAAATAATAATAAAAAAAATAAATAAATGCGGACCTGAATGAGAACTGTGTCTCACTCTCACTTAAAAAAATAAATAAATTAAATAATAAAAAAAATAATTTAAAATAATTAAAAAATAATAAAAAAATAAATAAAAAATATTAAATAATTTAATAAAATAATAATAAAAAAAAAAAAAAAAATGCGGACCTGAATGAGAACTGTGTCTCACTCTCACTTAAAAAAATAAATAAATTAAATAATAAAAAAAATAATTAAAAAATAATTACAAAATAATAAAAAAATAAATTAAAAATAATAAATAATTCAATAAAAATAATAATAAAAAAATTAAATATATGCTAATTATATCAGCCCTTTAGCGGACCTGAAAGAGAACTGGGTCTCAGCCTAAATAATAAATTTAATAATAATAAAAATAATTAAAATATAATAAAAAAATTAATAAAAAATAATAAATAATTAAATAAAAAATAATAATTAAAAAAAAAATGCTAATAATAATGATATTACTGCTAATAATTATGCTATTAATGCTAATAATTATGCTATTAATGCTAATAATAATGTTATTAATGCTATTATTAATGCTATTAATGCTAATAATAATGCTATTAATGCTATTAATAATGTTATTAATGCTATTATTAATGCTAATAATGCTATTATTAATGCTATTAATGCTAATAATAATGCTATTAATGCTATTAATAATGCTATTAATGCTATTAATTATGCTATTAATGCTATTAATGCTAATGTTTATCCTATTCATGGTATTATTAATGCTATTAATGCTAATAATAATGCTATTAATGCTATTAATGCTAATAATAATGCTATTAATGCTAATAATAATGTTATTAATGCTATTATTAATGCTAATAATGCTATTATTAATGCTTTATTAATGCTTAATAATAATGCATTAATGCTATTAATAATGCTATTAATGTATTAATTATCATTTATTAATGCTATTAATTGTAATATTTATCCTATTAATGCTATTAATGCTAATAATAATGCTATTAATAATGCTATTAATGCTATTAATTATGCTATTAATGCTAATTATTTATCCTAATTAATGGCATTATTAATGCTATTAATGCTAATAATAATGCTATTTAATGCTATTAATAATGTTATTAATGCTATTATTTAATGCTTAATAATGCTAATATTAATGCTATTTAATGCTATTAATTATGCTATTAATGCTATTAATGCTAATATTTAATCCTATTCATGGTATGTATTAATGCTATTAATGCTAATAATAATGTATTAATGCTATTAATGCTAATAATAATGCTATTAATGCTATTAATAATGTTAGTAATGCTATTATTAATGCTAATAATGCTATTATTAATGCTATTAATGCTAATAATAATGCGATTAATGCTATTATATAATGCTATTAATGCTATTAATTATGCTATTAATGCTATTAATGCTAATATTTATCCTATTAATGCTATTAATGCTAATAAATAATGCTATTAATAATGCTATTAATGCTATTAATTATGCTATTAATGCTATTAATGCTAATATTTATCCTATTAATGGCATTATTAATGCTATTAAATGCTATTAATAATGCTATTAAATGCTATTAATTATGCTATTAATGCTAATATTTATCCTATTAATGCTATTAATGCTATTAATAATGCTATTAATGCTAATATTTATCCTATTAATGCTATTAATGCTATTAATAATGCTATTAATGCTATTAATTATGCTATTATTGCTATTAATGCTAATATTTATCCTATTCATGGTATTATTAATGCTATTAATGCTAATAATAATGCTATTAATGCTATTAATGCTAATAATAATGCTATTAATGCTATTAATAATGTTATTAATGCTATTATTAATGCTAATAATGCTATTATTAATGCTATTAATGCTAATAATAATGCTATTAATGCTATTCATAATGTTATTAATGCTATTATTAATGCTAATAATGCTATTATTAATGCTATTAATGCTAATAATAATGCTATTAATGCTATTAATAATGTTATTAATGCTATTATTAATGCTAATAATGCTATTAATAATGCTATTAATGCTAATAATAATGCTATTAATGCTATTAATACTGTTATTTATGCTCATAATACTGCTAATAATGCTATTAATACTGCTATTACTGCTAATAATAATGCTATGGCTTATATTATTGCTATTGATGATGCGATTATTATTTAAAAATCTTTAAAAAAACAATAAACATATTTTAGATACCCGATGCATTTGCATCAGGCTAACAGCTATAACTACTATAATCAAATTAATGCACATTCTAGAATCCCGATGCATTTGCATCGGGCTCACAGCTAGTTACATAATAATTCCCATTGTATACATATAGATCAGGAACTAACCACAGGTTGTATTCAGAAAGATCAACACAAAGTGCAGTGCTATAAATGCATAGCAGACTGGTAAAGTGTCCCTAAAACAATGGAACAACCACCACACTGTTAATTTGTGAGTCACACAGAGAGCGCACAGCTGGATGTAATAAACACCCGAAGTAGACAGGCACAATGAACTAATATGTAAGATCTCGCAAGGTAGAGCTGAGAAATAAAACTTATCTTACCAGTGACCCGTCTTGCCTGAGTACTGTGCGCCCGCGATCTGTGGAAATCCTCCAGCCACAGGTGTGTGGCCAGAGTGGTGTGGGGAGGTCCAGCGTCAGGGACCGTAATGTGTAAGAGGCAGGAAGCCCGGATCCCACGCGTATCGCCGCTGTGAAGTGGCTTCATCAGGGAGGCGTGGCTAACATCCGGCGTTCCGCCCTTAAATATCCATGCCAATCAAGCGGCTATGCCGGCCGCGTTGTGTGTAACCATGGCTCCCCAGGAAAAACCGGAAGTAACGTTCCGGGAGTTCTCAGAGACATATGTGCAATTCTAAACTATGTAAATACAATAGTCTAGCGGCGAAGTGGTTAGAAAAAACTGAAAGAAATCACAATACATATGATGCAGATAGAACATAATGGTGACATAGATAGAATAAACCTCGTTTTTATAAAAATAATAATTGTGTTATGATAATCAGTCACACAAAAAGTGTGCACTGTCAATAAAGCCCGACATGTTTAGTATAAATGTAGAGGCCAAAACAGACATGTAAGGAAAATCCATAAACGTGTTTTTGGCTATATGATGTATGGTTCTAACAAAAAGGTCACAAACAATGGAACCATAATTATATACCATATTACCAATTTAAATATAGAATAACTTGTGGTGCAGGCATGGTTTATCACCCCGGGAAGGGCAAAAAAGCAGCCTGTGTAAGAAAAGGGCGAGGGGGGTTTTTTTGGCCACCTAACAGGGTCCTTGGATCTGGAATTTATATATCAATTTTTTTTATATTTTTAAAGGAATCTTTTTTATTTTACTGCATCCATGTGGGTCAATCCTGACCCGGCGTACCATAAAGACAATACAGTCTCCATGATACGTCAACCGGTATATCCCAAAATTCACCTCCCTAGAAACGCCCCTGCTGGTAGGATTATAGTTGTTTAAGTACCACAAGTATAGATTTAAGATGTTTTGTGAGTAAAATCTTTTATAAGTAATCATGACCAAAAGAAATATGACATATGTAGGATATGTACCATCTGCAAGACAAGGCATATATATACATATATGCCCGGCTCTTGAACATGGAACGTATACATGTTCCTAAAGGAGGTGATGAGTGGCGAAGGCGCCCCATCATCTATGCTCTATGGAGGTAAATGTCGAGTGAAACAATTTCGTTCGACGTTATAAGCCAATTTTGACACGCATGGTTGTTAAATCCTGACGCAAGAACTATCGAGTAGGCCACCTACCAATTTATGTAGGAACAATACCCGAATACATATACAGGATTAAAAGCTGAAAATACGAATAAAGCTGCAGAGAAAAAAACGGTGGTTCCAATCCATCAGTCCAATCCGATGTAGTCTCATATTAGATGAATATTCTTAAGTTCAAGGAGAGTATTATACATCACAAGAGCGAGAAGTGTTGAGATGACAAAATCCTATTCATTGAGTCCATCCATGGGTCTATGTGCAGAGACAATGATTCTCCAATCCGAAGTCTGAAAATTGAAAAAGAATGGGAAGAATGTTGGAAAGATGATGGGAAGAAGGATGGAAAAAAGATGGAGAAAATAACCTAGGGGTCATGGGAGACAAAAATGGGGAGGAGGGGGGGAGGGGGGAGAAAGAGATTTATTCATATTAAAAAGGATTTTTTGTTTGTTGTTTAATAAATCTAACAACGTATAAGGGATAAGAGAGTAGAGAGTAACAACGAGGATTGAGCAACCATATTATTATACCCCCAAGAAACCAGAGAAGAGGAGTTCCTCATTGATTCCCGAGGTAAAAATCGAATTGAGGTTGTAAATCCACCTCGACTCTTGTCTCAAGAGAGGTTTCTTCCTGTCCCCTCCCCTGACGTTGTCTGTAAGCCTCTCCAACCCAAGCACTCTAGTACCTGAAAGACGACCCTGATGTTTTGTCAAATAGTGGGAAGCCATGAAAGTCAAAGTAATACCCTTCTCAAAGTGGTCCGCAGCCAACTGAATAGTTGATATATGTTTCTGTATGCGTTTTCGCAGTTCCTGCCCAGTCATCCCGACATATAGTTTGTTACACGGACAAATAATTGCATAAACAACGAATCTTGTTTTGCAATTAATATAATGTTTTAATTGATGTCTTTTATTGTCCCCCGGATTCAAAAAACTATCCCTAGTCGGGTTCATGAGAGGGAATACACTACAAGAACCACACGGAAATGATCCTTTTAGTCTAATTCCACGTCCTAAACTCTGAGTGGGTCTCCTGAAGTGGCTTCGTACCAATGTATCCCTTAAGGTCGGGGCTCGTCTTGCTGTAATCTTTGGTCAATTTCCAATATCCAAACGTATCTTAGGATCCATGGACAGAATATCCCAATGACTTTGCAGAATGTTACTGACCTTATCCCATTGGTTATGGTAGTCCATGATGATCCTCGGTTTATTATCCACGGGTTTGATCCGATGTTGTAACAGAGCCTCCTGTGTACTTGACTTGGCCCTCCTGAAAGCGTTAGAGATGATGCGTTTTGGATATTCCCGAGCCGAAAATCGCTCGGTTAGAGCTCGTGATTGGGTCTTGAAGTCATCGTCATCTGCACAATTCCGTCGGACTCTCAAGAATTGGCCTATCGGTACACTTCTCCTACATGGTTGGGATGGAAACTCGTGTAATGTAGGAGACTATTTGTCGCCGTAGGTTTCCTATATAGATCTGTGTGTAGTCGTTCGTTCTTGACCACAATCCTCAGGTCCAGGAAAATGGCTTCTGTAGAAGATGAGGTGAAAGTTAAAAAAATGTTTAACGAATTGGAGTTCAAATCTTCCAAAAATGATCTACATGATGCATCATCACCGCTCCAAAGAAACACCACATCATCGATATATCTATACCATCCTTGTAAATATGTTCTGTAGGCCAGTTTTTGGTAAACAATCTGCTCCTCCCACCAACCTAGAAATAAGTTTGCGAAGGCTGGCGCACACTTGGCCCCCATAGCTACTCCGGAGATCTGTTTGAAATAGCTCCTATCGAATATGAAGTAGCTATGTGACAATAGAAAACTAAGCAGATCTAGAAGAAAAGAGTCATGAAGCATATCGCTGTTGATTTGTTTGTCCAAGAAATAAGTAACCGCTTCAAGTCCATGATTGTGTGCGATGTTGGTGTAAAGCGATTCAACATCGCATGTAACTATCAGGTTACCTGTGGGAATTCGAAGTGTACGTGTTTTCTTGATGAAATCAGTGGAGTCGCGGATGTACGAAGTCAGTTCCTGTGCACATTCTGAGCTCCTGGGATATAAACAAAAAGGAGTTGATGAAGGACCCCCAGTTGTGAGATTTATCTCAACCTATAACAACCAATGGCAAGCAATCAGGGAGATCCTGAACCGTCATTGGGAGATACTAAATACTGAAATCACTCTCTGAAACTTCCCCTCTGAATGGCCACTGCTAGGAGTAGCAGGATCCTAAAGGATAATTGGGTACATGGTCATTAGACCGAAACCCTAATGTTTCCTTTTAATACTGGATGTTTGAAGTGGGGGGTGTTATCCTTGAGGCTCCTGCCTCTCTTATAAGAACATCATATTGGCTAAATTCTTTAAATCATCAGATGACTCAAGAGATTTCAAAATTAGACACTACGTCTCATGTAGCACGATGGGCATAACCTTGTGGCTGTGGTCTCATCAATGTGGGACTCACTTCAAGAGAGTTGAGGTACAAGGGAGCATGTTAGGGCCATCCAGGCGGCATGGAAGATTGAGGAGATGGAGACACTAAGAACCCTCCCCCATCACTTCAAACACTATCATAACTGTGACCCAGATATCCTTCAGGTCCATGGGATCGACAAGGTTCATCTGGCGATACATGGAGGATTTTGAAGAAAGCCCTTGCCAAGTTGGAGTGCTGGTGGATTACTAACCTTGGCACCATGTGACCTGAGGGGCTTAATGAGAGTTTAAGCTTTTCTCCTTTCCTCCCACTTTCTTTCCCAATGCTCTATGGCTTGTGCCTTGATTAATTCCCCTGATTGGGACAGGGAAACGCACAACCTCTGAACTGCATATGGGTGAGGAGTAATTCTTTCTATTTGAGACCATAGTAGCACTTTATTGAAGAGACTAGGGAAAGTTTTCCCTTTGGGATATAGGGCTGGGATCTATTACACCCAACTACCTCTTTATCTTGTGAGTGCCCCGCTTGTCACTTTATTCCACTAACCCCTCTGGTCGTTTCAGGAGTATACATTTGTCTCTTTTCCCCTTTCTTGCCTTTTACATTGATCTATAGTTATCTGTAGTCATTTTCTGTCACCGAGTTGTAAATATCTGTTTGTCCACAATGTGATTGAGTAATAAAACTTCTTTTGCATTTAGAACACTGGTGTGGACTCCTCTTGGTGCATTTACTCGGGCAGTATACACTTATCTTTCTATGTTTTTCCAAAAATGTTTTCTTTGAAAACACACACAACAGCAAAACATTGTAGGGGCAGCATAAATCTACTGACAAGTTTCCTTAACGTGAATCTGTTAGCAGGTTTTTTTTACCTCATATAAGAGCAGCAAGATAAAGAGACCCTGAGTCCACCAATGTATCACTTAGTTACTGGACAGATTGGTTTTGACAGAATCAGAATGTTTAGATTTAGCCATGCAGCAGAGATGAGAGCTGTCCCTGACTACACAAAAGCTCTCTGTGTACAATGTCTATAGACAGGAAGGTGCTAACACAGAAGAAGGAGTAGTCAGTCTAGGAAATATGTGCAAAATAGTCCGAGCAATGATAATGTCATGGTGCTAAAACAATCATTGCAAGTAAAGAACAACGTGGACTTTGAAATCTGTGTTTAACCCTTACTTTATGCTGACCTCAGATAACTTTCAAATCAAGCATTAATAAATGTTGCAGTATTATGGTATTTTATCTCAACTTTATTCCTTTTAGGAAATAAAGTATTTGTATTACAGTGTCAAAAAGGGGAATTATACATTGGTATATTAATTGAATGTAGTTTGAAAGTATGGAGCTATAGGGAATTTATGTGTTGTTGTTCCGTGACCCTAAAGGGGGCTCAAACCATGAAAGTTATGAAACTTTACGTATTACTACGATTTCTTATGTCTGCCATTGTGCTCCATCTGCCCAAAGGCACCATCAAAACATTGTTATTGCTTCTCTCTAGGAGCAGTAATCTGCTGATACGGGCTGAATAACGGCTCTCAAGATATTAAATTCTTCATCATGTGCCCTTCCTGCTGACAATAGCCAATCACATCATATTTTATTTCTATAGTTCATTGTTATTAAGCATTTGAACTTTGCAGTCAGTTACCTCATTTGTACCTAATAAGACTTCATTTATTGAGATTATAAGGTATTTTAAACATTTATGTTGTGCAATATTTTTAGTCATGTTTTATTTACCAATCTTGTCACATTTTGCTAATGATGCCATTAAATTTTTTCATGTACCTATAAAAGTTAAGTTTAAATTGGTTCTTACCTATTAAACTTGCAAATTAAATAAATTCTAGTCAACGTGTAATGAGCTAGACTGCAGAGTTTGTGATGGCTTGAGCTGATGACAGATTAATCAAGATGTAAAATTAAGGAAATACGTGCCTCTAAGCTGAGATGATGCTGCAACGCCGAGGAAAAATCTTGTCTTTTGATTCTTGCATTCAATTATGCAGACTTTAAAGAACCGTCTTTTTTTCTTCAAGATCGTAACCCTTTCGTAAAAGTATCAAATTAAAAATCCATTTTTGTAGGGCTAATGAGTTTCCATTAATAAAAGAAATGTAATTGAAAACAACAAGATAAATGTTCCGAATTTACTGCTACATCTTGTAAATTTGTTCTTTTTATAAATGGGATTTTAATGTGTCACCCAATTCTCCTTTTATTGAAGGTTTAATTATGTGCCATACAAATCAATGAGTTTGATCAATTATCACGTGGGGTAACTTATTTAGATACTGAGATAAGGCAGATTTTACTTATCCACAAAAACACTAATCATATATACAAGGGCGGGCTGGTGCACTCCCCCCCCGGGTGGCAGTATGTTTTGTCCAGCCCTCTTAGGTGAGGAGCAGGGGTGGGGGGAGGGATAGCTGGCGGAAGAAGTGAAGGTCCGGGGGGGGGATGCTGGATGAATTGAGGAGCGGGGGGGGCGGTACACTCACCATGCTTCCCCGCGGGCGCGTCCGATGGCGGCTGCTTAGATACAAGCAGCTGCAGCTGCAAAGCAGAGCAGCCGGCCCGTTTCAATATGGGGGTGGCCCTAAATGAGGGCAATTCCACCAGCCTGAGGGACACTTGCCCCCCTGCCACCCGGGCCAGTCTGCCACTGGATACATATATTGGAAGACCCAACCGGACAGACGAGAGAACTGACCAGAGCTTGCTTCTACATTTAAGCCTATGAAGCAGTCAAGTTGGGAACCTGGGCTGTCTGGACGAGTCTTGCAACCTGAGTAAGGCAAGGGTCTCACTCATCGTTTTTAGCACAACTGCTAAAAACTTAGAGATTTTCTGCTGAAGTGGACACCGTTACCGGTATTCACTTCAGCAGAACGGTGACCCATAGGAACCCATTCTGAACATGCACAGTGGCCGCACACAGTCTGTTTTGGCGGCCGCTTTTCAGCAGTGTTGCAGGCAACGTCTACTGTGCACCTCTGAAAAGCGGCCGCCGAAACGGACTGTGTGAGGCCACTGTGCAGGTACAGAATGGGTTCCTATTGGTCACCATTCTGCTGAAGTGAATACCGGTAATGGGGTCCACTTCAGCAGAAAATCTCTACGTTTTTAGTGGTTCTGCTAAAAACGGTGAGTGTGACCCTTGCCTAAGGCTAGGGTCACACATCCAAATCCGTTTTTTAAGTCCTTAGAAAAACGGATTCCGTTTTTCAAAGGGTGTCAATAGTATCCCCTGAGGTCCAGGATGTTTTTTTGGAACTTTTGGAACTTAATCATTTATTCACCAAAAACGCATGCGTTAACGCATGGTGCCTATATGCATCTCCCATAGGGCCCCATGTTTAAAAAACACATGCATTTTTGAAATTTCCCCCAAAATGCTGCTAGCTGCAATTTCGGGCATTTTTAGGTTTTACAATGCATGGTACTTTATTTAATAAACCATGAATAAATAGGGGGATGGAGACTAATATAATCCAACAGATAGAAAGCATATGATGTCTTCTCTGCACTACCCATCTAAGTGCAGTCTGAGCTATGCATTCCCAACATGTAGCCCTGGAGCCATAATGGACCTCCTGGGCCCATTATATGTGGCTTGTGGCTGTATGCCAGTTTGGCGCATAAGCATCTGAGCTAGAAAACAGCTATGAAGAGCAGGATTCCAGATGGTGACTTTTGTGAGTAGACACACATAGTAGAGCAATAGACGGGTTACCTTGACGTTTGGTAGAGCGGCTTCGTATACATTTTTTGCAAGAAACGTATCAACTAAATACCCTGTTTTTTATCACTTTTTTATGCAGCACTTGCTTTCACTATTTTTATTTTTCATAACAGAGTATTTTTGCACGTTTTTCTGATTGTTTTTTGTGATTCAGTCTTTTGGTGGTGTGAACAGTGTCCTACAGATCTGTTCACTGTGTGCATGGCTCATTAGTGTCTGTATAGTAGAGCAATAGGTGTAGAGTAGAAACTCCTGGATCTTGGTATACTTCCTCAGTGTGATTTCTGTGGAAAAGCTTTAGCTGTCATTATGCTGTCAATGAGGGCTCTAGTTGTCACTAATTTAAGGGTCTGGAGCTGGATTTGGCTTGTGACCCTCTTTTAGAACTGAATATGGCTTTCAATGTCGGAAAGGTTGGGGACCTATGGTTTAAGGCATACTTCCCATGTCTATATAAAACACGTAAGTGAAAAACCTGAACTAGTGTAATTAGTGTTTTCTATGACGGTAAGAATAAACAAAGAATGAAGTTACAAAGATTCTTCTATACTTAGCAATATTAAACACGTAAAGCACAGGGATGGCACATTGATGTGCTGTGTTTATCATGCACCTGTAGATTTGTATTGGCCCTAGTCATCCATGCTGTTAAAAAAAATTGACACATCTTCATGTGGTTTACACGTAGACATGGTCCATGTGAAAACTTTGACATGTGAAGATCACATGTGGTTATAATGGGTCAGAATGGTACTCTTGAAGAATATGGATGCTGCACATACTTAAAACCCATCCATATGAAGGGCTCAAAAATGTTTGTGGCTATTCTTTGTCTTGAGGCACAACCCTATTAGTGGAGCTAAGCTGATAGAACAAGTCATGTTGTGACATACCACTCACGAGACCAAGACTTCTGGAAAATAAGCTTTCTTACACCTGACCTGTAGTACTAGCATATTCAGCACATTTCAAGAAATGGTCAAATAAGAAAGGATTAATCCAAATTCATACAAGTACACCCTTAACAAAAAGAATTGTGACAAAAAATTTTACACCAAAACATGGAAAAGATCTTAAACAGAAAAAATATAAATGAAAACTTTACAGAGCGCTTCAATTCCAGAGGTGTCAAAAGTATCAATACTTTTGTACATATGTCAAGTATAATACTTGACAACCAGTGTATATGCCCTCGGCCACGGGATCGGTCTCTCATAGACAGGGAGGCTAGTGCTTATTCCGAGGCTCAATGCGTCTCACCGACTCTGTCCCTGCTGTGGGGCCAGTTTCTGGCAGGGAGATCAGCGCCCACCACACAGCTCTGCTAGTTCTGCTAACCCTGCCCGTGGTTCCATGCGGCCATCTGCTTCCTTCTCTTCCTGGAACCTGCCTTCTCATGACAGGTCTCCTGGGAATGTTCTTTGCATGCGCACCCCACATCCTGCACACAATTAAAGGAACAGTACACCTGTTTCCTATTGGGGCTCTCAGCCTGAGTGCAAAGCTGCTCTGTGCATAAAAGGCATCCTCCTCCTAAGGAAGGTGCCTGGGCAATGTGTTCACTCACTAGGAATGTCGCCTCTGCTCAGGGCACACTTCGGCAGTGCTCTGCACTAGGAAGACTGTTGCCTTGCATTCTGCATTATATTAACACCTCTGTCTCCACAGCATCCTCTTCTGGCAGTTCATTATCCTGGTTCTCTCTGGATGCTCCAGATTCCTCCCTGGTCTCACCAATCCTGTCCTGAAGTCCAAAGAACCATCCACATTCCTCTACTGGCTGGATCAGCCTTTCTGGGATGGAATCCCATGATTCATTCTACCGACAAAGCCAGGGTTCCACAGGTTCCTCCTCTCTTCTGTTATGTATGTACGGGTCACCCCTCTGGTACGGGATTCACAGCATTTTAGACCTGCTAGTGCTGTACCCGATGTATCCCTGTACTGTGCTCCATCGCCGGTGCCCTGCTACAAGAGTTTGGTGTCGCGATTCAGAGGGTCATCCCCCAGACACCTTTTCATTTGTTAACCTCCCTTTAATAAATATCCTTGGTCTTTCTGAAGTCACTCTTCAGTCTCTTGCTATATCGAGTATTCAGCTGCCACTGCTCCATCAGGGTCCTGTGAGTTCACTTAACATCTCCACATGCTTTGGTAACAGTACAAAGTCTTCACACCCTTTGTAATGAATTTGCCACTGAACCTGCCAGTCCTCTAGCACAACCTCTACACTCAGGCCAGTCAGGGAACTGACTGAGGATGAAAGAAGGTCTGCAGCATCCCTGTCAATGCTGGATTTTTAAGGTACTCTTGAGTGAGTGTGGTGTATACCTTTCAGTATCAGGCCAGAAGACATGTGATAACCACCACCCTGTCACTGACAGAGGCCCTGAATATCACAGGCAGAAATTGCTGCCACCAGTTTCTCATTCGATATATAAGCCCAATCTGTGAATATGCTTATAGGGGGTCAGAAACCAAGCCAGGTAATGTATAATTTTAAATGAGCACACGTATGTGGGAGTGTCATGGTCAAGATAAGAGAGCAACTCTAGATTAAATTCATATATTTAATCCCCGTATGGGCACTCTAGATAATATTTATGTAAAGGTATTATAAAGATATTACAGATGTTACAGTCACTTATGCAAATCAAAGATAAATGGATGCACACAGATCTATAGACAAATGTAATCAGTTATCCGTTTCTTAATGATGCTGTCGCTACACTGAGGCAGTGTCGGACCACCAGGTTCCCTTGAATATACTCTGCCACATGATGTATTGGGGTCCTCCTCAAAGTAATACAAAAAGATAGGGCAGGCATTTTTATTCTGTAAATTGCCGGCCCTTCTCCTGCCCATGGGCTGTCCTACAGTTTCCACCCCCTGTATAGTGATATGACATACTCAAAAGCTACTATGAGTCATAAGTTTCCACCAGGAGGTCCGAGGATAACAGCCTGGGTCCCAATGGACCTGGTGGTCTCAGCACTACAACCAAAGGCCAAAAGGGTTCACTAGCTGGCTTTTACTTCCCATTCTATGTATATGGTCAATGTGGAGTGCAGCAATAAATTAGAAGAGATAGCTGTGTACAGCTGGCTATCACGATTCCAGCTGTGTGAGTTGTAGATTGCTAGCACATATAGTACATTCATAATTTGGAAAAATGATTCCAGAGCTGAAAAGTCTGGGTCTTAGGACTGAATTCCCATAGAATCTGCAAGACTTTTGCTCCCATTTCCCCTTAGTGTTGAGTTGAAAGATACCTTTTCCTGCTCTTGAATACCTTCTCGCCCTCCAGGGCACCGCTCAAAATATGACTAGTTTCCTCCTTATATCTAGAGATGTCTCCTACTCTCTGGGACAGTGGAAAGAAGTATCCTTAAATTTAATTTAAAGAGACACCTTCTGTTAGAGCTCTTTGTTTGGGAAATGTAACATCCTTGATCTAGGCTTTGAACATTGGTAGGCAAATGTAAGAATACACTATAAGGATTTATGTTTATGGGATATTGCTTGATAGGTGAGAATATATCCCTTTTTTTCACATTCTTATTAAAATACCAGATTTTTTAAATGTAAAGAAAATTATAACACAAGAATCATTTAAGGGGAATCTGTCACCAGGTTTTTGCAATCCCATATGAGAACAGCATAATGCAGAAATAGAGAACCTGACTCTAGCAATGTGTCACTTACTGAGATGCTTGCTGTCATTTTGATAAAATTAGTGTTTTCTCTGCTGCAGATATAGCAGTTTGTGAATATGCCAGACTACCTGGCAGCAGATCAAGTAGTCTTCTAATGATAATCTCCAACTGATTAAACAGTGATTTTATCAAAACTACACAGAACAGCTCTGTAAGGCTGACTTCACATTGGCGATCCCCTCTGCAGCGTTCTGTGGAGGGGAACCGCCATGTGAGCGCAGGCACCGCAAGTCCCTATGTTTATCATGGGGACACACGGTGCTGCGCTTGACTGCTCATGACCGTGCGCTCCCATTCATTTCTATGAGTGATTTGTACGCAGGCAGATGCCTGCACACAAATCACACACTCTCATCCGCACCAGGAATGTCGCGTTCCTGGTGCCGACGAGAGTGTGTGATTTGTGCGCAGGCATCCACCTGCGTACAAATCACTCATGGAAATAAATGGGAGCGCACGGTCAAGCGCAGTCAAGCGCAGCACCGTGCGTCCCCATGATAAACATAGGGACTTGCGGTGTCTGCGCTCACATGGCGGTTCCCCTCCACAGAACGCTGCGGAGGGGAACGCCAGTATGAAGGCACCCTAAGTTACACATCACTTAAATCAGGATCCTGTGTCCTGCTTTATGCTACTCTTAGATTAGGTTGCAAAAATCTGGTGGCAGGTTCCCTTTAAGAACCTTGTCAATCAATAATGGCACCCATAATCTCTACACATCTATTAAGGAACAAACAAATCATTTTTGAGAGGGAAAATTAAATTAAAATAATGTGGTTGCATAAATCCAGGCACCCATGTATAATTGTGGATGTGGTTGAGTTTAGAATGTGCCAATCACATTTAAACTCATTTTAAATAGTAGGTAGTACACACCTGCCATCATTTAAAGCATGGACACACACTTCGAAGCTCTGGGGCCACACATTGCCTGTGATGCTATTCTATGTGGCCCCAATCATACAGGCAGGATAATGTTTGTTTGACCGATTAACTATATGTCAGCAGCCAGAAATAGAAGTGTAATGGTTAGCAGCTGAGGAACAGGGAATGGCAAGTAGTAATGGTGCACTGGTTTGACATTTCTGGATGCGTTGTGGGAAAGTGGACAGTTTCCTGTGTAGTACCCCAGAGTCTGGTTGCCACAGAATAGTACTACTTGTAACAATGCTTTGTATTGCTAGTCTGATGGGAGTGATGATTTCTCTGAAGGAAAGTGAAACATTCACACATGATTATTGATCCCTTATAAGGAGATATGCACACGATGCCTGGATTAGACACTGGGGTGGACTGGCCCACTGGAGCTTCGGGAGAACCTCCGGTGGGCCCTGGGTCCCGATGGCCATGCACCCCTGGGCCCTGTATGAAGAAAAGAGGGTCTCCCAGTCCAGAAATATAGCTAATCATATCAGCAGCACTGCCGATATGATTAGTAACCGGCCCTCTCTTCCGCGGTAAAGCAGGGAGAGCGATCTCCTCACTCTGCCTGCTGCTGTAGTGCCGCTCAGCCTTCTATGTGCAGCGACACTGCCGGCACGTGCGCAGGAGATCAGTCTCAGGGCAATGGCGTCATCGCTCTGGGACTGCTTCCTGTGCACACTGGGTGCCGGCACTGTGGTGGACAGACTGTTGCCCCAGGCAGCATTGCAGCAGCGGCTGCAACACTGACAAATTTAATATGGGGGCTCGGGGGGAGGGGGGAGTGACTGGGACCCTGCCAGTGGCTGAGATTAACGTTGCAGGACATAATACTGGGCAATTGGCATGAGTATCAGTTTTTATTCTCACCGCAGATAAAGCGGACAGCTACGACCTGCCACCCCCAGCTGCCTGGCTTTACCTTGGCTGCCGATAAAAAGACAGAGAAGCCTAATATTTTTTTTAAAACTTATTTAAAATTAAAAAAAAATGCATGGGCTCCCTCCATATGTTGATGCCCAGCCAGATAAAACAAGGCAGCTGGGGGCTGGGATTCTCAGCATGGTAAGGCCTAAGTGTTCTTGGTCCCCACGCTGAAAATCACAGCCCACAGCCAACCCCTGAAAATGTCGCATTCATCATAGCATCATTTCCAGACGCTTTTACCCGGCTCTTCCAGCAGTCCTGGTGGTGGGTGGTACCCTGGGTAATAGTAGGGTTAATATCAGGCCAGCTTTATATTATCAGGTGGTATTAAGCCCAAAATTCATGGTGTCACGCCAAATTAGATATGGCCAACATGAATTTCTAGTAAACAGAAAAAAACACGGAATTTATTTTTATTAAAAATAAAACACAAAACACATTTGGGGACTCCTTCTTTACTAAAAAAAACCTTCACTCTGACTTAATCGACAGGTCTTCTGTCTTCACAAATATATCTGCTGACAAGGATGAGCAGGCACAGAATGACACTGGAGCACTGTTACTTTGTAGTGCGGCACTATGTCGATTTTTTTGTCATTTGATTTAGTGTAGAAATCTTAGGAAAAGTGGATTGTGTTCTGAAAGTGATCAGTTAAGGTACCTTTACACGCCGCTACAGAAGGTTGAAAACAACTGGGTTACGGAGACAAATGTATCTTGCACCGTCAAATCAACCCGAGGTAGCGGCGTGTAAAGTAGCTTGTTGCCACCCGTCACTTTCGGCACCTGTTTCAGAGCAGTGCTCTAAAACAGGTTGATTTCAACCCGATGGTATTGGCGTCTAAATAAGGTAGCGTAAGGTTATTTCGCCACCTAGTTAACTCCCCGGGGCGTGATACAGCCTCCAGCAAACCGCCCCCCCTATAGCGATCATTGGTGGAAGCTCCTGCGTTGCGATTGGTTTTTGCTGCATAGGGCGGGATATTTAAGGAGCTCACCAGTCACACTACACATTTGCTGTAGCGTCATGTATTAGCCAGCCTTCCTGCCCTGGCTGACCAATCATGATGCTATTGCTTTGTCCAATCATCGTACGAGCGTCTCGTAATCCGCAATTCTGGCACGTCTATGTTTTGTCCCTGCTGCACCAGGTCCTCCCATATTACCTTCTGTAACGGCGCGTAAATGAGGGATGGTGCTCTACAGAAGGTAACCTGCGGTATCCGGCGGTGCCTCCAGGGATAGATTAAACTTTCTGTAGAGCACCTTGTAGCGGCGTGTAAAGGCGGTATCGGGTACCGTTTGCAACCGTTGGTACGTGCTCGTGCACGTGAAGCACCCGGTTGTTCCTAACCTTCCGTAGCGGCGTGTAAAGGTACCTTTATAGATAACTATGTTATTTTCTGCAGAGATAAGTCCAGCATAGAAGGTGATATCAGACTGCGACAGATAAAAAACTTCACCTAGAGAAATCACTGGTGAGTATGTGTATTACCTATACATGCACACTGACACTATATACAGAGCTCCTGTGTATAATGTCCCTTGTGATCACTGTAGTACCTGTACACTGACACTATAGATAGAGCTCCTGTGTATAAGGTCACTGGTGATCTCTACATTATCTGTACACTGACTCTATATACAGAGCTTTTTTACATTTTCATTATTGGTCACTATCTGGTTGCATTATGTGCTCTGTTGATGGTGTAGCAGTATTTGTCCCTTGTATGTGGTATTATTTGGACGGTCACTAGGTGGTGACAATATGTGGTCTTATGGTGTGGCAGTATTTTTACCTTGTACGTGGTAGTATTTGATCACTATAAGGTGGTATTATGTGCTTTAGTCATGGTGTAGCGGTATTTGTGCCTTGTATGTGGCATTGTGTGGGTTCTATGTGGTGGTAATATGTGATCTGGTGATGGTCTGTTTGGTATTTTTTCTCCCTTCTATGTGTTATTATTGGTCTTGGTTATTATTGGTATTGGTCTTGGTAGAGTGGATTGTGATCAGTCATTTGCTTTATCCATGGGCATACACAGCGTAGAGCGGGGGGGAAGATGCCCCCCCCTCAGAAGGGAACCTGTCACCCCCTTTGGCCAGTGGAATATCTACAGGAACCTGGAGGGGCATTTTCCCCGGGCGCAGCAGGGGGGGCACCATCTGGCCTCCTGCTGCAGCTCCTGAGGTCTCTCCCCGCTGGCCACAACTTTAGTCTCCCGTCCCCCCTGCAGTGTGAGCCGGCTTTTCTCTGCCCCCGCTATCAGCTGACAGCGGGGGCAGAGAATCTGAAGCCGCTGACTCCTGCAGTCCATTGTACATGAAGCGTCTATTAGACGCTCTGTATGTACAATGGAAGCCCTGATTCCCGGCAATTCTGGGTCAGGGCCACGTCATCAGATCACCTGATTACACTGATAACCTCACCCGGCAGAGGAGACAGAAGGATGGAGCGCAGCATTCCACACTGGAGCTGAGGAAGACAGGGGGCATTAACATAATTAGGGGAAGGGGGACAGGGTTTGGGGGGGTGTATGAGGAGCGGAGTGGGGGAGTATGAGGAGCAAACTGGAGGGAGAGGATAGCGGGTGTATGAGGAGCAGAGTGGGAGGAGAATGAGGAGAAAACTGGGGGGAGAGGATAGGGGGTGTATGAGGAGCAGAGTGGGGGGAGTATGAAGAGCAAACAGGGGGAAAAAGGTGGGGAGAGAGTATGAGGCACAAGCTGGGGGAGTATAAAGTAAACAGAGAGGACAGGGTGGGGGGAGTGGATGGTGGGAGTATTAGAAGCAAACGAGGGGCAAGGTTGGGGGAGTGGTTGGGGGTGCATGAGGAGCAAACTGGGGGGACAGGGTGGGGGGAAGTATGAGGAGAAAACTGGGGGAGAGGGTGGGGGGAGAATATGTGAACCAAACAGAGGAGAGGATGGGGGGGAGTACAAAAGGAGCAAACGAGGGGGAGAGGGTTGGGGAGTGGTGTATGTGGAGACAGCAGAAGAGAAAATGGGAGATTTGAGGACACAATACAGAGCAAGGGGAGATGGGTATAGACACAGTATGTGGAGGACAGTATGGGAAGCAAGAGAGTAAATTTGAGGATCCAGTATAAGGAGTAAGGGAAAGATGGTTGCGACACAGTAAGTGGAGTGAGGAGGTATAGGTGTGGACACAGTATAAGGAGTTAGGGGGGTTATATGGGTGTGGATACAGTATAAGGAGTGAGGGGGATGGCTGTGGCACAGCATATTGAATGAGGGGGATCAGTGTGGACACAGTATGAGGTGTGAGGGGGATGGCTGCGGCACAGTATGTGGAGTGAGGGGGGATCGGTGTAGACACAGTATGTGGTGTGAGCGAGATGGCTGTGGCACAGAATAGAGTGTGAGTAGTGTTGGGTTGTATGGAGAGGGGGCAGCATGCAGGGACAGTATGTTGAGGATGGGGAGTTTGGTGAGATAGAACAGTTTAAACAGTGGGCAGTATAGGGGGACATAGTGTTAGAGGACAGTGTGACCAGGGCGCCCAGTATGGAGAGAGAGGGCAGTGTGGAGGGCATGTGCCATGAGAGGGACAGTGTGTAAATCATATTATGTGCAGGGAACAGTGAGAAAGAGCAATTATTTATTCCGGGGCACAGTGTAGGGCAGATATTTTTACTTAGGAGGATTTTGACAATTCTGCTATTTTTAAGGGATTCGTGCCAGGATGTCCTGCAGAAGACCAGAGAAGATGGACGTCTCCAGAGACGAGCTGTGGGTGTGAAAAGTCATCAAGGAAAAAGGGGGGAGGGAAAGACAGCTCTCCAGCTGATAGTATAGTCCTGCCCCGCTTATTAATTCTGCAACTGGAGATCCTCTCGCTGGAATCTTTTTCCTCGAAAAGTCATCAAGGTGCCTGGACAAGATGAAGGAAAGAAATAGATGACCCCGATAAGAGACAACGTCATCTATAAGGTACCTGGATGTAAATAATTATTTGTGTTAATGACTAATTCTCATCAGTGCTGTGGTTCCTGTATGCTTCTATTGATGGCCGGTAACAACAACTCCCAGTACTCTTACCGTTGTTAAGGATGTAGTAGGAGTTGTAGGTTCATGCAGTACAAATGTGTGACCTGACATTACAATTGTTTTACCAAGTACTGATGGTGGTTGTGATGATGAATTGTGTTAATGATGAGGGTTCTATTTATGTATTTCTGTACCTCTGGTGGGTATGGTGATGTATTGATGTGGGTTTTGACATAGTGCTTCTGTATTGATAGGGGTTATATGGATGTATTTCTGTACTGAGGAGGGTTTTGATGCTGTGTTTCTGCACTGATGAGGGTTCTGGTGATGTATTTCTGTACTAAGAGATTTGACATAGTGTTTCTGCACTAATGGAGGTTATATGGATGTATTTCTGTAACTCTAGTGGGTCTGGTGATGTATTTTTGTGGTGTTTGTGCTGTAGTTTTGTGCTCGCGAGACTCGGTCACAGGTGCGCTTGCATTGAGCACGCAGACCTGCGCCACTGTGTAGGCATGAGAGCAATGTGACATACACAGGAGCAGTGGCCTTTTCACAGGAGCAAGGTGGGCATTTCCACCAGTGGGGCGACAAGGACCAGATTGAGCAGATCCTCCCGGACCATTTTCAGCTAATTTCCATACCGCTTAGGAGATATTAAAAATTCATTTTGAGGTACACAGGGGAACTGCTGAGCATATAGACTGGTCACAGGAATCCCAAATACATCATGTATATAGTGGTGGGTAGGGGTTAGAACGGCCAAAGGGAGTGACAGGTTCACAAGTGCATTAATGAATTGGACCCTTTTGTTTTGCCTGTTTCTACTCAGCCTATCCTCCAAAGAGTTAGGAAGCACAATGAGAGACTATAAAGTCAAATAGGTAAGATTTATGTATGCATGACTATATTTATTCATTTATATAAATATATTGTTTTTTTTAAGAAATCTACCCAATAATGCCAATAGTCTAGGAATCCAATAGAACTACCAGCACCATTACCAAAACTTAGAATAGCAAAAATATTCAATATAATATAAGAGGTTGTGATACTACATGATCTAGATCTATTTGCTATATGCAATATATATAATAGATGACACTGCTGGAGGAAGGTTCTGAGTGAACCGAAATGTTCGGTCAGTATATGCCATTAAAGAAACAAAACGTTTTGCCAATTGGAGAGTGCTGTCCATTTTTGGGTAAATATTAAGCAAGTGAACACTGCTTGGACACTGCACCTGAACTTATTAATTGCTCCAAGAGCTGCTCTGGATTTTGCTTTTATATATATATATACTATATAATTGCCTTATCATGTCTGTCTCTCTGTGTCTCTGTAACGGAAATCCCACGTCACTGGTTGGTCGCGCCCTGCCGGCCACGACCAATTAGCGATGTGGGATGTCTGTGAAGGTAAGATGTGGCAGCGATGTCGGAAGCGATGCCGCAGGTGTGCACTCGCTTCCGATATCGCTGCTGTTCTTGCCACACAGGCAGATGTTGCCTGTGATGCCGCGGCGATGTTGCCGCAGCGATCGCTCACTGGCCTGAGTACAACCCAGCGAGCGATAAGCAGCAATGATGCGAATAGGCGGCATCGCTGGTAACATTGCTAACATGGTGTCACACAGCAAGATGCAGCCAAATCGCTGGTGCGACATTGCCAGGTTTTCCAATATGTTGGAAAGCCTTGCCACTTGCAACCAGCGATTTATCGAAGTTGGATTGTGCTGTCACACAGCACAATGCACTTGCGATGTCGCTGCAACATCGCTGAACCCAGGATTTTTTAGCGATGTTGCGGGCAGGATCGTGCTGTGTGATGGTACCTTTACCCAGAAACAGACAGAATGACCCGAACTCATGTAACCACGTAGCGGTCACAGGTAGATGGCAGGCTCGGTTGCCCACACCTAAGCCGCCTCCCCGCCTCCCCGCCGCACCTCGCACCTAAGCCACATCCCGCCGTCACCCGCTTCTTCACCGCTTCACTCTTCGCTTCTTCACTGTGATTCACCGGAGGCTGCAGGATCTGGGGTGATGTCACAGTCATGTCATTAGTCACATGACCTGATGTCACATCCCCAAAGCTCCGGTATTTAGTATGGACGTAATTCGCTGCAGCCAGGCAAAGTGCAGAGGGGGGAGCAGAAAGAGAACACAGGGGGGCAGAGAAAGGGGGGCCAGAGAAATCATGGGGGGGGCGGCAGAAAAGAGAGCATGGGGCAGAGACTGGGGGCAGAAAGAGAACACTGAGGAGCAGAGACAGGGAGCAGAAAGAGACCAATGGGGAGGGGGCAGAAAAGAGCACACGGGGGAACAGACAAGAGTCAGAAAGAGAGCACTGGGGGGGCAGAGACGGGCCAGAAAGAGAGCACTGGGGGCAGAAAGAGAGCACTGGGGGGGCAAAAAGAGAGCCCTCGGGGTTCAGAGACAGGGCATATAGAGAGCACCAGGGACAGAAAGAGACCACTGGGGGGCAGAGACAGAGCACAAAGAGAGCACTGGGGGGGCAGAGATGGCTCAGAAAGAGACCACTAGGGGCGCAGAGACGGGGCAGAAACACCGCCACACACTGACACCACCGCACACCGACACCGGCGCACACCGACACCGGCGCACACCTGCACTGCTGCACACCTGCACCGCGGCACATCGGCACTACCGCACACAACACACACTGACACCGCCACACACTCATGGTACCTTTACACGCGGCAACATTTCTAGGGTGGCTACAGGTAACTTACTGGTTGCAGTGAAATCATGGAGAAAAGGTTCTATCTTGTTGCTGTGTACAAATGGAATAATCTCTCCATGATTTCACTGCAGCCAGTAAGTTACCTGTTGACACCCTAGAAATGTTGCCGCGTGTAAAGGTACCATCACACTGCCGCACACTGACACCGACGCACACTGACACCGCCGCACACTGACATCGCTGCAGACTGGCACTGTTGTACACCGACACTACTAAACACTGGCACTGCTGTAGGTATCTACTATATAATCGTCTAATGGTGTCTGTTTGTCTGTACCAAAAATCCTGCATCGCTGATCGGTCGTGCCAGCCGCCCGCGACCAATCAGCGACAAGCAGAATTGGAGCAGGATTTGAGCCACGCTTCGTTGATTGGTCGCGGCTGGACAGGCACAAACAATCAGCGATATTGGTGCAGGATTTAAACCCAGCTTCGCATTGTATTACCGTATTCTTAAATCTTCATAAATAAACTACATACATATTCTAGAATACCTGATAAATTAGAATCGGGCCACCATATAGTTTATATATATTTATTTATACATTTAGAACTATATGCTATAATTTGTAAATGCATATAGGTTCTGTTCAAACAATGACACAGGAGACAGAATCAGTTAAAAGGAAAAATAGCACTTCTGCAAGTCCAGCTGTCATTTCAGTTTATAGGGTTATATGATTGCTGATACAGATGATAGTTCTGCTGAATGTTCATATACATGCTTGCAGAGTCATATGTTGACTAGAGAAATCATTATAGTCTTGAGTAAGCAAATTGTATTATGCTATTTTAAGGAAATGTAATGAAAGCTACGGTATAAACTTTTGATTTTTTCCAAGACATTTAAAAAACTTTGAATATTCAGAGTGGGGCCCTCACTCCTCTTGGTGTGTGTTTAATTATGTGCTACTCTGTAATGTCTTTTCTTATTTGTACATGCGCCCTATTAATTGCAATGTTGCAGAATTTGTTGGTGCTAATGAAATAAAATTGAAAAAAATAAGAGACCTGCCTCGATGTGGCTACTGGGCAGTTATCGATATGGCCACATTTATAAGCTCAGTGCCTCAGTTTTTCATGTCTCCTTAGATATAATACTGTTATCTTATGTTATACTTTATTCAGTTACATGTCTTAGTATTTCAGAGTGCTGCTGATTTTTTTGTTACTATGTATCGTGTTCGGTATTGTACCTGTACACATTAAATGATGGAGTGCCGCAGTTATTTTTCTTTTCTTTTTCTTTTTTTAAATAACTATTATATGGTTAAAAGTTTAAAATATACTAAATTTGTAAAAAAAACAAAAAAACTAACTAATCCTGTTGATTCGCCTTGGTTAGATAATAACTGTAGGGAAAAAAAACAAACCAGACAATACAAGAGCATGTTGGATAATTTTATTGACCAAAGAAGAGTCATGTTTGATAAATATTAGGGGCATGGTCCCAAAAATAATAGTTGCCTTGTCACATCTGGTGGGCTCTCAGCAATTTCAATATAAAGGGGACCTCGGCTCTCAGCAATTGGCCAATTTGAGCCCTAATATATTCTATATGGCAGTAATTAGGTCCAAATTTCATATATGGTAATTCATGTCTACATACATCTTAGCACTTCCAGAGCGTAGCTGTATTCTTTAGTTTGTATATGATGCAGACATAACAGCTGGTACCTGTCTGTTATCATTTGCTTTGTTCTATTTGAAGTTGCTTCTTCGTTTACATTTTTTGGCTTTTTGTGTTATCTACCTATAAATATCTGTTTATTCATCTATATATTTTCTTACTGAATAAAATGTTACCATTATGGATGAATGGGTCAGGCAAGATTAAAATTTGCTTGTACATTAGGTATTTCAAGGAAATTGGATTAGCAAAGAAGATATTCTCAGCAAATTGAATGTCCCTTAATATTCTCTGGAATCTTTCTAGACCCCATAGTATAAAAAATGTAAGATGTAAAAACAAAAGTACTTATACTCAGCTTACCGCTCACCTCTCTGGCCCCCCTTCTCCTCACTATCCCTGTCCAGTCTTTGTTGCATCTTCTTATGACTTCCATAAGTACTGAAATCCCAATGTTACACATATATTCCAGATCTGGTAATTTCTCTTCCCCCCGGTCCACTTAAAACTTTTATGCTCCACATTGGACTTTGCAGGTGTCCCAGCGTGTTCCCATGTGATTATCTCATACCTGTATCTTGTTATTATGACTTTAGTGTTCCTAAGCCTCTCTGCCTGAGGATTCCAGTAGCTCTGCTACCTGCTTGTGGTCGTCAGGACGTCTGCTATCTGTCTGCAGCCTTTAGGACTTCTTCTACTTGTTTGGAATCTTCAGAACATCTGCTGCCTTTCCACAGTCTCCAGGAACTCTGTTACTTGTCTGTGATCTCCAGGATGTTATCTGATTTTCTGTGGTCTTCAGAACCTTTGCAACATGTCCACAGTCTACAGCACTTTAGCTACTTGTTTGCGGTTCCTAGGACTTCTCCTGACTGCATGTGGCTTCCAGCACCTCTGTTACATGTTTGCAGTCTCCTTTCTGCCAGTGGCTTCCAGGATCTCTGCTACCTATCTACAGTCTTCAGGTCTTCTGCTACCTGTCTGCAGTCTTCAAGACATCCCCTATGTGCAAGTGACTTCCGCTACCTCTGCTACTTGCTCTCAGTATCCTTTCTACCTGAAGCCATGTGCCTCACCTGTTTCACCAACACCCATGGCCTGTGTGCCATGTAGACCTTGATCTTGGCGTATCCAGCTCGCCTAGTGAGCCTAACACCCAGGACTCTTCATGAAAGGCTAGTATTTCCAGTTCTGATGAGGTCCAGGATAGTTGTGCATAAACAATCATAAGTTAATGACGTGCTGTGACTTTGCGCATGCATGGGCAGAACTGCCCTTGGCCTCATCAGAGGAGGAAGTCCCAGCCTAGTTTTAAGAGGTCCATGAACTTCAGCTCTTGTGATGATGATAAGATGTAATGAGGACTGGACGCTTACGGCCGCTTTACACACACCAACTTCTGTGACCAACTTCTGAACAGATCTCTGGTTGCAGTGAAATCATGGACACATTGTTACATTTGTACACAGCCACAAAATGGAACAATGTGTCCATGATTTCACTGCAACCAGAGATCTGTTCAGAAGTTGGTGTGTGTAAAGCGGCCCTAAGTGATACGGAGCAGATGGGGGCCAGTGAGGTGAGTGGTAAGTATAAATATTTAGTTGTTAGTTTATCACCCTCAACGGCCCTTTATGGATACATGCGAAGGCAAACTACAAGAAATGAACAAATGTGGAAATCGACAAATGTGGAATTTTGTAATATTCAAGTACAATTGAAGTCCACTTTTATTTTTTGCTTTATTGCAGTTTTTGGAATCTTAAAAGTACAGTTCTTTATTTTTGTAATGATTTATTCTAAATAAATACTTTTCCAGGTGCATGAAAGAATTGCAATTTATTGTACATCGGGATAAACTGTGGATTACTCAGGTAGATTGGCAGGTTACAGGTTATAGGTTACTGTTCTGCTGCTAAAGTCACTGTTAATAGTTGAAATGCTGAAAGTGGGATTGTGGATTTTTCGATCAATTCAATGAAAAATGAGTGCAATTATGTTGTTTTTACAATGCTATTATAAAAGATACGGTTTCACTCACAGATAAGGACAATAACTAGTTCAGCTGAGGAACAAGGTATGGACTGATATGAAATATGGGGCTGCCACAGGCAACATTAGCTCAGCAGCGTGGGAAGTTACATGGCCACTCGGATGAGAACTCTGTTCCTACAACCTGCATTCACATCACAATCTGAGGACATTTCTCTGTAAACCACGTATTACAGACTATATGTTTCACATATCTAGTCTAACATCTACTTTTTGTCAAAGATTACTGTTTAGTGCTACATTTTCAAACAATATATTTCATTATTTCGTACTAATAGATGTTTAGTGGAAATAACTGCATGCTTTTTGAATACTTAATGATACTGTGTATCTACAAGAACATAAAGCATTTTACAGCCTGAATAGGTAAATTGACAATGTTTATTGGGTAATGTACTGTAGAACAACACTAGCTATGTGTGGGTGTATACAGTGTGGGGAGTGGTGTGATAACGAACTATACAAACTCTTTGGCTAAGTTCACATCTAAGGGGGTTGCACTTGTGTTCCTATGCGTTTTTGCACTGCAAAAACGCATAGAAACGCAAAGAAATGCATCCAAAAACGCACCCATTGATTTCAATGGAAAACGCAATGAAAACACATGTAAAAACGCATGTCATTTTCAGAAAACGCAAAATGCATGATTTTTGGCAAATGCAGCCCAGAGCTTGCAGACCACGTTTTGGGCTGCGTTTGCAAAAAAATCTTGCGTTTTGCGTTTTCTGAAAATGACATGCGTTTTACATGTGTTTTCCATTGAAATCAATTGGGTGCGCTTGCAATGCGTTTGTGGCACACATGCTGTTAAAAACAAAATGCAATCCAAACGGAAAAGAAATGTAGATGTGAAAAGGCCCTTTGGAAATAAACGGTTTGATAAGTGAATCATTGTAGGACTTCTGTGTATAACTTGTATTGTCAAGTACATTGAACAAAACTATAAACCCAACACTTTTGTGTTTGCTCTCTAATTTTTTATTAACTAAACTCAAAGATCCACAACTTTTTCTATGTACACAAAAGGCCTTTTTCTTTCAAATATTGTTAAAAATGTTTCTAATTATTTGTTAGCAATCACTTCTCCTAAGTTCAGTTAATCCATCCACCTCACAGGTTTGACATATCAAGATGCTGATTAGACAGCATGATTATTGCACAGGTGTGCCATAGGGTGGCCACCTAAAAGGCCACTGTAAAATGTTCAATTTTATCACAGAGCACAATGTCACAAGTTTTGAAGGAGTATGTAATTGGGATGCTGACTGCAGGACTATCTACCAGAGCTGTTGACCATGAATTAAATATTCACTTCTCTAACATAAGCCATCTCCAAAGGTGGTTCAGAAAATTTGACATAACATCTAACTGGCCTCACAACTACAGACCACATACAACCACAGCAGCCCAGGATCTGGACATCCAACACCTTCATCTCGAAGATCATCTGAGACCAGCCACCTGGACAGCTCCTGCAACAATCGGTTTGAATAACCAAATAATTTCTGCAGAAACTGTCAGAAACCGTCTCAGGGAAGTTCATCTGCAGCTCCTCATCAGGGTCTCAACCTGACTGCAGTCATTGTCCTCATTGGGGGTCTCCACCTGTCTGGAGCCTGTCATTCTCATCTGGGTCTCCACCTTTCTGCAGCCCATCATCGTCACTGGGTCTCCACCTGACTGCAGCCCGTCATCCTCATCAGGGTCTCCACCTGACTGAAGCTCATCATCCTCATCGGGGTCTTTACCCAACTGCATCCCCACATCCTCATCTGGTTCTCCACTTGACTGCAGCCCATCATCCTCATCAGGATCTCCACCTTACTGCAGCCCATTATCCTCATCGGTGTCTCCACCTGGCAGCGGCTTCTCATCCTCATCGGGGTCTCTTCCTGATTGTTGTTCATATTCGTAACTGACTTTTGTGAGCACATGCTCACATTCAATGGTGCCTGACAAGTTGGAGATGTGTTCTCTTCATGAATGAAGCTATGTTTTCCTTGTACAGAGCAGATGGCAGACTGTGTGTATGGCATCATGCGGGTGATCAGTTTGCTGATGTTAGTGATGTGAATTGAGTGTCCCATGGTGGAAATTGAGTTTCTGTATGAACAAACCTTTTGGCCAAAAGGCCTTTATCAAGGGTAATCTTTATAAAGAATATATATGTGGCACCCCAGGGGTTAATGTGCCACAGTAACATCAACAAGGGTTCACTCCCCACACAACACCTGACACTGCACTAGCTCCTCTAGGCCAGAAGGGGGAGCTAAAGCAGCTCCCCTATATATTCTGTTGTAGAGAGGAAGTAGTTAGCTCAGTTCCTGGGAGAACTAAGGAAGAGAGACTGCGGTGTAAAGAGGCTGCATTGGGCTTCTCCACAGTCTGCTACTCAATTCCAGGCCTAGTCAGGGTCTGAGGAGAGGAGTTTAGAGAACAGAAGAACACATCTGGGAGATTGAGTTACCTCATAACTTGCCCCGGAGGAGCGCACAGACCAGATACCGGATCCGAAACTGTGACTGAAACAAGCAGCACAGTAAACACCGGAATAGTGGAGGTTATAGATCTACACTGTACCTCAGCGAAGCAGCATGGCAGGGTCAGGAACATATGGAAATACTCAAGTTGCCTAGCAAGTGGGTACCTGTGAGGAGAGACAGGGCCAGCAGCCTAGCTAAAGCGGCAGCAGGGTCACACACACAGCGCAGGAGTGGGAAGCAGAGGACCCGGTCAGGGTGGGAGCAACCCGGCCCCGGTACAGACTCCGTAGACATTACTCTGCTACCAACATCTGCAGTAAAGATGTGGAAAACTACAAAAACTGTGAGTCTGTGTGATCTTTATGCTCCAGCCCTACGTTCCCTCACAAATTGCCATCACCTCTACTACCACTCCTATCCTGCAACATTCATAGCATCAATCAGGGACTATTACTATCACTGCCCCGGAGAACCAAGCTCTACCCGCGGAGAGCTGTTATATCACCAGCTGCTAAACATCATCCCCGGAGGTTCTGCCGCATCAGTGGTCACCCTGACCACAACCTGTGGGTGGCGTCACGACAAACTCCCCTGTAAATATCCCTCCATTACTTGAGGGCTCGGGACACGGTCCGGACCAAGGACTGCCGTGACATCCCCAGCCAGCATATACTCCGGTCCGGTACTGAGTACCAGGGGGCTCCACATAAACATAAGCAAAAAAATCTGAGAAAGTTATCTCTGACACAGAGGTATACCTTGCTATATAATTTGTATTCAAGAGCTATACGGTCGGCTAAGTAAATTTCCAAATACCATATATACTCGTGTATAAGCCGACCCGTGTATAAGCCGACCCCCTACTTTTGCCCCCAAAACCTGGGAAAACCTATTGACTCGTGTATAAGCCGAGGGTGGACCCCAGCACAGGTATACAGCCCCCAGCAGTGTGGTATACAGGCCCCCTCAGTGGTATACAGCAGCCTCCCCAGTGGTAGTATACAGCAGCCTCCCCAGTGGTATATACAGCAGCCCCATAGCGGTATACAGCAGCCCCAGAGCGGTATACAGCAGCCCCAGAGCTGTATACAGCAGCCCCAGAGCTGTACACAGCAGCCCCAGAGGGGTATACAGCAGCCCCAGAGGGGTATACAGCAGCCCCAGAGAGGTATACAGCAGCCCCAGAGGTATACAGCATCCCCATAGGTATATAGCAGCCCCAGAGGGGTATACAGCAGCCCCAGAGGGGTATACAGCAGCCCCATAGGTATACAGCATCCCCAGAGGGGTATACAGCAGCCCCAGAGGTATACAGTAGCCCCATAGGTATATAGCAGCCCCATAGGTATACAGCAGCCCCAGAGGGGTATACAGCAGCTCCAGAGGGGTATACAGCAGCCCCAGAGGGGTATACAGCATCCCCAGAGGGGTATACAGCAGCCCCATAGGTATATAGCAGCCCCATAGGTATACAGCAGCCCCAGAGGTATACAGCAGCCCCATAGAGGTATACAGCAGCCCCAGAGGGGTATACAGCAGCCCCAGAGGGGTATACAGCAGCCCCAGAGGTATACAGCAGCCCCATAGGTATATAGCAGCCCCAGAGGGGTATACAGCAGCCCCAGAGGTATACAGCAGCCCCATAGGTATATAACAGCCCCATAGGTATACAGCAGTCCCAGAGGGGTATACAGCAGCCCCAGAGGGGTATACAGCAGCCCCAGAGGTGTATAGCAGCCCCAGAGGTGTATAGCAGCCCCAGAGGTATACAGCAGCCCCAGAGGTATACAGCAGCCTCAGAGGTTTACAGCAGCCCCATAGGTATATAGCAGCCCCATAGGTATACAGCAGCCCCAGAGGGGTATACAGCAGCCCCAGAGGGGTATACAGCAGCCCCAGAGGTATACAGCAGCCCCATAGGTATACAGCAGCCCCAGGGGTGTATACAGCAGCCCCAGAGGGGTATACAGAAGCCCCAGAGGTATACAGCAGCCCAATAGGTATATAGCAGCCCCATAGGTATACAGCAGCCCCAGAGGGGTATACAGCAGCCCCAGAGGGGTATAGCAGCCCCAGAGGTGTATAGCAGCCAAAGAGGTATACAGCAGCCCCAGAGGTATACAGCAGCCCCAGAGATATACAGCAGCCCCATAGGTATATAGCAGCCCCATAGGTATACAGCAGCCCCAGAGGGGTATACAGCAGCCCCAGAGGGGTATACAGTAGCCCCAGAGGTATACAGCAGCCCCATAGGTATACAGCATCCCCAGGGGTGTATACAGCAGCCCCAGAGGGGTATACAGCAGCCCCAGAGGTATACAGCAGCCCCATAGGTATATAGCAGCCTCATAGGTATACAGCAGCCCCAGAGGGGTATACAGCAGCCCCAGAGGGGTATACAGCAGCCCCAGAGGGGTATAGCAGCCGCAGAGGTGTATAGCAGCCCCAGAGGTATACAGCAGCCCCAGAGGTATACAGCAGCCCCATAGAGGTATACAGCAGCCCCATAGAGGTATACAGCAGCCCCAGAGGGGTATACAGCAGCCCCAGAGGGGTATACAGCAGCCCCTGAGGTATACAGCAGCCCCAGAGATATACAGCAGCCCCAGAGGGGTATACAGCAGCCCCAGAGGTGTACAGCAGCCCCAGAAGGGTATACAGCAGCCCCAGCTGTATACAGCAGTACCTAGTGGTATACAGGGCCCCCCCTTGCTTGTGGCAACCTGTAAAAGAAGATATCAGTATACTTATCGTGCCGCCGCCGCCGCTCTGTCACCGTCACCGCGCTATTCCGGGTCTTCAAGCTTCCTTCTCTGGTGCACAGACAATGACGTCATTTCCTGTGCATCGGTGAAGGAAGCATGAAGACCCGGAATAGCGCGGTGACGGTGACAGAGCGGCGGCGGCGGCTACACGATAAGTATACTGATATCTTCTTTTACAGGTTGCCACAAGCAAGGGGGGGGCCCTGTATACAACGGGGGGGGGGGTGGTGGGGCTGTATACCACTAAGTACCGTATATGACCCGTGTATAAACCGAGGGGGGACTTTTCAGCACATTTTTTGTGCTGAAAAACTCGGCTTATACACGAGTATATACGGTAAACAAAGTATTGTACAATACTAAATTATAGACGTGTCATAACTATGGTAAAAAATAAGTCCTCAAATAAAGTCGATATCATGATTCCAACAGGAATAAAAGAAACAATCTAAAATATGTCTGAAAATCGAGGGGTAAATAACACACACATAAAGGATTCAGTATGAGCAAATATATATAGATGCAGAGAACTTGCATGTATATAAAAAAGGGTAGATAAGAAGTCAGGAGGAAGACTAAAAGATGTCAAGAAGGTATTAAAATAGGAAGTCTATATAGGAGGATATAGATATATGTATATGCACTTGTATATTTATATATAAACTACATTCTCACCCCTCCCTGTGGGGTGGTTATTTGTCCTTCCTTATTCTCGGGTCCTCTACCAGAGCTCTGGGAGTTGGTTCTGCTCAGGATTTTAGTTGTTCCTAGCATTGCGCTTTTCTTGACAGAGGGTTCAGATATTGCTCCCATTTTGCAGCCATTTTTCCAACTTAGGAGTCACTGCTCCGAGTGCTCCTATCACCACTGCGATCACTGTCGCCTTCACCTTACACATTCTCTCCAGTTCTTCTTTGAGGCCCTGATATTTCTCCATCTTTTCATATGCTTTTTTCTGATATTATTGTCATTTGACATTGCCACATCTATTATATTTTCACAGATTTTTCTGCATACAATTCCCACTTAGGGATGGGCGAGTATACTCGCTACTATTCGGAACTCGCCGAATAGTAGCGGTATTCGTGTACTCGCTACTCGCCGAGTAAATTAGGATTACTCGGGAGTAGCAAGTACTGAGTACTTTTGCAGTGTATCAATAGATACACTGCAAAAGTCCTGTAAAAGAGAGAAAAAGTGGTTAAAAAATAAAAAATCGGATACTCACCTTAACTGACAGCTGTACCGGGACCGACCGATGCACATCTATTCATGGAAAAGGACCTTTCACTCTCTCAGCCAATCAGATGCCGCCAAGTCACAATCACGTGATCGCTAGCAGCCACCTGATTGGCCAGATGGAAAGGTCCTCTCAGGTACACCGAGGATCTTTCCATCTGGCCAATCAGGTGGCTGCTAGCGATCACGTGATTGTGACTTGGCGGCATCTGATTGGCCAGATCTCTCTCAGCCATCTGATTGGCTGAGAGAGTGAAAGGTCCTTTTCCATGAATAGATGTGCATCGGCCGGTCCCGGTACAGCCGTCGGTTAAGGTGAGTATCCGATTTTTTTCTTTTTTAACCACTTTTTCTCTCTTTTACAGGACTTTTACAGTGTATCTATTGATACACTGCAAAAGTACTCGGAATCGCTATACTCGCAACGAGTAGCGAGTACCGAGACCTACTCGTTGTGGGTATAGCGATTCTGAATAGTAAGGTTTTCGCCCATCCCTATTCCCACTACTTGTGTATGGCATTTGGTTTGTTCTTGCATCTTGTATCAATATATATATGAACTTAAGAAAGTTTACAGCTATAAAAGCAAATGTACATAGGAATAGATAAGTATATGTACAGATATATGTACGAGTGTTGGCCAATATGGAACACACAGGGATGTTAAAATTGTTGTCCTTTGTGAGTGAAATATAAAGTTGATTATCATCTGCATGTACTAATTCATATCAGTATTTTGGTGCTGAAGATTTTTATATATTGGAATTATTTTTTCTTCAGGCAGATAGTAAAGGGAGTGCATTATTCCTTTTTTCAGACTTATTGTTGGGCAGACATGTGATATGTAGAGGTGCATCTAAGCTTTCAGGAACCCGAGGTAACTCTCAGTTTGGTGCCCCCCCCCAAGCTTTTTGAGTCATCATGTTACCTCCGAAATCAGCAAGCAGAGTTGAGTCCCGACAGGTAGTGTATTACATGGTGTTAGGATTGGCCATGCTACACTGCTTAATTTTTTAATTAAAGTGGTTGTCCAGGTTTGAGATAAAAGTCTACAATTGCTCTAAATGACTGCAGATCTTTGAGTTCAGCTCATGAAAAATGGGAGGAAAAACAAAATTGTATTTATATTTTTGCTCAGTGAATTTGAGTTTCAAGTGAGTTAATGTAGGAAAAGATTGACTGTATTGGGGTATATTGGCATTTTGAGTAATGTTATATATAACAATACCAATTTTATAGGAATATTAGCTGTAGTACCTCGCTATGCCCGGGTAAATAAATAACTACTGTTAGCTATAACAAAATAGAATTTGAATATGTCATATTAATGACCTGTAGGAAAATAGAAGCTGAGCTGTGATTGGTTGCTATAGGCAGCCTGATAAATCTCCAGCCAACACTAAACCCTCCCCCCTGCCGGTATATGTTACCTCACACATACACATAATAGACAGCTCATGTGACTGACATCTGCCTTAATTCTCTATATGGCACATGTGTTGCACATTGGCTGTTTTTAATCAGATGTTTATTTTTGGAAATTAAAGATACCAGACGTATGAGGCGAGTTGTGTGAGGTGATTTGTGCATATCTGTGTCTGTCTGTGTGGTTTGTGTGTCCCTGGGGTGTGTGTGTGTGTCCCAGTAGTGTGCGTGTGTCCCTGTGGGGGGGTCCCAGTGGTGTGTGTCCTTTTGGGGGGGAGGGGTGTCCCTGTGGTGTGTGTCCTTGTGGGGGGAGGGATGTCTCTGTGGTGTGTGTCCATCCCTATGGAGTCTGTGTGTTTCTGTGGGGTGTGTGTGTATGTCTCTGTGTCCCTGTGGGGTGTGTATGTCCCTGTGGTGTGTGTGTCCCTGTGGGGTGAGTGCATGTGTCCCTATAGGGTGTGTATGTGTTTGTGTCCCTGTGGGGGGGCTGTCTGTGTGGTGTGTGTCTCTGTTTTGTGTGTGTCTCTTTGTGGTGTGTGTGTTTGTGTTCGGGTGCGTGGTGAGTATCCAATGTTGGGGCTCCACCTTAGCTGTTACTCTTTGAGTGCATGTGGTGTGTATATATGTCCCCGTGCGTGGTGAATATTCCATGTCAGGGCCCCAACCTTAGTGACTTTATGCTGGTATATGCTGTTAGCCTTTGGTGCTGTCATTAAGCCCCTCTCATTCACAACTGTTAACTGGTAATTGTCACTTTCTCTCCATCATGTAGATAGACCCAAAATTGTTTGGTGAATTGGAACGCGTGGGGTTAAAATTTTGCCTCACAACATAGCCTATGACGCTCCTGGGGTCCAGACGGTGACTGTGCAAAATTTTGTGGCTGTAGCTGGCAGCTGTCGATTTTCCTCCAACACTTTTCTTTTCAATTTTTCCCCATTATGTAGATAGGGGCAAAATTGTTTGGTGAACTGGAATGCGCAGGGTTAAAATTTCGACTCACAATATTGCCTATTACGCTCTCGGGGTCCAGACGTGTGACTGTGCAAAATTTTGTGGCTGTAGTTGCGACGGTGTAGATGCCAATCCCGGATATACATACATACACACATACATATTAGACTAGCTGTAGTACCCGGCTACGCCCGGGTTAATAAATAACTGCTGTTAGCTATAACAAAATAGAATTTGAATATGTCATATTAATGACCTGTAGGAAAATAGAAGCTGAGCTGTGATTGATTGCTATAGGCAGCCTAATAAATCTCCAGCCAACAGTAAACCCTCCCCCTGGCCGGGTAGTATATGTTACCTCACACATACACATAATAGACAGCTCATATGACTGACATCTGCCTTAATTCCCTATATGGCACATGTGTTGCACATTGGCTGTTTTTAATCAGATGTTTATGTTTGGAAAATAAAGATAGCACACGTATGAGGCGAGTTGTGTGAGGTGATTTGTGCACATCTGTGTCTGTCTGTGTGGTGTGTGTGTCCCTGGGGTGTGTATGTGTGTGTCCCTGTGGGATGGGGTCTGTGTGGTGTGTGTCTCTGTTGTGTGTGTCTCTTTGTGGTGTGTGTGTCCCTGTGGGGTAAGTGCATGTGCCCCTATAGGGTGTGTATGTGTGTGTGCCCCTGTGTGGGGGTCTGTGGTGTGTGTGTGTGTGTATCTGTGTTGTGTGTGTCTCTTTGTGGTGTGTGTGTGTGTCCCTGTGGGGTGAGTGCATGTGTCTCTATAGGGTGTGTATGTGTGTGTGTGTCCCTGTGGGGGGGTGTCTGTGTGGGGTGTGTGTGTCTCTGTGTTGTGTGTGTCCCTTTGTGGTGTGTGTGTCCTGAGGGGTGAGTGCATGTGTGCCTATAGGGTGTGTATGTGTGTGTGTCCCTGTGGGGGGGTCTGTGTGGTGTGTGTGTGTCTCTTTGTGGTGTGTGTGTCCCTGTTAGGTGAGTGCATGTGTCCCTATAGGGTGGCTATGCGTGTGCGTCCCAGTGGGGGGGGGGTCTGTGTGGTGTGTGTGTGTGTCTCTTTGTGGTGTGTGTGTGTCCCTGTGTGGTGAGTGCATGTGTCGCTATAGAGTGTGTGTGTGTCCCCTTGGGTGTGTGTGTGTGTCTTTGTGGTGTGTGTTTGTTTGGGTGCGTGGTGAGTATTCAATGTTGGGGCTGCACCTTAGCGACTATACACTTGCTGTTACTCTTTGTGTGCGTGTGGTGTGTATACATGTCCCTGTGTGTGGTGAATATCTCATGTTGGGGCCCCACCTTAGTGACTATATGCTGGTATGTGCTGTTAGTCTTTGGCGCTATCATTAAGTCCCTCTCATTCACAACCGTCAACTGGTAACTGTCACTTTTTCCCCATTATGTAGATAGGGGCAAAATTGTTTGGTGAATTGGAATGCGCGGGGTTAGAATTTCGCCTCACAACATAGACTATGACGCTCCCGGGGTCCAGACGTGTGACTGTGCAAAATTTTGTCTCTATAGCTGACAGCTGTCGATTTTCCTCCCACACGTTTCCTTTCCCTTTTTTCCCATTATGTAGATAGGGGCAAAATTGTTTGGTGAACTGGAATGCGCAGGGTTAAAATTTCGCCTCACAACATAGCCTATGACGCTCTCGGGGTCCAGACGTGTGACTCTGCAAACTTTTGCGGCTGTAGCTGCGATGGTGTAGATGCCAATCCCGGATATACACACATACACACACATATACACACATACACACATTCAGCTTTATATATAGACTAGCTGTAGTACCCGGCTACGCCCGGGTTAATAAATAACTGCTGTTAGCTATAACAAAATAGAATTTGAATATGTCATATTAATGACCTGTAGGAAAATAGAAGCTGAGCTGTGATTGATTGCTATAGGCAGCCTAATTAATCTCCAGCCAACAGTAAACCCTCCCCCTGGCCGGGCAGTATATGTTACCTCACACATACACATAATAGACAGCTCATGTGACTGACATCTGCCTTAATTCCCTATATGGCACGTGTTGCACATTGGCTGTTTTTAATCAGATGTTTATGTTTGGAAAATAAAGATAGCACACATGTGAGGCGAGTTGTGTGAGGTGATTTGTGCACATCTGTGTCTGTCTGTGTAGTTTGTGTGTCTCTGGGGTGTGTATGTGTGTGTCCCTGTGGGGGGGTCTGTGTGGTGTGTGTCTCTGTTGTGTGTGTCACTTTGTGATGTGTATGTGTCCCTGTGGGGTGAGTGCATGTGTCCCTATAGGGTGTGTATGTGTGTGTGTCCCTGTGGGGGGGTCTGTGTGGGGTGTTTGTGTCTCTGTGTTGTGTGTGTTTTCTTCGTGGTGTGTGTGTGTTCCTGAGGGGTGAGTGCATGTGTCCCTATAGGGTGTGTATGTGTGTGTGTCCCTGTGGGGGGGTCTGTGTGGTGTGTGTGTCTGTGTCATGTGTGTCTCATTGTGGTGTGTGTGTCCCTGTGGGGTAAGTGCATGTGTCGCTACAGAGCGTGTGTGTGTCCCCTTGGGGGTGTGTGTGTGTCTCTGTGTTGTGTGTGTCTCTTTGTGGTGTGTGTGTGTGTGTGTTTGTTCGGGTGCGTGGTGAGTATCCAATGTTGGGGCTGCACCTTAGCGATTATACACTTGCTGTTACTCTTTGTGTGCGTGTGGTGTGTATACATGTCCCCGTGCGTGGTGAATATCTCATGTTGGGGCCCCACCTTAGTGACTATATGCTAGTATATGCTGTTAGTCTTTGGTGCTGTCAATAAGCCCCTCTCATTCACAACTGTCAAATGGTAACTGTCACTTTTTCCCCATTATGTAGATAGGGGCAAAATTGTTTGGTGAATTGGAATGCGCGGGGTTAAAATTTCGCCTCACAACATAGCCTATGACGCTCCTGGGGTCCAGACGTGGGACTGTGCAAAATTTTGTCTCTATAGCTGACAGCTGTCGATTTTGCTCCAACTCTTTTCCATTCACTTTTTCCCCATTATGTAGATAGGGGCAACATTTTTTGGTGAACTGGAACGCGCGGGGTTAAAATTTCGGCTCACAACATAGACTATGACGCTCCCGGGGTCAAGACGTGTGACTGTGCAAATTTTTGTAGCTGTAGCTGGCAGCTGTTGATTTTCCTCCCACACGTTTCCTTTACCTCTTTCCCCATTATGTAGATAGGGGCAAAATTGTTTGGTGAACTGGAACACGCGGGGTTAAAATTTCGCCTCACAACATAACCTATGACGCTCTCAGGGTCCAGACGTGTGACTGTGCAAAATTTTGTCTCTATAGCTGACAGCTGTTGATTTTCCTCCAATATTTTTCCATTCACTTTTTCCCCATTATGTAGATAGGGCCAAAATTGTTTGGTGAACTGGAATGCACAAGGTTAAAATTTCGCCTCACAACATAGCCTATGACGCTCCCGGGGTCTAGACGTGTGAGTGTGCCAAATTTTGTGGCTGTAGTTGCGACGGTGTAGATGCCAATCCCGGATATACACACATACACACACACACATACACACATTCAGCTTTATATATTAGATGTAAGCTTATTTAGCACACATATGCTGTTTACAAATGAATAAGGATCATATATTATTATTTTATTTACCTCTACCTAATATATGACATACAATACTTGTATGTTACAAGCCAGGTGCCAGTTATTAAAATGGCTAGATCTTGGATGTGATTGATTCGTTATAATTAGTAATGAGCGAGTCACAAAATATTTATTAATCACTATAAACATAACGAGTAGTTTGTAATATTCGCATATTCGTTCCAAATAGTGAATCCAAAGTTGGTCAATTCGCAATAGGCTCCACCCACACGCATCTGGCCATAAACGAGTATTTCCGGGACAGGGCGGAAGGGTGGCCTTTTTTGAATTTTCCATGCATAAGCACCTTGCAGTGCCCCCCAAAGAGACCCTAGTAGTCAATCTGCTCTCACTGGGTAGCCGACTCTTTGTGTACTAAAGGGAACTGGTAATTTGTGTCAGATCGATCACGATCAACACATCACTCATGAGCACCAAACCAGCAATACTTGTTGAGTGACGAGTATCAGCGAATAGTAATGATTACACTCACTCATCACTAGTTATAAGGTTTACACCCATAGTAGAAAAAAATCACAACTCCAGAGTTGCTGTTTTTTGGTCTTTTCAACCCTTCCTAAGAAAATTCAATAATAATCTATTAAAAATTCACATATACCCCGGAATAGTAGCAATAACACTACAACTTTAACTGCAGAAACAAGCTCAAGTATAGCTACATCTACTGAAAGATATAAAAAGCTATGGGTCACAGAAAATTATGACACAAGCTATATTTTATTCAAAGATCTAAAGTTTTTAAAACCAGTAAGGGCCGCTTTACACACACCAACTTCTGAGACCAACTTCTGAACAACTTACTGGTTGCAGTGAAATCATGGACACATTGCTCCATTTTGTGGTTGTGTACAAATGGAACAATGTGTCCATGATTTCACTGCAACCAGAGATCTGTTCAGAAGTTGGTCACAGAAGTTGGTGTGTGTAAAGCTGCCCTAAGGGTATATACACAAAACATTGTTTTCAAGTGGATTACTGCACATTGAATTCCATAAAAACAAAACAAAAACAAAACACTAAACATCTGAGGAAATTAGTCTTTTTCACAATTGTTCCAATTTTTCAGCACATTATACAGTCAACTGAATTGTGAAATATAAAACTCCAACTGGTTCAGCTGTCATGATCTCCACACTGCCTTTGTACTTTACTAGGTTATTATGGAGATGGTCAGTTTGGGCTGGCTCTGTGCTGCAAATCACCTGCATTCAGCCTACATTGATTAGAACTTTTATTAAGCAAGCTTGCTGCCCTATTCAGTGTCAATTGTACACTTGTCTTTGGATGTGTAGGATTGATCTCTCTGTGCTCTGAGCCAGACCCTGCCTGATTAGTTACCTTACCTGGACTTGACTCTCTGCTTGTGACCTGATTACTCTTTTTGCCTGCTCCTCTGTATTCTGTTTTGTCCCTCTGGTATCCTGACTTTGGCTTGAATTGGACTTCGCTACTGGCTACCCCTAGCTGTTACTAAGCCATTTCCTGGTCCCGACCTTCCATTGTTTTGACCTCTCTTTACTATATGTAAGTAGTAATATTATTATATTTACTTTTCATTATTACAGTCTGTTTTCTGCACCTCAGAGATTAGTTATTACTGTAGTGACTCGCATCACACCAGCAAATAATAAGTCTTCATATGTCTATATTTATGAATTTTTTTATTTAGATGTGTTTAGTTTACTAATTTTTATAGCACTATTAATTCCATAGTGCAATCATAAATACAATCATAAATACATTTCGACAATCTAAATAGTGGAAACCTTCTCTATTCAAGTAAAAAGAACAAACTGGTTTCTCCATAAAAATATTTCCTTTATTTTAATTCATAAAATCAATTATTACAGAAGGGGTTACAGGCATTTACGCGTTTCGACTTCTTAAAGTCTAGACTTGACTTTATGGATTAAAATAAAGAAAAGTTTTTTGAAAGGGAACCTGTCAGGTGGTTTATGCCCCTCAAGCAATCACTGTCTGTGCCTGTAGCTTTAAAATACCAGTCTAATCATCCCTGTCTGAGCTCATAGTGTAATGTGAAAGGTGAAAAAAAAGCATCTATACACTTACATTTCAGTCCCCACCTTGGAGGAGGGGGACTGTCTGGCAGGATAATAGTTAGCTCACTTTTAACTTGGGTGGCTAAAGGAGCTGTGTGATGTAACAATCATGTGACCATAGTGGGTGGAGCTAAACTAGCAAACGTATTATGTTCTATGAAAACTTAGCTCCGCCTATTGTAATCACATGGTTGTGACATCACATCAGGTCTCCCAACATGTTCTAGCACAAGGCTGAAATGTTAACTATTAACCTGCCAAACAGTCCCCGTCCTCCAAGCTGGGGACTGACTGCCTCATTACATAAGGAAATGTAAGTGTAGAAATGCTTTTTTTCACCTTTCACATTACACTATGAGCTCAGACAGGTATGATTAGAATAGTATTATAAAGCTACAGGTGCAGACAGTGAGAGCTGGAGGGGCATAAACAGTCTGACAGGTTCCCTTTAAGGCAAAAACAGTCTTTTCTTTTTACTTGAATATAATGGATTCACCTATGAGCCGACAGGTTAATAACTGGACTCCAGGAATTCGCAGTGATTGGAATATAACCTCTGGGTGAGCTAACATCATGTTATATAGACTGGAGTGCTTCTAATTGCAAATAAAAATTATTTAGGGGAGTGGAGACAGCTTCTCTGACCAATTGAGCTTACTCTTTACAGAAGAGAGAGGCAAAGGATCCTGCTGGAGACAGAGAGACAGAGACAGAGACAAAGAAAGGATGATACAAGCTTACACTCTACAGGAGACAAGGACAAAGAAAGAATCCTGCTGATCATAACAGATTACACTCTACAGGAGACAGAGACTAAGAAAGAATCCTGCTGATCATAAGAGCTTACACTTTGCAGGAGATATAGACTTACCCAATGATTCTTGAGATGGAAAATGACTCTGCTGTACTTGGAATGAGATATAGAAATTGGTTGCGCCACGCTGCTTTATGTTTTATATCTACCCTCTGTTAAGTCACCGTTACACTCACCTTTTCCTGTTGTGCTGTCCGCATAACAGGGGGGCTCACGTAGTGAGTGCACGGGGTCTCTCTCTGGACGGTGTGGATTTCTTTCCCTTTTTCCTCGGTGTCCGCCTGTGTAATTGCACGTGATCCGTCACGTGTTTTCCTCTCCTCTGTTAGATTTGTCTTCTCCTCCGGAGCTGCTCCACCGCTCTCCCCATAGGGAGATGGATATGCAGGCAATGGAATAAAACGATGTTTGGGTGAGCGCTGGGATATGAAGACAGCTAGACTTCAACAAGTATTTTACCTGTAAGTTTATTGTTCAAATCACACTAGGTCCTCTCCCACAACATGTTTCGACGCTCAGGACGTCTTCCTCAAGTTGATTTTATTCAGACTAAGTCTGTCTGCATTTTCCATGGAGAGGTGTGTGCGCCTATCAGTGATGATTGCCTCAGTGGAACTGAAAACACGCTCTGACATCACACGCAGGCCAGAGCCTCCAAAGCATATTAGGCCTGAGACGGGGACAAGGGGGCATCCTCTACGTCTGGAGGAATGAAGGTTTAATCATAATCACAGACGCGGATTCTTTACTGTAAGAGCAGTGAGACTATGGAACTCTCTGCCACATGCTGCTGTAATGAGTGACTCACTACTAACATTTAAGAAGGGCCTGGATGCCTTTCTTGAAAAATATAATATTACTGGTTATATGTACTAGATTCTTTGATAGGGCGTTGATCCAGGGAACTAGTCTGATTGACGTATGTGGAGTCAGGAAGGAATTTCTTTCCTCAATGTGGAGCTCAGTGTTGCCACATGGGATTTTTTGCTTTCCTCTGGATCAACATGTTAGGCTATGGCTTGAACTAGATGGACTTAAGGTCTTCCTTTAACCTTAAATACTATGTTACTATGTTAGTATATAAGGAGAGGTTGGGTCAAGTGTTCAGCTTGGACATCCAATAATTAAAGGGAACTGAAGCATCAGAAAGGATGCATGTATGGTCACTTAAGTATCCCTTGATCACATTCTGCAACTTGTCCCTCCTTGGCATTCTTACAGACACAGATATCCCTTGCTGATTTGCTGGTTTATTGAAAATGGCAGAGTTTGTGCAAATTTTTCCCTCACCTCTGTTGGACCTGGTGTTTGTGTCTCTCCCCTTTATCCCTTGGTGTTGAAAAGATTCGGTACTTCTGCCATCAGCGTTGTCTGAGGGTGATGTTTTCAGCAACTGATCTACAACGGCCCTCTTGAGGGATTCCATTGTGTATCTCTTTGTTGACTCTAAAAGAAGAGAAGGAAATTTCTCATTGTATCTTGGCCAAGCAGTATAGGTTGTTGGATAAAATGAATATCACGTGAGACACGTGGAGGGATGTTTGCAACACTGAACTGGATGAAGTGGTTGTTTTGTTTTAAACTAGATTTCTGATGCATAGTGCATGATCTACATCAAAGGGTGAATATAATATTGATTTATTAGTCAATGTTTTTCAGGGCTCTCAGAAATGCCCTGAAACATGATGGCAATAGTACATTGATGTTTAATGATATTCTAATTCATTGAGATGTAGCAGGAAATAACATTGGGGGGTGGTTTAAAAAACAAAAAAAAGACACCCTTTAATGACAAAATGAGTTTTGCAATATCTGCCTATGGATTCATATGATGTAAAATTTCACAGAGAAATGACAGCTACCAGAATACACGTGCTTCTACCCCTGTATATTTACTGTGAGTGGGAGTGAGCCGGCTTCATCAATATGTATGCCCCACTTTTCCCGTTGTGCTTTTACGCATTGCTAACAACAGATATTTCCTTTTATTTAAATAGAATGTAGCATTTGTCACAATATCTTTAATTTCCTTTTCATCATTATGCAGAACAGAATGTTAACAGTTACCAATGATTTATACCATGTATGCTCCAGTAGGAATTAAATAGTCATTTGTTTTTTTCCTCCCTCTACCATTTCCTTTCTGTAGGTAGACTGGTGGACAACAGAAATGAAAATATATGGTAATAAGTGAGATTTTAGGTTCATGTTGACAGGAGCTTTGCATTCCACAGAGCTTCATTATTCACCGTTATGGGAAAACTTCTTGGAATCGGACTTACAGATTTCAATTGAAATTCAAAGTATTACACTAAGCTGCAACTTGTTCAGTTTTTATGCAGTAATGTTCAATATCTAATACTATAATGCCTAGAGAGAAATAATAATTCTTTATTACCTTTATACCTTTGGGTCTATAAAACAATTCAGTTATGATAAAATGGGATTTTATTTTTAACAAAAGTGATATAGGTTTACTTGATGAATGGAGCAGAAAGATAAAGGAGAATTCGTAAAGGGGTTGACCATTTTATCTTCGTTTTACCATCTGTGTTGGGAATGGAACCTCATTCAGAGATCAATGAAGCACGGTTTGAGTCCAGACTGTGTTGCCTGACAGCCTCATGTCCATGAGCCCAAATTTGACTGCTCTTTGAGGATATGAAGCTACAGTCTGGAGACCCACCGCCAATTCGTACATTGTGAATCATACATAAAACTGTGTTTCATGGACGTCTGAATGTTTTTTTGTGATAAGTAAATCTGCAAGAGTTCTAATTTAGATAGAAAATTCAATTTAATGCCAACAAAGGATATATAACAAAGTATTGAGATGAACTTTTGTTATTGACCAAATACTTATTTTCCACCAAAATTTGAAAAAAATTTATTTTCCAAATCAGACAATGTTATTTTGAGGATTTGTTTTCTCATTGTGTCTCTCATAGTTGATGACTACCTATGATGCTAATTACAGGCCTCTCTCATCTTCTTAAGTGGGAGAACTTGCACAATTGCTGGCTGACTAAATACCTTTTTTCCCCATTCTACCTCCTCGGTTACTCTTGACTTCTTTTGAGCTATCAGCATTTACTAATAAGGTTTGGCTTTCTTACCTAGGTGTTGTTATCCACCATTACATCTCTGCTGAATCGATTTCAGATAACTAACTCATCTTAATCAATCTTGGCATTATCCACACTTTTGTCTCTGTTATTAAGATATCTGATAAGTAACTAATTTTCTGCTATTAAGATAGCAATACTGCTGGATCTAAGACATTTCTCCCCTTATTGAATGCACACTGCAGTTTGGTTCAGCAACCCTGCTAATAGAAGTGGAAACGTGAATAAATCACTGCCATTGTGACATCACAACTGCAGTCTGTACAAAATAACCAGACAAGTGGTAATAATAATATCTATAGAAAAATAATAAAGATTGGCTCTGCCCACTGCATTGCGCTCACCACTCTGCCCAAGTCACTACGCTCACCACTCTGCCCAAGGCACTGCGCTCACCACTCTGCCCACGGCACTGCACTGACCACTCTGCCCACGGCTCTGAGCTGACTGCGCTGACCACTTTCACCGCACTCACTGCTAACCACTGAGCCACCGGGCAGTGCTAACCACTGAGCCACCACGCAGTGCTAACCACTGAGCCACCGCGCAGTGCTAACCACTGAGCCACCACGCAGTGCTAACCACTGAGCCACCGTATACTCTGCTAACCACTGAGCCCCTGTATACTCTGCTAACCACTGAGCTGCCATACAGTGCTCCATCCTCCCTCACCCTGCAACTTTGTCCTCTATCCTCCTCCTCCCACCGCTCTGTGCTCCGTCCTCCCCCTGCCTGTGCCGTTCCATCCTCCTCCATACCTTCCTCCTCCTTCCTTTGTCCTCCTCCCCTCCGCCACTCCATCCTCCATCCTCTCCCTGCCTGTGCTGCTCTGTACTCCCCCACCCCACCACTTTGTCCTCCATCCTCCTCCCCCCCGTCGCTCTGTGCTCCATCTTCCCCCTGCCGCTCCGTCCTCCCCCACCCCACCGCTTCCTCTTCCTTCCTTTGTCCGCCTCCCCTCCGACACTCCATCCGCCATCCTCCCCCTGCCTGTGCTGCTCTGTCCTCCCCCACCCCGGCTCTTCGTCCTCCATCCTCCCCCTGTCTGTGCCACTCCATCCTCCCCCACCCCACCGCTTCCTCCTCCTTCCTTTGTCCTCCTCCCCTCTGCCACTCCATCCTCCATCCTCCCCCTGCCTGTGCGGCTCCATCCTCCCCACCGCTGCTTTGACCTCTGTCCTCCTCCCCCCCGCCGCTTCATGCTCCATCCTCCCCCTGCCGTACCATACTCCCCCACCACTTGCTCTTCCTTCCTTTGTCCGCCTCCCCTGCGACACTCCATCCTCCATCCTCCCCCTGCCTGTGCTGCTCTGTCCTCCCCCACCCCGGTTCTTCATCCTCTGTCCTCCCCCTGTCTGTGCCACTCCATCCTCCCCCACCCCACCGCTTCCTCCTCCTTCCTTTGTCCTCCTCCCCTCCGCCACTCCATCCTCCGTCCTCCCATTGCCTGTGCTGCTCCATCCTCCCCCACCCGCCGCTTTGTCCTCTGTCCTCCTCCCCCCTGCCGCTCTGTGCTCTGTCCTCCCCCTGCCTGTGCCGCTCCATCCTCTCCCCACCCCACCGCTTCCTCCTCCTTCCTTTGTTCTCCTCCCCTCTGCCACTCCATCCTCCTTCCTCCCAATGCCTGTGCTGCTCTGTCCTCCCCCACCCTTCCGCTTCGTCCTCCATCCTCCTCCCCACTGCCGCTCTGTGCTCCATCCTCCCCTACCGCTTCTTCCTCCCCCTGCCTGTGCTGCTACATCCTCCCACACCCCGCCGCTACCTCCTCTGTCCTCCATCCTCCTCCCCCCTGCTGCTCCGTCTTCCCTCCTCCCCCCTGCCACGCCATCCTTTACCCACCGCTCCTTCTTTAAAGTTCCTCCCAATTCAGCCCTCACCGCCTTCCCCATGCAATCTCTATTTCTATATTCTAGAATACCCAATGTGTTAGAATCGGGCCATAGTTATTCATTTATATAGCTTTTAACTCCATAATGCTTTACATACATTTGCAACACTGTCTCACTGCAGCTCACAATTTAAACATATCAGTATGGACTGTTTCACATCTGTCCTCCGGTGCGTTTGGCAGCATTGCGCTAGCGCAGGTGGTAGCACAGTGCAAGCGCATCGGAGAGCTAGTCCGGACGCATCGGAAATGTCCGGACTAGCGCATGCGCTGTGACTCAGCCACTTTCACACTAGCGCTTCCAGGTTCCGTTTGACTGCGCTCACCCATACAAGGTTATGGCGGAGTGAGTGCAATGCATGTCATTTGCGATCCAATGCGCTTGGCTGCGCTTGCATTGCGCTAGCGCAATGCTGCCGATTGCACAGAAGGTAACAAGGCCTATGTCTTTGGAGTGTGGAAGGAAAGCCATGCAAACACAGGGAGAACATACAAACTCCTTGCAGATGTCTGCCTTAGTGCGATTTAAACCCAGGACCCCAATGCTCGTAGACTAAAGTTCTAACTACTGAGCCACCGTGCCACCGAGTCACAGTGTGTAGACTGCTGAGATAGAAGTGAAAATAAAAGTTGAATACTTGTACCTGCAAGATGTTAGGCCTATTTCACATCTAATGCAGGTTTGCGTTTCGCTTCATTTGCGTTTCTATAAGTTTTTACCTCTAAAAACGCATCCAAAACGCATGCGTTTTTGCCCCCCTTTGACTTCAATGGAAACGCATGCAAAAACACATGTGCATTTTCAAAGCGCAAAAACGCATGCGTTTTTGCAAACACAACCAAAAACGTCGGCCAATGCGTCTAGGGCTGCGTTTGCCAAAACGCATGCATTTTGGTGTTTTGAAAATGCACATGCGTTTTTGCATGCGTTTCCTTTGAAATCAATGGGGGCAAAAACGCATGCATTTGGATGCGTTGTAACCGGTAAAAATGCAAAGAAATGCAAATGAAGCATAACGCAGACCTGGCTTAGATGTGAAAAGGGCCTAAGGAAAGTCGATAGGTATTAGGATGCATTGAACCCTAGAATATGGACTGTGGAATCCTTAGGCTGGTTTGACACTTGCTTTTTTGGTGTTAGGAAGCAACCTGAACCAACAGGATTCTACCTGACACCATTATAGTAAATAGGCAAAAAAACTGGATCCTGAAAGAATCAGGTTTTTGCTGAAAAGCCTATCCTTGCCTGATTTGAAAATAAGATGCAGGTATGCAATTAGCCTTATAATTGCAAGGTGTAATAAAAGCCCATATCTTGGATGATGAACCATCATAAGGATTTTACAGTCTATGTTTCTATGGATTTTCTATTTTAACTTCAGAGCACCTCTTTGGCAGTGCAGCATAGCTATCCTCATACTCTACAAAAATATTCACTTATTTTTATATATTGTTTATTCACTTATTAAGCATCAATAATTTCACAGCACTTTACTTAGATCAGCAACACTGTCCCCATTGAGTTTACAATCTAGACTCCCTATCAGTATGTCTTTGGAGTGTGGGAGGAAACCCATGCAAACATGGTGAAAAAATACACACCCCTCGCAGACGTTGTCCTTGGTTATTATTATTACCTATTATTATAGTGCCATTAATTCCATGGCGCTTCACATATGGAAAGGGTAAACATGGGCAAGTACAATGCAATGGACAATACACAGCACATGGGCACAGAAGGATAGAGGACGCTGTCCGCGAGGGCTCACATTCTATTGCTCTCAGAACCATAACACTTCAAGACTGCAGGGCTAACCACTGAGACACTGTGCCGCCAAGTGGAGATGCCTATGGTACTCTGAAGGTGAGTAACAGTAAGTAAAATGGCAAAACAAATAAGTAAATAATGTTGAAAGGGGAAAACTTCTTTTCTATGTTGACAGATCTTATATTGTCAATATCTTGTGTTAATGACATGAATTTGAACTATGCAAGCCAAAGACTGGATACCTGTCTGTAATCTCCAGAAATTGATGCTGTCGGTAATGATATATCTCTTGTACACAGACTTTTCAACTTTCTAGCAAAATCAAGACCTTCACAAAGCCGGGGACTCTTTGATATTCCTGTGATGTCTAAACTGAAGTATTTACAAAAAAAAACAGCACCATAATTTATCAGTAAGCGGATTCTAGTTTTTAGGAAATACTTTCGTAGAAAGCAATACTCCAGCATTGTGTTCTTGTTGTTATGCTCCACATCTACAGTAAAACGTGAAATGTCAAAACCTTTTTCATCTTGACAGGCGATAAGACTGTGGAAACTGTTACCATAGACATTTCTTGTTATATACAAAAATGTCCATTTCTTTAATTGTCCATTATTGAAGCTTACAATTTCTGGCCATTATACATAAAAGCAGTCATAACGCTCTATTCCATGTCCACCACTGCTTCCATTCAAGTCATTATTTAAAATTGTACCATTCCAGACAAACACAACAGAGCTATAAATGCTTTCTTAAAGCCTTAGGTAAAGACAATTTACTGCTTTCCCGAGAATACCTAGTCATAGTAAAATGTTATTTTGACATTAACGGGTCAGACTATAGCTTTCTATATGTCCTAACATGTTATTTAACAATTTACAATTTTCGTTTCACCTATTTCAGATTAAATAATGTTTTCAAATTGATCATTAAAATGTTTCTACATCAAGCCTGCTATTAAGGTTATCAGTTCCTACATATGAAAACATAAGTTCCTTGTGTTAAATTGACTCTCCACCCCTGGACTGAAAAGTAACCCTATATTCCACACACTTTCTCACTCTACTTGGTGCTATCTAATTGGCTACGCTGCTCGGTTTGGTTTTTCATTCCTCCTGCTTCCAAGATGTCGGCAATAGATATAGAAGATATAAATTAAGATACGGAAGACAAAAGGCTCACATAGGGTCCTATCTGAGATATGGTACGCGTAAAAATAATCAGGAAGACTTACCATTGGTGGTTGTGACACTCACCACCTCTATAACAGCATACAGTGGGTACAGAAAGTATTCAGACACCTTTAAATTTTTCACTCTTTGTTTCATTGCAGCCATTTGGTAAATTCAGAAAAGTTCATTTTTTCTCTCATTAATGTACACTCTGCAGCCCATTTTAATGTAAAAAAAACAGAAATGCAGAAATGTTTGCAAATTTATTAAAAAAGAATAATATCCCATGGTCATAAGTATTCACACCCTTTGCTCAGTATAGAGTTGAAGCACCTTTTGGGCTAGTACAGCCATGAGTCTTCCTGGGAATGGTGCAACAAGTTTTTCACATCTGGAATTGGGGATCCTCTGCCATTCTTCCTTGCAGATCCTCACCAGTTCCATGAGGTTGGATGGTGAACATTGGAGGACAGCCATTTTCAGGTCTCTCCAGAGATGCTCAATTGGGTTTAGGTCAGTGCTCTGGTTGGGCCGGTCAAGAATGGTCACAGGGTTGTTCTGAAGTTATTGTTATTTTAGCTGTGTGCTTAGGGTCATTGTCTTGTTGGAAGGTGAACCTTTGGCCAAGTCTGAGATCCAGAGAAAGCTGGAAGAGGTTTTCATACATGATATCTATGTTCTTAGCCGCATTCACGTTTCCTTCAATTACAACCAGTCATTCTATCCCTTCAACTGAAAAAGACCCCTATAGCATGATGCTGTCACCACCATGTTTCATTGTTGGGATTGAATAGGGCAGGTGATGAGCAATGCCTGGTTATCTCCACACATACTGCTTAGAATTATCGCCAAAAAGTTCTATCTTCGTCTCATCAGACCAGAGAATCTTATTTCTCATAGTCTGGAAGTCTTTTGTGTGTTTTTTTTAGAAAACTCTATGCAGACATTCATATGTCTTGCATTGAGGAGAGGCTTTCGTCAGACTACTCTGCCATAAATGTCCAACTAGTGGAGGGCTTCAGTGATAGTTGACTTTGTGAAACTTCTCCCATCTCCTTACTGTATCTCTGGAGCTCATCCACAGTAATCTTGGGGTTCTTCTTTACCTCTCTCACCAAGGCACTTCTCCCACGATTTCTCAGTTTTGCTGGACGGTCGGGTCTAGGAAGACTTCTGGTGGTCCCAAACTTCTTCCATTCAAGGATTATGGAGGTCACTCGATAGGAACCTTGAGTACTGCAAAGTTCTTTTGTAACCTTGGCCAGATCTGTGCCGTGCCAAATTCTGTCTCTGGGCTCCTTGGGCGGTATCTTTGATCTCATGATTCTCATTTGGCCTGACATGAGAAAAAAATGAACTTCTTTTGAATTTACCAAATGGTTGCAATTAAACAAAGAGTGAAAAATGTAAAGGGGTCTCAATACTTTCCATACCCACTGTCCAGTATAATACATGGCTTCTGCAGCAGCCAACCAATAGAAAATTGTAGGTATATGTGAAAGAAGGTGTTAAACACTGCACTACTGTAGAATCAATACAGGTCCAAATATAATGTCCAGTTTTTTTTAACCCATAATTATTTGTACCATGTGTATATACGGTATACCCCTTATGTATGTGACTGCATGTGTTTTTGTCCTTAGGGAGGAGTGTTTTAACTCTGAAACACGTATCGACATTAAAGAAAATGTTTCTTTATGATATTTATACCTGGTTTTATTCTACCGTATGGCAGTGTGATGTTTAATCAATTAATCCATGTGTACCTACAATCGACATAGAAGAAACACAAGTGCATTAGGGTATTATTTGTAGAGACAATGAAAAGGACACAAAGGGAAGACTTGCTTATTTGGAGTGGTTGATTTCGGATAGAAATATGTGGAGTTGTTCAAGCACTTCCAGAAAAGTTAATTGTTTCAAAGTTTTATTGAGTGTCAGCAGGGTACATATACAAGGAAGGCTATCTGTACAAATGTATAGCCGAAATGCGTTGTATATGTACCCTGCTGACTTTTAAACTCAATAAAACTTTGAAACAATTAACTTTATTTTTATTGAGATATATATTATTATATTAATATATAGTTTTAACTGTTTTAGAAGTTTACAATAAGTAGTAGCTATATTCTCTGTATTACCATAGGTTGTTCATTTCCTGTGATGTGACAATAAATTGTAGACCATGATTGGACAAAGGTCCTATATAAGTGTTTTATTATATACAATCTCCATTGCCTGAGGAAGATAGCTGGCTTTCGAAAAGCGTCGCGGTTGGGAGAGTGTAAAGCGTTATTAAAGGTGTGTATTGAATTTTACCCCTCTGCCTCAGCGCTTCATTAACACCGTTATAGTTTCTGTATTAATTAACTTTATTCGACCTTTTCTTGAAGCGCTGGAATAACTCTATATATATCTATATGAAATCAACTTGCTGACAGGCGTGCCATGAAGGTAGCCTGATTACCCTGGAGTTAAGCTGCAGGCCAGAAAAAAAGGAATCCTGGATAATGCGCTACTGTGAAGGATTTACATGCTATGTACAAAGCTTGAAAAAAGTGAGTAGAACCTTTATATTTCTACAAAACTCATGATAAACTTGACATCCTAAACTTAGATCTGCGCCCGCTCTTTCCTGCATCTCCCCTTGCGCTAGATTCTACAGTCCAAAAGGGCCTTATCCTATAGAAATTCACCTGGATTAGTTGTGTAAGGTATGGTATTATTATGGCTACAGAAGCCTCAGGACCGTAGTAATGCGTCTTGCACAAATAATTATACACCAGTCTCTAATCTCCCCTTCATCTACAAACTCTTGGAGCTCTTGGGCTACACCTGTCTCACCCGCTACCTTTCCACTCACTCTCTTCTAGACCTGCTCCAGTCTGGTTTCTGTCCCCTACATTCTACAGAAACTGTCCTCATCAAAGTGACCAATGACCTTCTGATGGCAAAACGTAACGGTGACCACTCTCTGCCTATCCTTCTTGATCTCTCTGCAACTTTTGACACTGTTGACCACCATCTCCTATTCTCTATGCTGCACTCCATTGGCATAAAGGACATCACTCTCTCCTCGTTCTCTTCCTATCTTTCTGACCGCTCATTCAGTCTATTGTTCGCTGGCTCCACTTCCTCTCCTCTTTCTCTCACTATTAGTGTCCCTCAGGGTTCTGTCATTGGCCCTCTTCTCTTCTCTCATTACACCGCCCCGATTGGACAGACCATCAGCAGATTTGACTCTCAGTACCATCTTTATGTTGATGACACACAACTATACACATCATCCCCTGACCTTACCCCTGCTGTTTTACAGAATACCAATGACTGCCTAACAGCAATTTCCAATATCATGTCCATTCTCTACCTAAAACTGGACCTTTCTACTGAACTCAACTTCTTCTGCTCCTGCCCTCCCCAAACCTCCCTAAATCTGACATCTTCCTCTCAGTGTGCGGCACCATGATAATGCTTAGGCAGCAGGTTCGCTGTCTGGGTGTTACATTTGACACAGATCTCTCATTTAACTCCTATATACAATCTCTGACCTGCTCTTGCTGCTTGCACCTGAAGAACATCTCTAGAATCCGCCCCTTTTTCACCATAGAAACAGCAAAAATCCTCACCTTATTTCTGATCCACTCCTGCCTTGACTATTGTAATTCTCTATTAATTGGCCTCCCCCACATTAGACGTTCCCCTCTCCAGTCCATCCTTAATGCGGCAGTCAGGGTCACTTATCTGACTAACCGTTACTCTGACTCTACTGCTCTGTGTCAATCATTGCACTGGCTGCCCGTACATTATAGGATCCAATTCAAATTGCTTGTTCTCACCATCAAAGCTCTTCACAGTGTCACAGTGCAGCACCTTTCTACCTATCTACCCTCATCTCTGTGTATCACCCCACCCGGTCCCTACGCTCTTGAAGAGACTTTAGATTAACTTCTGCATTAATCCGAACCTCACACTCTCAACTCCAAGTCTTCTCCCAAGCTGCACCAATTCTCTGGAATGCTCTACCCCAAGAAATTAGGTCTACTCACAATTTACATAGTTTCAGGTGCTCCCTAAAAACACATCTCTTTAGGTCAGTCACTCAGACTTGGTCTATTCACTCCACCAGACACAAAATGCTTTACAAAGTATTGTTGGCGGGTACTCATGCAGCTCTTATTTATTCCCAACTTCCTTACGTTGGCTGCACTATCTTTGTAAATAAGCCCCTGTTCTCTGTGTTATTATATTGATGTCTGGACCATATATGAAGACACTTTTTACCATCTACCTTTTCTAACTCCCCGATTTCCTCATAGATTGTAAGCTTGCGAGCAGAGACCTTACTCCTCATGGTTTATGAGATTTCTGTTACTATGTATTGTCTCATATTGTTTGTATACGTCCCCTCTGAATTGTAAAGTGCTGTGGAATATGATGGCGCTATATAAATAAAATTATTATTATTATTGCAGACAATGGAGTAAAAAGAGTTTAAATCTGCACTGCTGTTGTAAGACGAGAGAAGCAACATCCTGGGAAAATTATTTATTCAATGCATTTTGGAGTGGATTATCCATGTTCAGGTAAACCCACTCCAAAACGCGTCAAATAAATTACTTTTCCAGGACGTAGCTTCCATCCTCCTACAAGGCAGCGCAGTTTTTAACCCTTTTTACTCAATTGTCTGCCAGATGTGTGCCATATCGGCATGGAGAGTGCAGTGATAAGTCTAAACCAGTCTTCCTCGGCTTTCCTTTCCCTTACCAAAGGGAAAATGTGGTTTAGTCGTACCACTGCAATTCCCATTCCACTTTGGCTTGTCTTGAAAGCACGAGGAGCAATGATAAAGTCACTTTATTTATGAAAAGTAAAGACAGTTTTCAGTGCCAGGTTGGAGCATTTTTTTTTTAAAACAGACATACCGAGAATGAATTTTGTGTACGTTCGCTAGAAATAAGCACAAATGAGCATTGGTTTGACTTTTCTTGGTAACTTTAACAGTTTAATAAGATGATTTGAAAAACAACCTTAGAAAACTAAGAGTTCCAAAGTGGCCAATTAGCAGGTTCAATTGCATTAGCTACCAAAAAAAAAAAAAAGAAAAGATTAATGTGCCAAGGAAGCGTAAAGTTTTGTGACAACATATGCCAAATGTGAATAAACAGCCTCTGAAAAAGCAAACAATCCTCTCAAGGCAAATCACTATGGGATTGATGAAAACTAAACAGGATAGCTTCTAAATATCATGAAATACAGTTTAATAAATTCCCACACAGTTAAAGTTAAAATTCTTTAAAATAATCAAATCTAATAAAAATAATAGATATTACTGTAATAAATGATGTCAACTTATAACTGGGAAAAAAATTGAATCTAAAGACAATATATAAACACAACATATATAGTGCATTGATGGGATTGTCCTTAAACACTGCCGACGACATTCAGCTCTATCTGTCTGTCCCTGATATCTCCTCCCTTTTATCCAAAATTCTTCACTGCCTATCTGCCATTGCATCCTTTTTTTCTACCTGCTTCCTCAAACTCAACATGGACAAGACCGAATTCATCGTCTTTCCCCCGAACAACCCTCCCCCTCTTCCTGGCCTATCCATCACCATTAGGGATGGGAGAGTCTACTCGCTAGGACTCGTTACTCGGCGAGTAGTAAGGGACTCGCAGGACTCGGTACTCGGCGAGTTTCCCAGCGATTACTCGCACAGTAACGAGTCCAATGCAAGTCAATGGTAATCCTAGTTTTGTCAGAGTTTACTTTTTCTCACTCGCTAGACTCGCTATATCACATCGCTATGTAGCTTGAATCTCCCCAAATCGTTTAAACAATCGCACCGCTTCACGGATACCCGCTGTCAGCAGCGAGTCTGAGCGAGTCTGAGCGAGTCTACGAATCCGAGTCCTGTATACTGTATTCGGGACTCGCGAATACAGAATCTGTTATGTTCCGACAAAGCTTCCGAGACAGCCTAGCATGTTAGGTCAGAAAACTTGTGAAGATGGACAAGCATGTTAGCCAATCATATTCAGTAATGCCACAACCATGTTGGTTGTAGCAGGACTATGATTGGCTTCTGTCCATCATGATGCCTATGTCATGTATGAGAGGCGAGGCTGTATATAAGCCTTGCCACCACCATTTCCTCCACATTCCTGTGACATCTGAGCTAGTGCAGGGTGAGGTAGATGCTGGAGCAGATCATAGGGAGTGTCAGTCAGTGTAGGGAAACTTCAAGATTCCTTATATTTAACCCAAACAGCTCTTCTGAGAGCTACCAGGAGGACAGAGGAGTACTGTGAAGAGGACTGAAGGCAGGCAGGCAGTCAGGGAGAAGCAGCCTTACAGTGCACACAGGACCGATCTCATAGCTTAGCTTACTCACTCAGCTTTCCTAATAGCTGAAGTCAGAGGCTTAGGGTGGCTTCACATTTGCGGACCCCTCCGCAGCGTTCTGCAGAGGGGATCCACAATGTGAACGCAGCACCGCAAGCCCCTATGTTTAGAATGGAAGCGCACGGTGCTGCGCTTGACTGTGCATGACCGTGCGCACCCATTCACTGCCATATGTGATCTGTGCGCAGGCGGATGCCTGCATACAAATCACACACTCTCGCCCACACCAGGGACTCAACATGTTGTATTTCTTGTGCGGGCGAGAGTGTGTGAGCATCCGCCTGCGCACAGATCACATATAGCAGTGAATGGGTGCGCACGGTCATGCGCAGTCAAACGCAGCACCATGCGCTACCATTCTAAACATAGGGGCTTGCGGTGCTGCGTTCACATTGCGGATCCCCCATGCATAACGCTGCGGAGGGGAACACTAATGTGAAGCCACCCTTAGCTGAGGTACTATTTCTTATTTTTTTGTACCTGATAGATTTTGGGTCATAATAACCCCTTCAGCTTTATTTTCTCTGTGGCAGACCAGTGCGTTGCTGCTCTCCTACCTGCAAATAAGACAAACACATGCGAGTTTGGCCTCGGACACAGCAGCAAAAAACTGTTGCGAGTGGGGTTTCCAAAACGGCAATGCGACTGCTTTCTGAGACACATCTGCGATTTGTAAATCGCACATTACTCGCTATTACTCACTTCCCCATTCATTAACATTGGACTCGCTAGACTCGCAATGAGTAGCGAGTCCCGGGCTCGGACTCGCTAGAGTCAAGCGATTCCGAGTAATTTAGGACTCGCCCATCACTAATCACCATCAATGACTGCACACTCTCACCTGTCCCTAACACCAAATGCCTCGGGGTAATCCTCGACTCCTCCCTCTCCTTCAAGCCCCACATCCAAGCCCTTGCCACTACCTGTCGGCTCCAACTAAAAAACATTGCCCGTGTCCGCTACTTCCTTGACCACAACACGGCTAAGACACTTGTCCATGCCCTCATCATCTCCCACCTGGACTACTGCAACCTCCTGTTTACCAGCCTCTCTGCCTCCTCCCTTGCACCTCTCCACACCATCCTCAACTCTGCTGCTCGACTCATCCATCTATCTCCCCGTTACTCCCCCGCCTCCCCTCTCTGCCGAGCCTTCTACTGGCTCCCCACCCCCCAGCGATCCCACTTCAAAACCCTAAACCTGACATACAAGGCCATTCACAACCTATCCCCTCCCTACATCTCCGACTTGGTCTCCCGCTACCTCCCCTCGCGCAACTTGCGCTCCTCTCAAGAACTCCTTCTCTCAACCCCCCGCATTTCCACCTCCCACAACTGCATACAAGACTTCTCTCGTGCTTCTGCCATACTCTGGAACTCCCTCCCCCACCACATCAGACACTCCCCTACCCTGGGAATCTTCAAGAAAAACCTGAAGATCCACCTCTTCCTTCAAGCCTATAACACACACTGAGACCCAATCCGCTGCACCATCTCAACTCTCCCTCTCCTACTGTCTTCCTCCCCACCCCCTCTAGACTGTGAGCCCTCGCGGACAGGATCCTCTGCCCTATTGTACCCGTATGACTGATTTGTCGTCGTTTTTACCACTTGTCTTTTTCTACCCTCTCACTTGTAAGGCGCCATGTAACCTAATGGGGCTAAATAAATACTTAATAATAATAATAATAATAATAATAATAATAATAAAAACAAGAACATTTAATTTACTAGAATTCAACAACAGTTAAGTCTAATTACACTATCCTACTAATTTTCAAAAGTTGTCAGGTTCAGTTATGAAATGATCCATTTCTTAATGTTTTGACTTTCTGAGTTCAAATCTGAAAATGATAATTGTTAGTTGGCTCTTGTTTCTATAATATCAAAGAGTTTTCCTTTTACTGCTACATATATTTAAAACAAATATACATATATATGCAGAATATTTTGTTGTGCAAATGTTCTCACATTTATTATAAGGAAACTTATTAACAATCTAAATATCTAAAACATTACACTACAATTTTTGGTCCTCTTTCAGTGACTTTTTTTTTCCTTGTGGCTTGTTCTCCTGCATCAGATTATCTCTTACAATAGTCTAACAGCAATCTGCAAACATTGAAGAATTCCATTTTTCTTGATATCTTTTCTCCATAGCAGCAATATCTCGGTGAAATCTATCACAAATCTCGTCGCTTACTGATCCACAGTTTGGTGGAAAAAGGTGTAAATAAAAATGTAAGAAATAAATCTTTAAGGACATGTTAAAGCCAAGATTCTCATATGAGTTGAGGAGATTTTTACCAACTCTTCATAGTTATCTGCTCTTAAGTTTCAACAAAAATGAGTTACCATTAATGAGGATTCTGCCCATTGTGAGGCACCGCCGGCATGATCCTCATGGCCGGGGCGCATCACATGCAGGATCAGGGTATGATCCTGTTCACACTGGCTGGTTTGATAGTGGATGACGCTGTGTGAACCTGTTCTGAACACAATGAGTTTAAAGTGACTAGTGAGTGGCTCATGAAATCGAGGAATGGGATGTAATGAGTGATGGCTGACAGCCCAGGTGGGTGTGTCAGGTGGGTGTGTCCGGAGGAATAGCAGCCCAGCAGGATGAATCAGTGTGGGTGTGGCCGGCACGATAAGAGTCAGCCAGCTGAGTGATTGAGAGATTCATTCTCAGCCAGAGATCAGCCTGAGAGCATGTGGGCTGGTTTCTAGCCAAGTGCAGAGCAGTCCAGAGGCTCTGTGTGAACCTGAAGGGAGCATGCTAGCTCCATGCCGGTGCCGAGGTCCGGAGTTGTGGCAGCACCTGGAGGGGGAAGCCGTGGTTGACCCCGTGGATGCTGGTCCAGGTGTGGTTCACCTCACGTCCGGGAAGGGGCCCGTGGGGATGCCTGGTGGAACCTGTGACACAGGTAGCGAGACCCGGATCCTTGCCCGGTAAGAATCGCAGTTCCTGAATGATTGAGTGAACTGTGCACCTTGTGTGTAAATCATGCTAGGCGAGTGCAGCCGCCATTGGGTCCAGTGAAGGACCTGTTAAACCTTATAAGTACTGAATGGCTTTTTAAAAGACCCAGCGAGTGAATGTAGCCCTATAGGGGCCGATGTATGAAGTGTGTCAGGCGGGCATAGACCGCCCTTGGGACCGACTCAGTGTAGTCAGTTAAAGGTCCTGATGAACCGGATTGTATGTAGCCCTTCGGGAGGCGATTGTATGAAGCCCTTCGGGAGGCGATTTTATGTAGTGTGCTAGGCGGGCATAGACCGCCTTTGGGTCCAAGTCGGAGTACTCAGTTAAAGGACCTGATGAACCGGAATGTGTGTACGAGAGGTCAGAAGCAGGGGTTAGAAGGGCTCCCGTACTGGGTAACGTGTGGTTCACCCCACGGGTTACTAGGGTTTGCCAATCCCTGTTCTGAGCCCAGAGGAGCCACAGTCCATGGATGTGTATGATGGGCTGTGAGCGAGTGAAAGGACGTGTGTGGTCCATGGTGGCTTATAGGATGGATCACATATTGTATGTAAGAACCCGGTCAGGCTGGAGTCCTTATTCCGGGGTAGTATGAAGCTAGGGAAATAGAGCCAGGCGGCTGGTTCCGACATTGGGACCCATGGGGCCCGTTGATATGGTACTTGATGTTAAATGTATGTGAGATGTATATAGGCCGGAGGCCGTAGCCACCACGGGAGCTGTTAGTAGAGCTCCAATGGGGACAGAGAGATGGTTAGAGGTCCCGGGTTACAATAAGATGTCATGTGCAATAAGTGTTATGTAATGTTATATATTAAATGTATGGTGTTTATAATCAATGTGATATGTGTCAAACATGCTACCCGGGTTATGTTATTAATATGTGAAAAATAAACGGGTAGACGGGTAGACATTGGTTAACTTATAAACATGTGTTTGTTGTCGTTATGCAAGCGGGTTCCCCGGTTGCTACCTCACACCATGCAAACTTTTCCTTGCCCTGCAACAAACGGAGAAACTCTTCGGCCCTTTTCACATCTAAGCCAGGTCTGCGTTTTGCTTCATTTACATTTCTATGTGTGTTTACTCTAAAAATGCATCCAAATGCATGCGTTTTTGCCCCCATGGTTTTCCAATGGAAACGCATGCAAAACCCATGTGCATTTTCCAAATGCAAAAATGCACGATGTTTTTAGCTGCGTTTGCACACACATACAGACACAGACATGTTCACACAAGTATACGCACACATTTACAGACACACACATGTACACACATACAGACACAAACGTATACAGACACACACATGTAGACACAGAGATACACACACATATTCAGACATACACGTATACAGACACACCCACACATGTATACAAACACCTACATGCATACACACACATGTATACACACAGGCGCACATGTATACACACATGTCTAGAGGCACACACATGTAAACACACATACACTCATACATATAGACACACAAACATATACATACATACACATATACACACACACACGTGTTGCCCCCCCTCCTCACCTCTGTCTTCTCACCTGCACTCGGTGGTCCTATTGTCTTCCTAGAGCTTTCACCGGCAATCAGTGGGTCATGTGACTGGGTGGGCTGATGTGACATCACACAGAGCATGTCACATGACCTGCTGATTCTGTTCCTGGAGCTTTCACCGGCAATGGGACCACCAGGTGCAGGTGAGAAGACAGCAGCGAGGAGGGGGGAGGACAGAGCGGGAAGGGGGGAGGACAGAGCGGGAAGGGAGGAGGACGGAGCGGGAGGGACAGGGGGGGAGGATGGAGCGGCAGGGGGAGGAGGAATGAGGATGAAGCGGCGGGGTGGGGGAGGACGAAGCAGCACATACAGGGGGAGGACGGTCACGAACTGCGCCTGTCGCTGTCTCTCTGTAACGGAAATCCTGCATCACTGATTGGTCACAGCCGGCCGGCCGTGACCAATCAGCGACGCGGGATTTCCGTTACAGAGAGAAAGACACGATAAGATGATTATATTATAGGATAAAGTAGAGTCATTATGGAGTGATCTATTTCCAGTGTTTTTTTTTTTTTTTGTAACTGCTAATGATTATGGCTTACAGCCAATGAAAACCCAAAGATCATTATTTCAGAAAATTAAAGTAGGGAGGATGAAGGGTTAAAAACTGTACTGCCGTATTCCATGAGACATCAAAGGGTGAATATAATATTGATATATTAGTCAACGGGTTTCAGGGCTCCCAGAGACACCTTGAAACATGACAATATTACATTGCGTTTTGATGATATTGTAATACATTAAGATGCACTAGTATGTTCCCCATCCTTGTATATATGTTCTTTCCCCTTCTGCCACCATAGTCCTCCAATTATTATAATGGATCCCCATATTCCTCCATATATTATAATATACCCCCATAGTCCTCCATATAGTATAATGAATCCCCATAATCCTCTATGTATTATACTGCATGACATATTCCCCCATTCATAAGGCAGCCTCCATAGTCATCCAATTATTATAGTACACCCACATTATCCTTCATATAGTATAATGCCACCTCATAGCCCTCCATATAGTATGATGCAGCCTCAATGCCTTCCATATAGTATAATGCAGCCTTATAATCCTCCATATAGCATAGTGCAGCCTCATGTCCCTCAATATTGTATAATACAGCCTAGCAGCCCTCCATATAGCATAAGGCAGCATCATAACCCTCCAGATAGCATAATGTAGCCTATATAGTCCTTCATATAGCATAGTGCAGTCTCACAGCACTCCATATAGCCTTGTGCAGCCTCATAACTCTCCATATATTATAATGCACTCTCCCCTCCCCACATAATTCTCTGGTCACAGTGTACCCACTTCTTTAAAAAAATAATCCAGTACTTACCTCTCCTGCTTCCCCCGCAGCTCCGTTCTCATATCAAGAAATGAAAACAGAAGAGGAGGAGGAGGCAGTGCCAGTGTGCTTTCCACTGAGGAATGCATATAGCAGGAAGCAGCCTGCCATATCCATTCCACAGTGAAATGCATGCCAGCTCTACCATGGTAAGAGGAAGCAAGGGGCAGGGGTGGCAGCAGTAAGATGCAGGACTGTCCCTGACCATGGGCCCCATTGTGACTGTGTGCTGAGGGAATGCACATCCATGTTAAGCAGGTGCTGGGAAAGCAGACAGCGTGGGCCCCTGTACCTCTGGGCCCTGTCGCAGTTGTGAGCCCTGCAAGTCCTATTGTTACGTCCTTGATGAGGGTATCATAAGTAATTACAGCGTCCTTTGGATTTTTAAAATTAGAGCTAATCAGCAAATGTATGTATCATAGAAGTTTTCAGCACCACAAAATTAGTTGAGTTCAACTGTTTTCATGTCTGAACCAATTTAGCTGTAATTTGTTTTCTCCAAACAGGTGTCCAGCAGTTTGCTATAAAAGGAAATTACTGAACAAAGAAAACTCCTTTTCATTTCATGATGTCATTTTAAGGAAGAGAAATGTTACAAGATCTCAAAATAAAAATATTTTTTTTCATGGCACCCCATCCTGGTACATGGCCCTACATGCTAGCACACAGCCCCCCTCATTCTGGTACATGGCCCCCATCCTGTTATATAGCCCACCATCACAGTGTATAGCCCCATCACAGTTTATATCCCTTTATCATGGTATATAGCCCCAATTCTGGTATATACCCCCGATTCTGATATATAGCCCCCATGCTGGTGCACACACAAAAAACTATTTAACTCACCTCTCCATTACTCCCTTGCAGAACCATGGTGTCCTCCTGTCTTCGTGCCCCAGCATCCGATCATCGATGCAGCATGCACAGTGATGATGTCACTGTGCTGCACCGCTTACATGATCAGATGCCAGCACAGACAGGAGGACACCATGGTGCTGGAAGCAATGGAGAGTTGAGAAAAATTGGTTATTTTTTTTGTGTGCGCCAGCATGGGGGCCATATTCCATGATGGTGGATTATCAATAGTGATGGGAGTTAACACTTGGAATAAAAAAGGGTGAGCTGAATTTATTTTTGTAAGAGGTTATAGGGGTGAGTATACTTAGTATAATGTAATGTGCACTGCTCCCCCCGCCCACCTCTCAGCACCAGCTTCAGTACTGAGGTGATGGACCGAGGGATGCAGTGCATATTACATTACACCAATGAGTGGGTCCACGTGACCACCTGCTGCCTCTTTAGCCTGCTCAGCCTTCTCCAACCCCTGGCCACTGCCCCCCCATACAGCAAATACTGAGTGACATAACTATATGCTGAGGGGGGCATTTTTCAGCACAAAAAGTGTGCTAAAAAACTCGGCTTATTCTCAAGTATATACAGTAATTTTCTCTCTTTATGTCTTTTTGCATTGTTCATAAAATTAAGCATAAACATATGATGTCCTCATAGTCTGTACTTTATGTGTAGAGAAATTGCAAATGAAAAAACCCTATGGTCTTTTATATATCTTTCAACATTGTGGAAGCAGGAAACCGTTAATACAGTAAGTCTAGCAGTATCTAATAATTACAGAGATCATGTCAGTCCCAGAAATCAATTTTAGCTAATTAAAATTCTTAAAGGCATTTTCTTTGGTGTTGAGAAAAAAAACCTGTGTAACGTTTCATGTAAATAGTCAATATTAATTAGCATCATCCCTGCTGTAATCAATAAAGGATAGCTTTATGTTTAGAAATGCTGATTGAGTTTCCGCAAGTATTTTTGCCTGTTTATAACAGATTTGGCATAAGGCTGATTTCCTGTTTGCCAAATATCTACCGTAATACTGATTATTGCTAATAATATGGTTCTTACACATAAATAAGTTCATTACAGTGCAGTTTGTCACAATCTGAACAATTGTTATTGATCTCGGAAATTACATAAATATACGACAATAGATACACTCATCTATAGAGGGGCACATTTGTTAGGGTACTTTCACATCAGCGGTTTTTGCCATTCGCGGCAGATGAGGTGAAAAAGCCGCATATGCCGCGATTAGCGCATAACCGCTGCACTTGCGGCACAGTTGCGGCAAGCCCCATGCAATGTCTATGGGGATTGCGGTAAGTGTGCGGCAAGTGCAGCAAGTGCGGTTTCAGCACTTGCGGCAGGTGCGGCCGCGAAAAAAAACACGATCAGCCGCGGTTTTTTTGCGGCCGCACCTGCCGCAAGTGCCGATACCGCACTTGCTGCACCTGCCGCAAGCCCCCATAGACATTCTATGGGGCTTGCCGCAACTGTGCCGCAAGTGCAGCAGTTATGCGGTAATCGCGGCAGATGCGTTTTTTGCCACGATCGGCAAAAACCGCTGATGTGAAAGCAGCCTTATCTGTGCTGAAAAAATCAAATGAAAAAAAAGAGCTGGAGCCTACTTATTCACACAGAACTGTGGGTAATATTACCTGTAGTGAACAGATAGGATAGAAAGTGAGATATCGATTGTTAAAGGGGTTTTCCTATGAACAAAGTTAATTTTAATCACTTGATCTTGGAATAATAATAGCATCCAAAATGGATGTTTAAAAAAATGTTCCTGTGCTGAGATATCTAGGGGGGCTGATGGGGAATCTACCTCGTGCGCAGCAAGCAGTGGGGCGCAGTCGGGCCTCCTTCTGCATCGCTCGAGGTCTCTCCCCTGCACCTCCATTTTCTGGGCCCCCCACAGTGGGAGCTGCTGTTTTCTGCTCCCAGTGTCAGCTGACAGGGGAAGTATAGGGGCAGTATAATGGACAAACCTTGAGGGAGGGATAATATGGACAGTATAAGGAACAAACGTGAGGGGGAGTATGGGGGCTGTATGAGAAACAAATGGGGTGGGAGTAGGGAACAAACGTGTGGGGGGAGAATAGGGGCTGTATGCGAAGCAAACCAGGGGGATTGGGGCTGTGTGAGGAGCAAATGAGAGAGAGGGTGGAGGCAGTATGAGGAGCAAATGGTGGAGGAAAGAGGGGCTGCATGAGGAGCAAACAGGGAGAGAGGGTGTGGGCTCTATGAGGAGCAAATGGGGGGGGGGGAGTGGCTGTATGAGCAGCAAATAAAGGGAAGAAGGTGGGGGAGTGTGTTTGGATGCAGCATAGAGCACAAGCAGGGGGGGATTTTAGAACACAGAGTGAGGGGTTGATAAGTATGGACACAGTATAGGAGGACAGTATAGGAAGCAACGGGGTAAGTTTGAAGATCCAGTATAAATAGTGAGAGGGAGATGGCTGCTGAACATTATGTGGAATAAAGGGGGATGGGTGTGGATACAGTATAATGAGTGAGGGGGGATGGCTGCCTCACAGTATGTGGAGTGAGGGGGGTATTGCTTCGACACAGTATGTGGAGTGAGGGGATGTCTGCTGACACAGTATGGGAAATTAGGGGAGGATAGCTGTAGCCATAGTATGAGGAGTGAAGGAAAAGTCTGCTGACACAGTATATGGAGTGAGGGGGGATGAATGTAGACAAAGTATGTGGTGTGAGAAGGAGATATGTGTGAACACAGTATGTGGAGTGAGGGAAGTAGTGAAGAAACGTTAAGGGGCCCTTTACACACCGCTACAACAGGATGGAAACAACCCGCTACAGGCTACAAATGTAGCTTGTAGCGTCAATATAGCCCGTAGTAGCGGCGTGTGAAGAGCGACGGACAGCCGGCAACAGATACATCTGTTTCCGAGCACTGCTCGAAAACAGATGGCTACAAAGCCGATTGTAGCGAGCTGTATCGGCGTGTAAAGAAGGAACAGAAGGGTTGTTTCTACACCATGCTATGTAGCTGGGGTGTGACACAGGCTCCGGGTTTCCGCGCCCCCTTCAGCGATCATTGGAGGAAGCTCCGGCGTTGCGATTGGTTGTCGCCACACAGGGCGGCATATTTAAGGAGCTAACGAGTCACACTACACAATTGCTCGAGCGTCAAGTATTAATCAGCCTCCTGCGATGCCTGCCCAATCATGGTATTATTGCTTTGTCCTATCAGCGTACGGACGTCTCGTAATCCACAATTGTAGCACGCCTATGTGCTGTCCCTGCTGCACCAGGTACGCCCATAGTAGCTGGTTGTAGCGGTGTGTAAATGAGCTAAGATGAGCTACAGATGGCTACTTGAGACACCCGGCGATGTAGCTAGTTACAGATGTAGTGTAGCGTAGCGCACCTTGTGGCGGCGTGTAAAGGAGGTGCGTTTACCGTTTGTAACCGTTTGAGCGTGCTCGTGCACGTGAAGTAGCGGGTTGTATCCATCCTGTTGTAGCGGCGTGTAAAGGTACCCTAAGGGATAGGAAAAATGTAATGGGGCACAGAATAGAGAGTGAGTAGTGTGGGGGTATATGGAGAGGGGGCAGTAAGCGGGGACAATGTGAGACCACAGCCAGGAGAGGGAATGTGATCAGAGAGAACAGTATAAACAGTGGGCAGTATAGGAGGACACAGTGTGAGAGGACAGTGTGATCAGGGAGTTCACTATGGAAAGGAGAGGGTAGTGTGATGAGGGGGCAGTGTGGAAGACATGTACCAAAAGAGGGACAGTGTGTAAATCATAATTGTTGCAGAGAACAGTGAGGAGGTGCAATTGTTATTTCGGGGTCAGTGTAGGGCAGATATTTTTGCTTTGGAGAATTGGGATCATTCTGCTATCTTTAAGGCCCCTTTCACATCTATGCATTTGCTGCGTTTTGCTTCATTTGCGTTTTTTATGCGTTTGTACAGCAAAAACGCATCAAAACGCATGCGTTTTTGTCCCCATTGATTTTAATGGGAATGCATGAAAAACGCATGCAAAAACGCATGTCAAAACGCATGTGCGTTTAGGAAACGCAAAACGCATGCGTTTTTGCAAATGCAGCTCAAAACGTGGCAAACACAACGTTTTTGGCTGCTTTTGCAAAAACGCATGCGTTTTGCGTTTTTGCAAATGCACATGCGTTTAGACATGCGTTTTTGTATGCGTTTTTCATGCATTCCCATTAAAATCTATGGGGACAAAAACGCATGCGTTTTGATGCGTTTTTGCGGTATAAGCACATAAAAAACGCAAATGAAGCAAAACGCAGCAAATGCATAGATGTGAAAGGGGCCTAAGAGTATCATGCCGAGATTTGCTGCAGAAAACCGGAGAAGATAGGCATCTGCAGAGATGAACTGTGGATGTGAATAGTCATTATTGCATCTGGACAAGATGAAGAAAAGAAAAAGACGACCCCGATCAGAGACAAGGTCATCTATAAGGTACCTGGATGTAAATGATTGTAATACTAATTGTCATTAGTGCTGTACTTCCTGTATCATCTGATGATGACTGAACAACTCCCAACATCTTCTTACCTTTGTTAAGGATGTATTAGGGGTAGAAGGTTCATGCAGCACAAATGTGTATGGATCTGATCTGACATTATAATTGTTTTACCATGTACTGATGGGGTTCTCATGATGATTTTTTTAACTAAATGATGGTTGTGATGCTGTGCTTATGTACTGATGAGGGTTATATGTATGTATTTTTGTACCTCTGGTGGTTCTGGTGATGTATCATTGTACTGATGAGAGTTTTAATGATGTGTTCTATACTGATGAAGGTTCCATGGATGTATATCTGTACCTCTGGTGGGTCTGGTGATGTATTTTCTGTACTGATGAGGGTGTTGATGCTTTGTTTCTTTACTGATGGGAGTTATATGGAGGTATTTCTTTACTGATGGCTTGAGGTATGTATTTCTGTACCTCAGGTGGTTGTTGTGATGTATTGTTGTACAGATGGTGATTCTAATGTTGAATTTTTGGGTGGTTGTTGTGATGCATTTCTGTACTGATGAGGGTTCTGGTGATATACTTCTGCACCTCTGATGGGTCTGGTGATGTATTTCTTTGCTGTTATAGGGTGTGATCCTGTACACATGTAACAATCCATAACTAATAAACTTACTTGATACATGACTATGTTAATAAAGTATTGTGCCATCTGACAAATTAAGGGTTCTATGTTTTTAAGGGTTCAATGTTTTTATTTGCGTAGAACATTAAAGGAGTTGTCGCAAGTTTCAGATGAGTCTGCAGGTACTTTGTGTGTAACTCTAGGTGACTTCTGAATAATCTCTGTGTGCACACTCCATGCTGTCAGGATTCTCTGGTGCAGGAAGTGAGATTGAGAGGTCATGAAACTGGAAGTATGGGAGTTACATGCATGCAGTCACCTGCTGACTAGACATGAATGGCCTCGATCAATGAAAATGAATTGAATGAGGTTGGACACGTCTAATCAGAATGTTGTTAAAAGTATATAAACTGCATTTTTGTGCTTACATGACCATCCTATTATCCCATTTGCACAAGAAAATCCTGAAGGTATGCAGCCCACGTGCTGTGAGAATTCAGAGACCCTGTAGCATGGTGGATGCCATGCCAGAAAACCTAGATACACCTCTATCTTATATATGTGTCCCTGCTGTGTACTGTGTAATGAGTGTGTCTGACCATAGAGGGACATGGTCTGATCATACCACATCTCCTGTGCTGAGATAATCTTATATATGTGTCCCTGCTATGTACTGCGTAATGCATGTGTCTGACTGTCAGGAATGCATGAATATGTTGCGTTATTCTAAGAGGTCTGAACACTCATCCAGAGCAAGCTGGTTTGCTTGGACAGGACCTGCATAGACTTTGGCTTCACCCACCCCCAGTAGGAACCTTTACGACTCCCCTAAATTACTGAAACTGAGATGAGCAGAACTCTAAACAAGTCTGAACCAGATCTGTCCCTCCAAAAAGTTCTTTGTCTTAGAAGATAGTTTTGTTAATGTCGAATTTCATAAGAACCGTTCATGCCACAAACACATAATTCATATTTTTAAATTATTCACATTTTTGCGCATTTAATGATATGTCTTGTATATCTATGTAACACTCAGGAATCTGGAAAATGAGTTCTAGCGTTCTGAACATCATAAATATGTCATATTTGGTATCAATATTCTCTGAATTAAATGAACGTAAACATGAGTTGTGTATCATGGATGTGGGCCCACACCATTCCCAGATATGAAAAATGAAGGCTTATCAGACACATCCTTTACACAGTACATAGCAGGGACACACAGGCTAGGGTCAGACCAGCGTTCAGCATTGTGTTAAGGGGGTTCCGTCTAAGGCTAGGGTCATACTGGCGTTGTGGATGCGTTTTTTCCGTGCGTTTTTCACACTTGTCTATTGTGAAAAACGCATGGAAAAATGCATCCATAGGCCCGAATGCAAAAAACGCATGGCCAAAGTGCCATGCATTTGTTGGATGCATTTTATGGCTCAGCTCGAAAATGCATCATGCTGCATTTTTTGGTGCGTAGTCAAAATTAGTGATGGGCGAATCCTAAATTACTCGGAATCGCTTGACTCTAGCGAGTCCGAGCACAGGACTCGCTACTCGTTGCGAGTCTAGCGAGTCCAATGTTAATGAATGGGGAAGCGAGTAATAGCGAGTAGTGTGAGATTTACAAATCGCAGATGTGTCTCGGAAGCTTCAGCCTGAAGCAATCATAGTTTTGTCATTTATTTGCATTGGACTAGTTTACTTTGCAACTGTAATCGCTGGCTGGGAAACTCGCACAGATAAGAGTCCTGTCTTCTTTGTGTGCTGGCTCCAGGGTCCTAGAGCCTGCCTGCTGCCTGATGTAGCAGAGCTGAGATTGTTCTCAGTCTGCTCATTCCCTGTGTACAGACATGAATGTCTGTGCACAGAGATGATGTAGCAGAGCTGAGATTGTTCTCAGTCTGCTCATTCCCTGTGCATATACATCTATATCTATGCACAGGGATGAGCAGAGAGGACATCGCGTTTTGGACTGCGTCGGACGGAAGAGGATTTTTTTAATTAAAGATGGAGTCTCAAATGGCTTTTTTTTTATTTCTAATAAAAAAATTTCTCTGTGTTGTGTTTTTTTTAAAACAATTTAATAGAAATTCATGGCGGTCATGTCTAATATTGGCGTGACCGCCATAAATTTCGGGCTTAGGGCCAGCTGATAATACAAAGCTGGCCCTAACCTCTATTACCCAGCGTGCCACCGCCACCAGGGCTGCTGGAAGAGCAGGGTTCAGCGCCAGAGGATGGCGCTTCAATGAACGCGCCATCTTCTGGGGCGGCTGCGGGCTGCAATTTGCAGCGGGGGGTGCCCAGAAAGCTTGGGCATCCCTGCACTGCGGATTCCAGCCCCCAGCTGCTTAGCTGTACCTGGCTAGACATAGAAATTGCGCGGAGCCCCACGCATTTTTTTGACTCTGACTCCGAGACGACTCCGACTCCGACTCGACTCCGAGACGACTCCGACTCCGAGACGACTCCGACTCCGAGACGACTCCGAGACGACTCCGACTCCGACTCCGACTCGACTCCGAGACGACTCTGACTCCGAGACGACTCTGACTCTCAAATTCTTCTTACAGCCATTCTTTGTCTTTCCACATGTTTTCTGAGTGTGTTGAGAATTATTGTTCAACAAATATCAGAATTTCCAAAAATTGTATATAATTAATAGTTATTTTAACACTTTGATCAAGATGACATATTTATATCTGGCAAAAGCAATAAGCAATGTATCTGCACATGTGGCGCACAACACTATGGGGCCAATTCATGAAGATCCAGGCTTCATCCAAAACTGTTGGAGTAAGAAGTGCAATGTTCATTATAAGGCAACTGCCTCTTAATGAGTTTTGCATATTTTTCAACTGCTGTACACCAGAGGTGGAAATGTCTTAGAGGACTGAGAGCATGTCTGCTATAATTTATGTTACAATTATACGGAAAAGAAAGTAAAACCAAACCAATCTGAATATTTAAAAAATACAGCAAACTCCAAAATGTTTGGCAAATTTGAAATCTCCCAAAAAGTATAGGTTTAATCTCCATACAAACTGTACCAGATGATATTACAAGTTGATACTCCCCAAGACAGAGAGAGTATGCACTGGGTATAATGCCTGAAAGTCTCCACGGTCTAATATCGGGGCCAATTGCCCATCATTTTTCAAAAACATGATCTAAAAGTCATGATCCAGGGACAAGCACCACAATCACAAGGAATTTTACTCTACTTCCAATGGATAAATGTTGTAAAGATAAAATAGGGAGGGGGACAAGAGGCGCAATAGTGCCCTATCACTAGTGACACTTATATACAGTGGTGGTGCTGTGAAGCTGCTCACCTGGTCCAGTTGTGATCCCCACAACTGGTTTGAAGGCGTTTTTGGAAACGATGTTCCAGCTGCTGCAGGACCTCCACCGACCACTGGATAGTGGTATGTATCAAAGAAATGATGGGAGTGCTGGTGTATCACGGTCCGCGCTGCTTCAGGGTTAAATAAAGTCACCAAAGAGCCAAATCGATTTCCATCCTTTTATTCCTCCTCTCTCCTACGCGTTTCGGCACCTATCCTGGCACCTTCCCTGATGATGCGTAGGAGAGAGGAGGAATAAAAGGATGGAAATCGATTTGGCTCTTTGGTGAGTTTATTTAACCCTGAAGCAGCACGGACCGTGAGACACCAGCACTCCCATTATTTCTTTAATGGATAAATGTTAAAATTGCATAAAAAAAAATCAGATCCAAACATAAAGTGATCCACCCAACTAGGAGTTTCATGTACCAAATACTTTATAGTACAGGGTGGGCCATTTATATGGATGCACCTAAATAAAATGGGAATTTTTGGTGATATCAACTTCCTGTTTGTGGCACATTAGTATATGGGAGGGGGGAAAACTTTTAGAGATGGCAGGTGACCATGGCGGCCATTTTGACGTTGGCCATTTTGGATCCAACTTTATTTTTTTTAATGGGAAGATGGTCATGTGACATGTTAAACTTATTGATAATTTCATAAGAAAAACAATGGGGTGCTTGGTTTTATCGTAACTTTATTTATTCATGAGTTATTTACAAGTTTATGACCACTTATAAAATGTGTTCAAAGTGTTGCCCATTATGATGGATTATCAATACAACCCTCTTCTCCCACTCTTGACACACTGATAGCAACACCGCATAAGAAATGCTAGCACAGGCTTCCAGTATCCGTTGTTTCAGATTCTGCACATCTCGTATCTTCACAGCATAGACAATTGCCTTCAGATGAATGTTGAGGCAAACTTTTTTGTGAATGGTAAAGTTAACAAACAAATCCATCGCTATTGGTCTGACACTAACCCACAGTGGATAGATCCCTCCAAGACTGTTCGAACACAAAAATTGATGGTATGATGTGGTATATGGGGTACAAAAATAGTGGGGCCATTCTTCATCAATGGAAACCTCAATCTCACTGGATATCTGAATCTTGTAGCAATTTCAGATATCCAATGGCATTGATTCCCTCCCTATACTAACAGTTGTTGTTTTTTTGTTTTCTCTATCTCCTGCCGAATGATGAACTTTGTGAATGCCCCAGTGCATCTTGGGACCCTCACACGGCGTCAGACAGGCCCTAGGCTAGTGTTAGTGAATCTATGGCATGCGTGCCAGGGAGGGCGGTCAGAGCCCTCTCTGCTGGCACACAGGCTCGCCTCTCACTGCCTCTTTGAACTGCTGGCATCATCGCACCAGCAATTCAAAGCTGTGTCGGATTGGTGGAGACATTTCTCCTCTCTCCTACACTCTCCCCTGGGTCGGCATCGTCGCATGCACGACGTCATGCGGCGGCGCCGACATGAGGTGACTGTGCTGTCATGTGACCGCGCTCAGCTAAATGCGGTCACTTGATCCCGGCGCCGCAGAGGACTTCAGAAAACGATCAGCGGTGCAATCATTGCTTGATGGGGTATTAGTAGTGTATGGGGGAATGATGGCACAGTATAACATGATAGAGGCAGGATGGGGCATAACTACAGGATGGGGCCTTACTACTGTATGGGGGCAGCATAGCACATTGCTACTCTGGCACTCCTGCAGATCTAGTCACCACAGAGGTACTGCACCCCTGTTAGGGTGAAGTATCCCACTCTCTGGTAAGAGGGGCACAGATCGGTACCAGAACACCCAGACCACACACTACACAAGATCCAGGCCAGGGTTAGGTGAAATTGTTCCTACGGGAGAGCACCATCCTTGATCCTGTCTGGAAAAAGAACCATAGTAGTGGGGATGGGTGGAGAGAAAGCAGTTAGAGGGAGCACCAGGGAGGAGTGAAGTTAGGAAGCACACATGTAGATGCTCTGTGGAATTCTTTGCAAGCTAAGTGGATGGTTTTTTGATATTTTGTGGCACACTTTTGTGTGCTTAAGGTTCTGCTTATGTTTTGTTTTATTCTGAGTTGTGGGTTTGCAATTTAGTCTGTATATTTGTTTATCTGATCTCAGATAGGAAGTTTTCTTCCTAGGAATTTTACCATTCACTATTATCTGTTATTTCCAGTTCTGCTGGCATTTGATGTATAGAAGTCTGCAGATATAGAGGGCACCGAGTCTTAGTGACTCAGGGTAATTTTTGTACTATCTGCTGTTGGTGTTTTTTTATAGTGTTTTATACTGACCATAATAGTATTCTATCCAGTCTTTCCTATATAGCTAGTTAGGCCTCTTTTGCTAAACCTTTTTCTCTGCCTGTGTTTGTTTTTCTTTCTCCTGTTTCCCAGTTAATATTTGTGGGGGCTTGCTATTCTTTTGGGGTTCTGTTCTGAGGCAAGATAGCTTTTCCTACATCCATCTTTAGGAGCAGTTAGCTTTTTGGCTGTGCAGAGGTGTCTGGGTCTGGTTAGTTACACCCCACGGCTACTTCTAGTTGCGGTGTGTAGTCAGGGATTGCGGTCCGTATAGTCACCAATGACTTCTGTGGAATCTGAATGCTACTCATCGGTTCATAACAGGGGACATTACTGCCAGATGTGAGCAGGATGTTGCATTACTACATGATGGGGGCAGGATCAGGATTGTGGAGTCGGTGTCAATTTTGGGTGGAGTTGGATTCAGGAGAATTGAGGAGTCAGGATAGCACATTACTACATGATTGGGGCAGGATGGGGCATTACCACAGGATGGGAACAAAGATGGGGCACATTACTACCATATTGGGACAGGATGGGGTATTACTACAAGGAGCATGGATGAGGCAATGCTGCAAGGGGACATTACTACAAGGGGACAAGGATGGGGATATTACTACAAGAAGAGGATCAGGATGGAGACATTATTACAAGAAGGGGATCAGGGTGGGGATATTAATAAAAGAAGAGCATCAGGATGGGGACATTACTACAAGAAGAGGATCAGGATGGGGACATTACTACAAGAAGGGGGCCAGGATGGGGCATTACTACAAGAAGGGAATCAGGATGAGGACATTACTACAAGAAGAGGATCAGGAAAAGGGATATTACTACAAGAAGGGGAGCAGGATGGGACAATACTACAAGATTGGGACCAGGATGGGGACATTGCTACTGCAAGAGGATCAGGATAGAGATATTACTACAAGAAGAGGATCAGGATAAGGGACATTACTACAAGAAGAGGTCGGGATAAGGGACATTACTACAAGATGGAGACCAGGATTGGGACATTTCTACAATATGGGGATCAAGATGGGGACATTACTACAAGAAGGGGACCAGGATGGGCATTATTACAAATAGGGGATCAAGATGGGAACATTACTACAAGAAATGGATCAGGATGGGGACATTACTACAAGAAGAGGATCAGGATAAGGGACATTACTACAAGATGGGGACCAGAATTAGGACATTTCTACAATATGGGGATCAAGATGGGGCTTTATTACAAGACGAGGAGCAGGATAGGACAATACTACAAGATGGGGACCAGGACGGGGACATTACTACAAGAAGGGGACCAGGATGGGCATTATTACAAGTAGGGGATTAAGATGGGAACATTACTACAAGAAATGGATCAGGATGGGGACATTACTACAAGAAGAGGATCGGGATGGGGACATTACTACTACAAGAGGATCAGGATAGGGACATTACTTCAAAAAGAGGATCAGGAAAAGGGAAATTACTACAAGAAGAGGATCAGGATAAGGGACATTACTACAAGATAGGGACCAGAATTAGGACATTTCTACAATATGGGGATCAAGATGGGGCATTATTACAAGAAGGGGAGCAGGATGGGAAAACACCTCAAGATTGGGACCAAGATGGGGACATTACTACAAGAAGGGGATCAGTATGGGGACATTACTATAAGAAGGGGATCAGGATGGGGACATCACTACAAGAAGAGGATCAGGATAAGAGACATTACTACAAGATGGGGATCAAGATGGGGCATTACTACAAGAAGAGGATCAGGATGGGGACATTACTACAAGAAGAGGATGAGGATGCGGGCATTACTATAAGAAGAGGATCAGGATGGGGACATTACTACTGCAAGAGGATCAGGATAGGGACATTACTACAAGAAGAGGATCATGATAAGGGGCATTACTACAAGAAGAGGATCGGGATAAGGGACATTACTACAAGATGGGGACCAGGACTGGGACATTTCTACAATATGGTGATTAAGAGGGGGCATTACTACATGAAGGGGAGCAGGATGGGACAATACTACAAGATGGGAACCAGGATGGGCATTATTACAAGAAGGGGATCAAGATGAGTACATCACTACAAGAAATGGATCAGGATGGGGACATTACCACAAGAAGGGGGCCAGGATGGGGACATAATTCAGGGTCAGGATGGATCATCAAGGTTTCAGGACTGAAAGCACTGTACAGGGAATAGAGTTGGCATCTGCTGGCCCTCCTTCTCTGCAATGCTTGTGACTGCCACTGCAGGGATTTAGGTTAAATTGCCTTGCTGGCACTTCGATATATATAATTATGTTTTGGGTTGCAGTTTGGGCACTCGTTCTCGGAAAGGTTCACCATCACTGCCCTAGGCTGTTCCTCCTCCTCTCCCTGAAACAAAGAGTCACTGTGACACTGGTTGGCAAGGCTGTCAATTACTTCACAAGGGTCTCCAGACCCTTATCATGCCCCTGCCCTCAGTGCACTGTCTCAGTCCTGCTCTTCTTACCCTCTCGCCGAATTGTGCACTTACATCTTCACTATGACTTATCTGTCCCCCTGTGTGATGAAACATGTCAGCGATACCAGTGACCATGCGGAGCAGGATGCCAGAAGTACCGCCCACAAGTGTCATCACTGGTCTATCAGCCTATGCATACTGATAACCTGGGAGTTTATACTGACATAAATTGTGGGCAGCACTTAGGTACTCCGGCAGCACCGAACTGCAATGCACCTAGAATACTGACAATTGAGTGCACTGAGTTTTCTCGTGCCTCCTCTTGCCCCTGTGCGATGAGTGCACTGAAATGTCAGTATTTCGGGCACAGTGCAGATTGGTGGTGTCAAAGGACATTAGAGCCACCCACTAGTCATAAGCTGATAAACCACTGTCATCACTTGGGGGTGAAGCTTATGTCATTCAGTACCACAAGGTCTCAGGTATCGCCAAAACTTCTCATTGCACGGCGGGACAAGGATGTGGAAAAAGAGGATGTGTAAATAAATATATCTTTATAACAAATATACATACTTGTTAAAGGACAAGGTAGATCCAAGCAATCAAATGTGCATGATCAAATAAAGTGCATATTTACTGAATTGTGCCCAAACTGCATTTCAACAAGTTTTTTCTAAAGGTGTCCAAGGCACTCTTTAGTTCAGTGATTTCAAACTCCAGTTTACCAGGACCCGTCAAAGCGGTACCGACCGCGAAACGGCAGGCCGTGGTCCCCCGTCCCAGCACCCCCCTCCCCCATCTGAATTGTCCATGGATTTTGCTGGACTCTGAATAAAAGCACAAAGATCTTCTATGGTGATTGCCGCTGACTAGTCTCTTGAATGCATGCGATTATTGTGGGATTAGTGTGCAACATCTGTAAATGGCACCGAAAAAGTCTTAAATATAGTGGCTACACCTAGTTACACCATATAGTGCCCAGTAACCTCTAACATTGGATAGATATTTTAATATCAATATTGGTGTAGTCACTTTTGATAGGTCATATTCTTGCCAATCTGTTCATATGACTACATAGGTATACATCCTATATTTCATTTTTTATCCCTTGTGGCTTTATAGTTTACTGGCAACCATATACTGTATATATTGGTTTTGAGCAGAAAGCACTAGATTTGAAACATCGATTCAGCGACAGGCGATATTGCAACAGAGGGATAAAGACTGGCAGGGCTGCCACTCGGAATTTCGGGGCCCCTAACTGGCAAAAATTTTGCGGCCCCCCCCTGAGACTCCACCCTGCTCCACCCCACCAAGCCCTACCCCCATGAAGCCCCACCCCCACCAAACCCCGTCCCACCAGTAAGGGTTAAATGTCCAAGCAATTAGTCTGAATTGGTAAACCAAAAAAAAATTATATAGAACGAGTGAGGTCCATAAACACAATCCAAAATACAATACCATGACCAATAATGCAACATACAAGGGAGAAATATGACTACACCATGATCAAAGCGCTAACTATCACCATAGTGACCGAATAATACCACATAGGATAAATACTGCCACACCATGATCATATTGCACATTACAAGGCACCATATAGTAACCAAGCAATAGCACATGCACAGGACTAATAACACCACACTAGGAACAGATCAAGTCTATGAGAGCCTAGTTTAGGCCTCGTTCTTGCTCTCAGGCTTTCATTGAGGGCTTGTGAGAGCAGCTTCTGACTTCCGGACAGTCAGAAGCTGCGCTGGAAAGTTGGTGCAACAGGATGACAGCAGTGCTGAAAAATGGTGAAGGTGAGTATAAGATAGGGTCAAGGGACTTAAGGGGAACCTTTCAGCTGGTTTTTACCCCCCTATTCTATCACTACCTGTCCTTGCACATTGCGAGCTCATCCCTAACCATCCCTCTCTGAGATAAAACTGCACTATAAACCTTTAGAAAAATAATTTACTAACTTACATATTCTTATGATAATTAGGGCTCCAGTCTACGGCGTTGACTTGAATGGGCGGTGTCCGGGTCTCATTTTTCCCCCTCGCTACTTTATGGTGCAGTTTTAGTTTTGAGAGGGATGGTTAGGGATGAGCTAGCAAGGTGCAGGGACAGGTAGTGGTAGAATAGCGTGTAAAAATGACCTGACAGGTTCCCTTTAAGGCGGTTATCCTGTGTAAATCCTCAACATGGGTGCAGCATCCCTCAATATACTTGCAAGGTCGTGCTCCTCTAGTCTTTGTGATAAATCAAATGAAAGCTGGAAAAAAACAAATCAGAACAGTCAACATGCAGTCCTGACCACTGTGCCATTATCCCAGCTGAGGATACTACTGGTGGTGTTATTCATTACCTTGTACAGGGGTGGAGGCTACATTTAGTTAATTAACTCACTTAATTTGACAGCTGCAGCTGCTTCCCTGTGCGTATGCGATGTTTGGTGATAACTGATCGTCCAGGTTTGCGTTGGTCTGGAGTGCAGTCGACTCTGTGAGAATAAGTTTTGTAAATAAAATACATCACATAGGAGATCATTATATATACATGATACAGGAGACACTGAGGGCATATACAGCACTGCAGTTGACTGGGGGCACAGGCAGGGGGTAAGATGAGTTCTGCAGTAGCCACAGGGATGTGCGATCTCTCCTCGGTCCCTCACCCATTGAGGGGGTGAGCAGAGGTCTGGAGGCAGGAGCTACAAGCTTCCAGAAAATGACCAGCAGAGCCACCACCCATTACCCTGCCCTGGCCCTGACTGCAACTACCCCTTGGTCCGCTGGCCGGACCCCATATACCAGCAGCCAGCTGAGATGCCATCACGCTGCCCTGACCCCTGACTGCCCACCACCCCCCACCTTGGCCTGGTGGGGGCCCATACACCAGTGGCTAGCCAGCCGCAGTCACCCTGATCTTGCCCTGACTACCCCCCACCGCCATTATGGCCATAGGCCATTTGTGCTGCCTTATTCTAACCTGTTAGTGCTGGTGCCTGTTGGCCTCCTCCTCCTCCTGCCTGGCTGGCTGGCTGTCTCCACACCGGCACCACATGCTGTGGTGGGGGCAGCATCCGGTCCGTCCTCCAACATCCCAGGATGCCAGGTCCACTATCCAGCCTTGAATCTGTTATTGAACTTTTTCAAGAACTTCTGGTGGTGGGTGAGTGGGTAATGGCATCTGGTCCCTCTCTCCCAGACTTTCTTTGTCCTGGTGGATGGGAAACGCAGGGTAGGGCAGGGGTGGGTGGGCTGGGCCCTGGCTGTAGTAAGTTACACACTTAGGACTCCGGAGGGTGGATGGACTTGTGCGGCCCCCTGTGCAGTGTGAGACCTGGGGTGGGTGGGGATTAGCGGTCGGGGCCCTACCCTACATTCCACATTAATATACACTACACACACAGAGAAGAGAGTGGGTGGGCATTGGCTGGGCCCCTGCACTGTCTGAGGACTGAGGACAGTGGCTGGTGGCTGCTGTGTGTAAGTCTCGATTCAGCAGGTGGCAGTGGCTGTGGAGCGGTACTGCTCACAGATTGCGACCGGGCCAGCACTGCACAGCAGTGACGGCAAGGTGCCGGTGGGTGGCACTGGCTGCAGGCAGTCCCCAGCCAGTCAGAGAGAGATAGCGCTTGGCAGCAACTCACACTGGCTGGGCTGCAGGCAGCTGCAGCCAGCCTGTGATGTCTGACTGCTCTGCCTCTCTCTGGCTGCTTCTGTGACAGTGGCCGCCTGCCTGGCACCGCGGCTCTGCCTCTGAGTCTGCACAGTAAGTGCTGGCACAGCACAAGCCACACACACTCACAGCAGCTCACAGCAGCAGCCAGCAGAGCTGAGCCGAGGAGGACGCACACAGGCAGCCTCAGTCTGCCGCCTGCGACACTTGCAGGCTGGGGGGGCGGGCCTCCTTGCTCTAAATGGCCATGACCCCCGCCAGCATGCCCGGGCCCCCCGCTCCTGTTTAAATGGCCACATTCCCTCCAATAATTGGCAGGCCCCTTACTCAGTTAGGCAAGTAAGGCCCTAACGGCGGCCCTGAAGGCTGGGTACCGAAGGGCCAAAAACACCTCCAGGGATAAATTACTGAGGTATAACCCAAAAAAGGATCAAATGGATTCAAATAACAGATTCATGTGGACCTTTACTTACAAATGGGGGACCATGCAGTCCATTTTTAGACGACATTGGTCCGTATTAAGTAGTGACTCTTTACTATCTCAGTGTATCCCTGAACACCCACTAATGGCTCCCTAAAGAGCTAAAAGTTTGAGGAATTGGTTTGTTCACAGCCACTACGTACCTCCATCTAATAATCTGTGGTGCCCTGCTAACACAGGTAACCACAGACTCACCTACAGCATGGATGGGTTTCCACAGTGGGTACACAAACACAGACAACACCTTCCACCCCGGCACAGTAGGGGGAGCTCAACTTTCTGCCCTTAGGCAAGATTCCCTATAAATACTGGTGCTGGGGGCGGAGTTAGTTGTAATGTGCAGACGCTACAAGAGCTGTGTAGACGTACTGGTGTTTGGTGCTGTGTTAGGCCCGAGCCAGTTACTTGGAACAGCCTACGAGTAGTCCTTCAAGGCCCAAGAGTAGGGTCGAAGACAAGTAGAACAGAAAGAACAAATGTGGGAACCGATGAGCCAGTGTTAGGTTCGCCCAAATCACAAACCGGACACCGGAGTCCGAGTCTACTGGAGAGCACCCGGCCCAGTAGAGAATACTGATATACTGTGGAGACTTCAGTCGAGCAGCCATAGGTCTGAGAAGGCAGGACTATCAGGCGGTAGTGGAGCCCATCAGAACACAGGCCTACACTCTTGACAGCCAGGGGGGTAGTTGATGTACACAAGGGAAGAGTACCAGTTCACATCTTAAATTGTGGCAGTGATGAGGTCAAACTATCCAGGTATTCCACCAGATCATTTAAAGAAATGCCCAGAAGAATGGAAAACTCAAGATTCTCCAAAGGAAGAAACAGAGTTACTTGAACACCCAAATACATGTCAAAAATCAAAAGAAAATTAATATCCACTATACATGAAAACTTTCCAGAAGATTGGCCCCAATATGAAGGAGCATCAATTTCTATCAACCACAAGAAATTCAAAGAAATCAGGAATAAATACCCATTGCCAGAGAATCAGAGGATCCTGCAATCGGTACACTTAAGGGTCGCCCAAATCACACACCGGACACTGGAGTCTGAGTCTACTGGAGAGCACCCGGCCCAGTAGAGAATACCGGTATACCGTGGAGACTTCAGTCTCCGCGGCATCTGCGCAGTCGCACACAGGGAGCCAGGCACCGCAAACTAAGAAGTAGCGGCAGTCCATCGAGGGTTACCCGAAGACAGCACAGGTGGAGAGGAAGAGAGTAGAGGAGTCCAGCCAAGGTTTATACAGGGCAGGGGCTTCACACACATGGGGAAAGAGACAAGGAGGCCTTATACTCGCTGTGGAGATCCAGAAACGCATCATGAACACCCGGCAGTGCTCTGGACGTTTATCTGCAACTACACCAGTAAAAGGTAAAGGAAAACCAGCGGTGTGCGTGCCAGTTCCTTACCTGTGCCCCTGCCATCCCCAGAGACTGTCCCGTTATCCAGCAGCCCCACCAAATCCCTGCTCCATCCCTCATTTTCATCACCAAACAGCCCAGGGATCCAGCTCCGCTTGTGGGGAGCTTCACCACCTAGTTGCTCATCCATCATCCCGGGAGGCCCTACGCAGTGCTGGTGCAGTCACCAGATACCACGGGTGGCATCACGATAATATCTATAAACATTTATCTTCAATCCAACACCAACTACCCCCTTTTTTAAGTAATACCCCAGGGCTACGGGTATGGGCAGGCCACGTGACATCCCAACCAAAGCCGAGGGCCCAGATACCCGAGTCCCCATACCCTGGGCGAGTCAAATCCGTTTGGCTCATCCAACCCCATACATGGATGTTTTCTGTGTGGCCACTGCATGGCTTGCCCCAATGTCCTTCACTGTAAACCCTTCAACTCCTCCCATAGTAATAGACAATTTGGCATCAGACTGCGTATATCGTGTGGATCAACGCATGCTGTTTATTAAGCAATGTGCGATTGTCAGTTGATATATGTCAGTCTAACTTCTAGAGAGCTGAGGAGGAGTGTGAGGGAACATGTGAGGGACATTGAGGCAGCCAGTACAGTGGTAGACACTTCACTCTTAAAAACTATACCACGCCATAATAGGCAGTATCATAACTGCGAACTAGCAGGACTTGGAGTGAGGGGAATTGATATCGTGATGGCCGGTGTCAGGGGTGGCAACCTAAACAAAGTCCTGGCACAAATGGAGGCCAAGTGGATTGTCACTTGACACTATGACTCCGTTGGGTCTCAATGAGTTCCTAACTTTTGAGTCATTCCTATAATTGCTGATAACCTGTTCTTTATAAATTGCAACAATATGAGAATTTCTTAATTTTTCTTTCCTTTCTTCTGGAGAAAGTGTTTTTAATTGATTTTAATTCGTACATTACGGATATCCATCATCTGTTCATAGATTGAAATCTGTTCATAGATTGTTGCCCTGCAGTTTCAGTTTCAGCAGTGATTTGATCCTGGGGAAAAAACATCAAGAAGGGATGTAAGCTCGGGATCACCATTGTTTTTTATGTATTTGCTCTTTGTGACTGAAAGAGTTAAAAGCACTGGCATTCTTTCTGATTATTGTATATGGTCCATGTTTGTTATGTGGTCCATACTAGTGGATATCTGCATGTTTATTTTAACATCTTTATATTTGTTATCTTTTTCTGCTCTTTTCTCTAAATACTGCATATGTTGTCCGGTGATTGTGCCTGGAGATGGAGCATGGTCTTATGTGGCACTGCCAGTAACCACTGTGGCTTGAGTGACACCAGAAATGCGAGGTGCGCATGCGCGGGAGATGTGATGACACGTCTCGGCTCCTGCTCAGGCGCAGTACTCAATAGCGGCCGATATGTCACTTCCGGTATGCGGAGATTGCCGACAGCTTCACACGATGAGGCAGGTGGGTGAAGGGATGGGTAATTAGACAAGGGCTCTACTTAAGGTAGTTTTAAACTGGACACCAATGCAGGAACATCCCCCTGAGGAAGCTGGTGCCACCTTGCTTTATCAGTGAAACGCTAAATTGGGGTCTTCGTTTTTTCTTTCAGTTTTGGTTATCTGGCTCAAAATTTCTGTATAGCATGGTACTATGGGTATGTGTTACTAATGTAATTTGGCTTTTGCATATGCACATTGTCTGTATCCTGTATGGAATGTATGGGCTCTGACTAGTGATGGGCGAACCCAAACTGTAAAGTTTGGGGTTCGTACCGAACACCTAGTGTTCGGGCACAAATTTCGAACACAGACTTTCCTGGGAAGTTCGTGTTACAGTTCAGGTTTGGGTTCGGGGGTGGGGGAGCTGAAAAAATAAAGAAAATAGTTATTAATCAGCATTAAACTTACTGCGTCCCACCGCCTCTCCATCCCGCTGCAACTACTTTCTTTACTGCTCATTATCTAGATATTCACTGTAGAGGGGCCCAACAGACAATCACAGATGCTGTCACAGAGAAGGGGCATCTGCTCACAGAGATATGCAGCAGAGCAAAATATGTTCCCTGTGGATTATGTCAGAGGAAAGGTTTTTTTTTGTTAATTTAAAATGGGAAACAGGGTTGTCTTGTGTTTAATTGTTAATGTTTTTTGGTGTTTTTTTTTTATTGCTTACAATATAAATTTCAAGCTGAGTGCCTGCAGCCAATACATAGCTGACATTAACCCCTTTATTACCCAGTGTGCCAATGCCACCAGGGCCACTGGAAAAGTCAGAGTACAGTGCCAGAAAATGACACTTCTATGAATGTAGCATTTTCTGGGGCAGCTGAGGGTTGCAGTTCACAGCGGAGAGGCCCAAAAAAAGCATGGGCTACCCTGCACTGAAGATTTCAGCCCCCAGCTGTCTAGTTGTACCTGTCTTGAAGGCACAGATACGGCAACGCCTCATGTCATTTTTTTAAATTATTTCATGAAATTCATTAAATAATTAAAAAAAGGCCTTTCCTATATTTTTGGTTTCCAGACAGGTAAAAATAGGCAGCTGGGGGTAGGCGGCTGCCTGAACCTGCCTGCTGTACCTGGATAGCATAGAAAAATATGGTGAAGAACCACTTCATTTTTTAAAAAATTATTTCAAGGAATGATTTTATAAAAAGGGCTCAACTATAGTATGGTTTTGGGGCTTTTTTGGGCCAGGAGATCCAAATGAATACATTGAACACAATGCATGCAGTTTTATGCCAAAATTGCATCAATAAAAGCATGAAATCCACTGCAAAAACTATGTTGCGGTTTTGATGCTTTTTTGGGCCAGGAAATGCAGATGAACACATTGAACCCGATGTACCAAAAAAATTCAATCTGTGGCAAAAACCGCATTGTGGTTTAGGTGCTTTTTTGGGCCAGGAGATGCAGATTAACACATTGAACACAATGCATGCATTTTTGTGCCAAAATTGCACCAAAAGAGTATGAAATCCGCGGCAAAAACAGCAGCATGGTTTTGCTGCGCCAATTCTCTGTGACAGCATCTGTGATTGTGTATGCTTCTGTGATTGTCTGCAATGAATATCCAGGAAGCTAATGAGCGGCCCCGGAAGTACAAGCAAGCGGACGCCAATAAGCATAATGCTGTTTAATAAATATCTTCTTTCTTTTACAGCCTCCTAGACCCTATCCCATAACTTTATATTCTGAGTTCGATGTTCGGACTCAAGTTCGAGCCACTTTTGACCCCGAACCCGAACTTTAAAAAAAAGTTCAGGCGAGTTCATTGAACCCGATCATCGGCGGGTTCGCCCATCTGACCCCTAATTCTATGTCTACCAGTATCTACATATCCAGTTTTTGTCCTTTGGACATATCAATATGAGCACATGCACTTTATTAATGGCAGACTGTGAATAGGTTATGGTATAATAACTGATTCCAAGGGTATTTTCCCTTTAATTGTCATATTCTGGACTGTGTTGTATGCAAGTTTTACATTGAGCCTACTATTTGAATTGTATTACTTCCCTGTTAATATCTTGCATATCGAATTGGATCAAGGTGATCACCTTTCTTTTGTGTTATTTTGGATCCACTGTCCGAGTATTGTAACATTCGTATGTCCTTAAATAAACTATATTTTTGCATGAGATTCTTGTTTCTCCTGTATTTGCTATGATTATTGGAATATGTACATGCTAATAAGGACCCTCTCATATAAATGATTATGTGGGGGTCTCCTTGCACATTTATAAGCCATATAGGGCTTTGTCTTTACTAATATATATTGGATTTGTAGCAGAACTCCAATCTGCCCTCCGGTGTTATAGGCACATGTCAGCTGATCAGATCCGCCGACATGTGAAGGGAGAGATGTAGGCTCAGGGTGTGAGCCCGCATCAAACGCAGGATCTCGACCTTGCACATTTCAGTACATTCAAGGGCATGAAAAGCATAAGGGATGCAATAATTTATTTTCTTAAAAAGTGTTTATTGAACTAAAGCAAATAGGCAGCGATGAAGTATCAACCTATTAAACACTTTAGCTCAGACATTTGCAGTTATTTTATGGATTGTCCAGGAATATATTCGAATAGTTGGCAGTCCTGTCTGTCACTATTGAGACAGATTCATAACAGCCTAAAAATAATAGGTGCAGGATATATTTTTACCTTTGCACTAAAATAGTAATCTAAATGATTCATCAATTCTACTATTGCCAGCAAGTGCATGAGAAATATTTTCAGTTATAAAAATCCAAGCTGTTTCCATAGCAACACGCTTGTTTTTCAATTATGAATAAAAGAAAAAGAAATCAAAGTTTAGGTGAGAAGCGAATAAGCTCTCCTCATCACATTTCAGCTTTATTATCTTTTATTATTATTTTTGATTAATTTTATGTTTGGTTATTAACTGCATTTTCAGATAAAGATGAAATTTCATTACATCTCACTCTCAGGATAATAAATTGCAAAATAAAGGCTGATTGATACTGGCTCATGAGAGATCTGTGAGAGATTTTCACTAAGCTTTTAATGAGAACTTGCACATGGCAATGCCGTGTGCACAGACCCTGTATGGAGGGTCCATAGACACTTCACGTGCTGCCATATGGTGCTTCGGTGGTTAAAACTATTCTCCCTTCCTATCGAGGTCGATTGCATTCATTCCTTTACATGGAAAATGTGAAAAAAAAAGAACCTTGTGTCTTCTTTGGTAATCAGTGCAGATGATTGCAGTATGCTGCCATGGAATTCTATTGGCGAGGTATATCACGTCATCATAGGTTTCTAGAAGTGATTGGTAAAGACTAAAAACTGCAAATATTTAGTGTTTTTCAAGTCTATCTATCTCTCACCCCTTCACCCCCGGGTGAGTTTTTTGTTTCTGTTTTACCCTTCCCTTTTTCCAAGAGTCAACTTTTTTTTATTTTTCCATCACTATAGACATACGAGGGTTTGTTTTCTGCGGGACGAGTTGTACTTTTGAATGACATTATTCATTTTACCATATACTGTGCAGGAAAACGGAAAAAAAATGTAGTGAAATTGCAAAAAAGTGAAATTGTGCATTGTTTTGATATTTTAATTTTGTAATTTTCACTATATGGTAAAAGTGACATGCCAATATGATGCCTTGGGTCGGTACGAGTTCATAGATACCAAACATGTATACTTTTACTGTTAATTAGGTGGTTAAAAAAAATTCTCAAGTTTTTCCAAAAAAAGAAATGTGCCTTTGGTGCCATTTTCCGCGACCTGCAGCGTTCTCATTTTCAGGATCTGGGGCTGTGTGATGGCTTATTTTTTGTGTCTTGAGCTGATGTTTTTAATGGTACCATTTTTGGGTAGATGCGATGTCTTTGTTTTCCAAATATGTTTATTAAGTTTTAAAACGTATGGGAGGGGGGGGGGAAGGTACAGAAATAAGAAATAAGGGTAGGGGAAGGGGGGGAGAACATATATTTACAAACATTCAAGACACGCGAGTTATAAACACAGATATAGTTGAGGTTACAAAAAAAACAAAAAAAAAACTAAATTCATCTGTAAAGTAGTTAGGAAAGCAAGTATCTTTATACTTCTAAGCTAGTATAATCATCATAATAAAAGCGAAGACATTTAAATCAGGAAAATACAAGAAACTCTAGTTATGTCACGTAATTAAGTCAAGTCAACAGGCCTAAGTTAGAAGAGAAGGAGAGAAAGCCGTCCACCAGGCTTCCCATCTCCGTTTGAGTTTCAGAAAGTTATTATTCCGTATGGCGGAGTTATACTCAAAGGTGCTATGTTGCGATAATCTTTCAATAAGGTTCACTAGAGTGGGAGGCTCGGGTTTGTTCCACCTAGCAGCGATTAAAACCTTAGCAGTGAGTAGAATGTGTGAAATCAAAAACTTGAAGTCGTGTGGGAGGTCCTCAACACCTATTGAGAGAAGTGCGAGTTCCGGGGAGAATTTGATAATCAGTCCGGTGGTATCTACTATTAAAGATTTGATGCGATGTCTTTGTCACCTGTTAAGGCCACGTTACACACACAGATATCTGTGACCAACTTTTGAACAGATCTCTTGTTGCAGTGAAATCATGGACACATTGTTACATTTGTACACAGCCACAAAATGTAACAATGTGTTCATGATTTCACTGCAACCAGAGATCTGTTCAGAAGTTGGTTACAGATATCTGTGTGTGTAACGTGCCCTTTATTGCATTTTATTGTAATGTTGCGGCTACCAAACAAACATAATGTTGGCGTTTGGACATTTTTTTTCATTATGTAGATTACAGATCTGATTAATTGATTTTAAATTTTGATAGATAGATAGGGCATTTCTGAGTGTGATGATACCAAATATGTATTTTTTTTAATAGTGTTATTTTCAATAGAGCAAAAGGGGGGTAACTTAAACTTTTATTTTTATTGTTTTTGTATTTTTAATTTTTTTTATTAACTTTCATTTTTTTTATGAGCCCCCTAAGGGCACCTGAACACTACACAATCCAGTCACTTGGGCTTCAGCATCTCTCTACAAAGCACAAATGATCACCTTTTGTGGATAGAGCTGCTTGCTGGGGAAGCACAGGAAATGAGTCCTGACAGTCTCCATGGTCCTCACAGAAACCAAGGCTGTCATGGCAACACATCGAGACCCTGTGACTGCATCACGGGGTTGCCGATTTTGAAAGGAAATAGCATGATGCCTGCCACTGGAATAAGGCTCTCTGTCTCTATATTATGCTGCTCTCAGATTAAGATGTAAAAACCTGGTGACTGATTCCCTTTAAAGCTCTCTGAGAAAGATTTATTTCTTAATAATATATTGAAGTTTCACCAATAGATTTTTTTTAATACAATTGTTCAAATGCTTCTTGCACATGCTTGATTTCAATCAAGGATCATGGTTAGGGATGAGCAAGTAGTGAAATATTCAGACTCTCTATACTCATAACGAATAGGTCCTAATACTCGGGTACGCGTTCAATGTAAGTCAAAGGGAAATGCGAGTACTTTCGCAGTGTATCTATATACACTGCGTAGGTGAAATAAAAGTTAATAAAAAGTGTTAAAAATAAAAAAAATAACATACTCATCTATCCGACGGCTGTCCCAGGACCAGAAAACAATACATCCGATGGGCTGCTAGGACTTTAAGTCAGATGGCCGGTAGCGATCAGGTGGTGTGTGACATCACACACCACCTGATCGCTGCTGACCATCTGATTGGCCATCAGAGTTAAGGTCCTGGTAGCCCATCAAATGTATACTTTTCGGGTCCCGGGACAGCCGTCGGATAGGTGAGTATGTTATTTTTTTTATTTTTAACACCTTTTATTAACTTTTATTTCACTTTCGCAGTGTATATAGATACACTGTGAAAGTGAATGTATTACTTGCTACTCCTAATGAGTAATCGCAAGGAAACTAGTGGAGTAGCGAGTACCGAATAGTTATGAGTTTACTCGCTCATCCCTAATCATGGTAGATTGTTGGCTCTAAATACTGACACTATATACGATTAAAAAGTCATAATTATTCACTACTTTGAGTCATTTTGCCCAATATATTTTATTGCTGTGGTCAGTGCTAAGTTATTACTGTTTGAATCTACAGGTTGTTAACCATCATACACTCACAGACTCTCTTCTCTCATCACTGTCCCCAATCTCCTCCTTCTCCTGTTCCAATCTGGCTGTGTATCACTACAATGACTCTCTCCGAAGCACCATGGACCAAGTAGCCCTCCTCACCTTCAAAACTTCCAAACACAGAGTAAAACAGCCCTGGCTCACATCACAAACTCGATTCCTCCAGAGATGCTCTAGAAGTCTTCAACGTCTATGGAGGAAAACACGCACACTAGAAAATTTTATTCACTATAAATTTATCCTGAGAACTTACAACTCTGCCCTTCACCTTGCCAAACAGACCTACTTCACCAACCTTATCTCCTCACTTTCTAACTACCCAAAGAAACTCTTTAACACCTTTTACTCTCGCCTCAATCTTAAAGTGCAGGCCTCTATCACTGACCTCTATGCGTTACCGCTATGCGGTGCTGGATAATGCTGCCCCTAGTTACCCGATATTTACCTTCCAAACCAGTCACACAGGAAGCTGGTGGGAGTGCACTTTACAGCGCCGCACTGGAAACACTGTGGAGCTGGTAGCTGGAAAAAGGCCCAGAACCAGAGAGGACCGACCCAGCTGTGCAGGGCCCTAGAGAGAGGGATGGAGGCCAGTGGGAGCACAGGAAAGAGAAGAAGGGAACATAGTGGTTACCCTTATAGTTCACCCGGACGCCGGAGTCCGTGCCTGCCATTAACCACTTGTGGCAGAGAAACCCCGGAGGAGCCAGGAGGATCTAGTTCCCCCTGAAGGTCAGGAAGCACAGTGCCCAAACGCGACTAGCTTAGGATCGGGGACCCCAAGAAAAGAATAGGGATCCCAAGAGGAGGTCCTCACCGGCAGTTGTGGAAGGAGCATTCTGAGAAGAAGAGAGCGGCAGACATAGATTCAGGCAGATCTACCCAAATCATCGCATACACAGACAGAGGAGGCCTCCCAACTCTCCAAGGCGGACATCCCAAACTGCACCGCCACCTAGTTACCCTCTTGGACCGTACATGCACAGTGACACCAGTAAATGGTATTGAAACAGAGACTGTTGTGTGTGTGAGCCTGATTCATCCTCCATCAGCCATTGAGTGCCCAGGGCATGAAACCGGGACCCAACCAGCCGTGATCCCCACTGAAGCCACCGTCTCGGTATCCGAGTAACCCCTTCCCTGCTGGCCCGACTCACAAACACCTGGGTTTTGGTCTTAAGACTTTAAGATTGCTTGTGCACAAGCAACCTGTCTGCAGTCTTCAGGAGGTCTCCTGTTTGCCTGCGGCTTTTATTATATTTCCATTGTTTCTGTGGCATCCAGTTTCCTGCCAGCGGTTTCCAGTATCACTACCGTCCTTATGGTTTCCAGTATCGCACAACCTACCTGCAGTTTTCAGACTTGTCTGTAGCTTCCAGTTCTACTGTTACCAACCTTCCTACAGTATCCTGTCCCACTATATACTTACCTTCCAGGTTGCCTGCAGCCTACATGGTTTTCAGATTTCTAGTTTCTCCAGAGTCTACTACCTTTACCTGGTCATCTAGGAGCTCTTCTACATGTCCACTTATGGTTTTCAGGATGTCTTCTTTGCTGTGTACTGGCTTCTATGGTAATTAGACTTTTTTGTTTCTTCAGAGTTTTGTCTACTACAATTCTGTGATTTCCAGGACACCTTACTGGATGTCTGTAGGTTTCAGTTCCACAGTTATGTACCTGCGGTTTCTAGTATTATTCTACCTGCCTGCGATTTCCCACTTCAATTGTCCGCCTGTGGTCTTCAGTCCGCCTGCCGTCTGTGCTCTGTGCACTTCACTTGTTTTACTGATGTCAATGGCCAGTGTGCCCACCCGGACCTTGGGCTTAAAGGGTCTCCCTCCCCAGTGAGTACCCCAATCCAGAAGTTTACTTTAATTTCTATTATTATATCCATCTAAAAATCCCTAACCTTTTCAGTACTATTAATGCTACAGTTGTGACATATTAGGACAGCAGTACTGCAACATACTTGATAGAGGTTTTTTAGAAACAAACTTTCTATTCTTTCAATATTTGAATCTTCAGAATTATGATGTAATTCACGTATTAATAACAAATTCTTCCACCATGTTTGCTATTTATCACAAATAATTTCCCTTAATATTTGCTTCAAACCTCCTGCCTTTATAGCATGTCTTACTTTGCATGATTTCTTCTTCACCGCTGTGTACTTAATGGCAGAAAAACCCTAGCAATAAATTACCGAATAATAAACATTTGAATGATATTCCCATCCCTGGTCACAGCACGGCAATATTGCTCAAATCAAAATTGGATAGAAATTTAACGCGCTCATCATTTGTGTGTGTTTTCAAGACATTGTTCAGCAGTCAATTCATTACATACTCATTCAGCAAAGCATAAAGTAACTAACTCAAAGAGACAAAAGCACTATGCCTTATTAAAACAGCATATGAAAAGAGACTTGGATGTGAAAAGCGGTAATTCACTATGTAATGCGATTTACAATTTAAAATAAATGTACAATAAAGTGTATCTTCTATTAAGGAGTTTTAAACCACTGTGACTTGTCGCTTCCCATGGCGCTCTACCATAAATTTTTGCTTCAGCTCAACAAAGTTATGTAAATGAAGAAAAGTATTTCTCCACTTTGCAAAGACATTTCCTTCCTGCACAGCACATTCCGGTACGCGTGTGGAACCATATGAAAACAACACAATACACAATTACTTGTCTTCTCCAAGAAAGGTAACTGAAATACAGAACCCAACTGTGTTCTTGATTAGAATCAATAAAACTACTTTTTTAAGTATCATTTTCTTACCACATGAAGCCATTTTCCTTTCACTACCGGTACGCCACCCTACCTCCCTCCATTCCTTTCAGTTCTCCTTGCGCTTGAGGTAGATACATTTTCTAGCAATTTTAAATCAGCCATTCTATTGGGTTCATTTGTACAACATTGTAAATATTGAGACAAATGATGTGTTTGTCCAGCTATTTAAATCCTACAAGGCATGGATATGTATTCATTACTTTACGAGGTGCTATATTATGTGACAGTTCCATGAGAATCATTTTTCTAGTTAACAGGAAATGTGGGAAATTATTATTAAAGGAACACTATGTGCTGGATACAGTTTATCAATACAGAATACAAAAAAATGATTTACGAAATTGATCTCCTACTGAAAATCTCTGGCAAGGAGATAATGTTTCTCCTTAAGTCTCTCCTCATTGTAAAATATGAAAATACTCTTCGTCTTGTCAGAGGTCATCTTCAGAGCTCAGAAGAGCTAGTGTTATGAACATCAAGGAAAGCTGTCAATTGATTCATGCTGCCACACGTATATGCAGTGTGAATCAGAGCTTTGCTGCATGATTACGTATTTCCCAATTCGTGAAGAAGACAAAGGCTGGGGTCACACTTGGCGTGCAGTTTTTCTGCATTTTCAAAACCGGATTCCATTTTTGGAAATTGCCATTTTTTTCATCTAAAAAAAGCTATGCATTAACACTTGGTACTTATATGTGCCGTGCTTTAACAAATGCGTTTCCCATAGGGCCTTATGTTAAAAAAATGCATAGCGTTTTTTAGCAGTGCATTTTGACACTGCATTTTTTGCATGGAAGCCTATGGATCCGTTAAAACCATCAGTTCTTCTAAAATTCTAAGTTGAAAGACTCATGGTTTTATTGAATCCAGGGCTCAAATGTGACCCTAGCCAAAGAGGGAGGGCAAATTTTAGGACATGCTCGTAGCCCAACCTCACTCACATCCATTTACTATTTTATTCTTACCTGGCCACATTAAGAAAAGTTTAGAAAGTGACAGACAACTCTTTAATGGCTATTTTTGCTTGTTGCTAAACCTTTCTGCTGTCCTTTCATCTATAGACACAAAACAATGGATACGGTCTGGGGATGGATTTGTCACAAAACTCGACTAACCCCACTGACTATAATGTATTCCATCAACTCTGTGTTTGTGTGGCCTTCATATTTAAAACCTAAAGAGCCTGTCACACGCTACAATATCGTTAACGATATTGTTGGTACTGTACGTCACAGCTTTTGGGGCGGTGCATGTGACACCTAGATAAGACAAAAAATAAGTCGTTGATCGTTGATCGTAGATTTATGAACATGTTCAAAAACCTGTCGCCATTCAACCTGCTGTTTGTGACACCTTGATAACGATGTCGTTTACGGCTTCGCCTATTCAGAACTGAAGGACATAGGCAACCAAATGACAGCAAGTATCGTTCGCTTGTCACGGAATCGTTGCTGCGTCGTTCTCGATATCAGTACGTGTGAGACCTCACTAGCGATCATTGAACGTCGTTCCAGTGATGTAGGTCAAGTTGGATCATTGGTCAGTTCGCCGACACGTTGAAGCATGTGACGGACCCTTAAGTTATTATTCCTATTGGTTCACTCTCAGTTTGCCACCTCAGTGCTCTTTACTACCCTCAGGCCGTCTCCTAGTTGCTCTATTCTGCTCTTAATTCATCTCCTCAACATTCCTCTCTGCCCTCAGACAATGTTTTTGGCACTTCTTTCTGCTGTCTCATCAGAGTTCTCTGTTTTAAGGCCATCTCTTTGGTGTTCAGCTCTGCTCTCATGCTATCTCTTCAGTGTTCTTCTCTGCCCTTGACAATTTCCTTTATCTTTTCAGCATCCCTCTCTACCCTCCAGTTGTCTCGTAAGTGTTCTGTTCTGCCCTCAGGCTGTCTCCTTGGCTTTCCTTTCTGCCCTCAGATCAAAGCAAGCAGTTAAGAACTGGAGTGAGGGCAGAAAGGACGGTCTTAATAGGAAAACATTACTATGGTTTTGTAGATACAATTTAATACATATGTCATTGTTATTTAAAGGGAACCTGTTTGGTCGAATTACACGCTTATGGTACCTTTACACACCGCTACCAAAGGTAGCAACAGATAGGCACGGCACGTGCACACGCGCGTTTTCAACGGTTGCTAACGGTACCTGATGCAGCAAATACACGCCGCCACAAGGTGCTCCACAGAAGGTATTTTCGATCCCCGGAAGTGCCGACGGGTGCCGCAGGTTACCTTCTGTGGAGCACCTTCCCTGATTTACACGCCGCTACCACAAGGAAATATGGGCGTACATATTGTGCGCCGTAACTACATAGGCATGACAAGAGTTGTGTATTACGCGACGAACATACGGTGATTGGACAATGCAATAACATCATGATTGGCCAGCCAGTGCTGGGAGGCTGGCTAATACATGACGCTATAGCAAATGTGTAGTGTGACTGGTCAGATCGTTAAATATACCGCACTGTGCAGGGACAGCCAATGGGTACACAGTAGTCCCCACCAATGATCGCTGATGGGGCGTGGTATACACGACGCTGTGGAACGCCCAGGGGAACTCAAATACCGTACCTGTGCCCCGATTACACGCCGCTACCATAGGGATTATACCTGCTTGCTTTTCAGCACGGCTGAAAGACAGGTATCCAAAGAGACAGAAAGGTACAACCTGAATTACACTTCGCAGTGTTTTGAAGGTAAAAGGTACAATTGTCTCCGATACCTGCTGGTTTCTACCTTTCGGTAGCGGCGTGTAGAGGGACCATTAAGGTGCGTTCACACACTGAGTATTTGATGTTTATTTTTATGTGAGTGCTCTTGCAGTTCTTGTGGCAAAAACAAGGAGAGGGTGATTAATATCAGCAGTTGGTGATTAAATACAGAAGTGAAGCACTTGTTCCTATTAGACTTTGGCTAGGGTCACATTCACGTTTTCAGCGCTGCCTGGGGGTAGCGCTGAAAACATAGATTGCGGCAGCATAAACGTGGTGCTACCGCCATGGTAGCACCGTGTTAATGCTGCCCATACTCACCTATGGAGGTCCCATCCCTAGTGCAACGTTAACCCTGGCATCAGATGAGAATCCTACGGTATTTCCAAATGCGAGCAAAGACGCTGTTCTTCCGCAACCCAAGCAATGGGGTGGTTGTGGCACCTGCGTCCAGCCATGCTATCAAGGAGGCAATTGGTGGTATTTGTAGACACAAGGCTACCTTAGGGCATCAGTCACACTGGTACATATGATGCATAGTGTCAGACTGCAGCCTATTGGTCACGCCCATGCTATTAGATCAGGCGGGCTGTTCTGCAATATATACATACATCACAATTGATAGACACCCTCCAGAGGGCTTAGCCACACACTGCAAAAGATTAAAAGGTACAATAAAACACTAAAGATGAAACTGTGAGGTGTTAGTAGACATTTTGGACAAAATACGTAAGCTTGTAACCTAACGCCAAGGGCCCTCAATAATCACCAAAGTAGGACATAGAAGTAAGAAAAAACTCACTGAAAAATAGCCATGTTAAACCACCAAACATTCAGAAAAAATCTTGTCTACAAATACCACCAATCGCCTCCTTGATAGCATGGCTGGTCGCAGGTGCCACAACCGCCCCCATTGCTTGGGTTGCAGGAGATTGAGCACAGGTTTTCAGACACTTGTGTTGCCTCTCAGTGGAGCTGGCAGCCTCCTGCTAGGTGCAATGGATGTTTAACATGTCTATTTTTCGGTGAGTTTTTTCTGAGTTTTTTTGTCCTACTTTGGTGAGCTTTTTCTGAATGTTTGGTGGTTTTCCACTAAACAAACATATAGTTAGGAGACATATGGTTAGGACTCATAAGCATGAGGGCCCTTTGCATTGGCTTACGAGCTTACGTATTTTGCCCAAAATATTCACTAACACCTCACATCTTCATCTTTAGTGTTTTATTGCACCTTTTTATCTTTTGCAGTGTGTGGCTGAGCCCTCTGGAGGGTGTCTGTCAATTGTGATGCATATATATGGTGCGGAACAGCATGCCTGATCTCATAGCATGGGCATGACCAATAGGCTGCAGTCTGACACTATGCATCATGTGTACCAGTGTGACTGACGCCCTAAGGTAGACTTGTGTCTGCAAACACCACCAATGGCCTCCTTGATAGCATGGCTGGTCTCAGGTGCCACAACCGCCCATATTGCTTGGGTTGCAGGAGATTGAGCACCGGTATTCAGACACTTGTGTTGCCTTACAGTGAAGCTGGCAGCCTCCTGCTAGGTGCAATGGATTTTTAACGTGGCTACTTTTAGGTGAGTTTTTTCTGAGTTTTATGTCCTACTTTGGTGATTTTTTTCACAATGCACGACATATATGATTTTTAATATTATATGTCAGACTAATGATGTTACAATGCGGTATGTAACATTGTGGATTATATTAATCAAAGTATAGCGGGTGGTGGCTGCAAACACACTTTGGTCTGACTGTCAAGCCGGCTTTGTTAAAGTCCTGGGTTGTGCTTATTTTCGCTGCATTGGCAAGCCTGTACGTCTGAAAACTGGTGGCTTCTGTACTTTCAGTACTATAATAATAATAATAATAATCTTTATTTATATAGCACCAACATATTCCGAAGCGCTTTACAATTCACAAGTTCATATACAAAGATTTATGAGAAACAATTATAAAAATGTACAATAATTAAGCAAAAATAATGACGAACCTGCTTGCAGAAGCTTGCAATCTAACAATGAGGTGGGGGTGACATAAAGTACAGGTGCTTATTTAAAATGATGGTCCAGCCAATGTGATGGCATAGGGAGTAGATAAAAGCTGCATGAGTGGCCAAAAGCCAATCTGTGTAGAGCTCTTTGGTCTGGTGGAATGTGACAGAGAAATAATGTTAAGAGCAATAGTGAATACCTTATGTCTAAATTAATACGATTAGGGAGAATAATAGGCTGCCCTCTACAGATGTGTTTTTAGAGAATGCCTGAATATGTGTAAGTTGTGGATGGTCCATCTTTCTTGAGGTAGAGCATTCCAAAGGACTTATGCAACTTTGGGGAAGTCTTGGAGATGGGAATGGGATGTTCGGATTAATGCAGATGTTAGTCTAAAGTCGCTTCCAAAGTGAAGGAGACGGGAGGGGTGATTGACAGAGATGAGGTAGAGAGGTAGAGAGGTGCTGCACTGTGACACTGTGAAGGGCTTTGTGGGTAAGAACTGTCGAGCCCACTGGGACGAGGGTACTCAATACCGGACCGTGTCTGCTTCGGGGGAATGTCACGGGTTTTGGTCCGGACCGTGTCCCGGGCCCTGGCAAATAAAAGGGTGTACTTACAGGGGAGAATAGTCTATCGTGACGCCACCCACTGTGTGCGGCCAGTAGTGGGGCCGCCGCTGCTGCAGAACATCCGGGGATGATGTAATAGCAGCGGAGATAGAATAGTTCCAGTGGGCAGAACTGGGTTCCCTGGGGCAGTGTTGGTAAAGTCTATGATCGAGGTGAATAGTGGAGATGGGTTAAGGATCACACACTTACGTTTTGTAGTTTCCAAAGCTTTACTGCGGTGTTATTGCAGATTGTCCACAGAGTCTGTACGAGGCTGGGTTTTCCTACAACCCTGTCCGGGTCATCAGCTTCCTCGTGCTGTGCTGTGTGTGTGTGTGTCCTGGCTGCTGCGTCTAGCTGAGCTGCTGGGACTGTCTCACTCTCTCTCTGTTCTGCTGGTACCACTTGGCTAGGCAACTTGGGTCCTCTGTGCTGACCCCTCCGTGTGGCTTTGCTCTGGTACTGTGGTCATGTAGAGGCTCCACTACTCCTGGATTCACTGTGCTGTGGGTGCCAGACACAGTGCCGGATCTGGTGTCCGTTCTGTGCGCTCTTCTGGGGCGAGTGATGGTAGCACTCCAGCTCCCAGATGGGTCTCTCTGCTTGTAGATCTCCTTTTCCTCAGACCCTCACTAGGCCTGGAATCAGTGAGCAGACTGTAGAGAAGCTTGGCACAGCTCCTTTTACACTGCAGTCTCTCTCCTCTTCACAGTACTGCCTGTACTGAACTAACTAACTACTTCTTGTGGACCTGGAGTATTTAAGAGAGCAGGTTGTGCTCCCCCTCCTGGCCCAGAGGTGCTAGTGTAAGTCAGTGTGTTGTGGGGAGGGAACCCGTGTGATGTTACTGTGGCACATTAACCCATGGGGTGCCACAGAAAAGCAATTTGAATTGGATCCTACAGTGTATAGGCAGCCAGTGCAATGACTAGCACAGAGCGGAAACATCTGATTAACGGTTAGCTAGATAGGTCATCCTGGCTGCTGCATTAAGAATAGACTGGAGAGGGGAAAGCTTACTGAGGGGGAGGCCAACTAATAAAGAATTAGAATTAGAAGTAGAATTCTATGACTGAGCACCTTCCTAATAATCTTAGCCTGCAGAGTAACTCAGCATCTCAATAGCATTATCCATTGGTACAGATTGCCTCTAAAATAAGTAATAAAATATTATTGTTTTATTATGTTGTATTATTTTTGGAGGGCTTTTTTTTTAATTAGAGAAGAGAAACAGATGATACTGGTAGATAAAAAAAGGGGAAGGGGAACAAGAGGCGCAATAGTGCCCTATCACTTAGACACTATGACCCAGTGGTATATAGGTAAACCACTCACCTATGTCAGTTGTGAGACCCACAACTGGTTTGCAGACATGTAGTATCAAAATCCTGCCGGCTGCCGCTGAACCTCTTCCAACCACTCGCACATGGAATCTCAGGAAGATAGGGGAAAACAGAGGTGTATAATGGTCCGCGCTGCCGAAATCCACTTGCTCCAGAGAACACACGGGTCAGTGATGTTCAAGCAAAGTTCCTTTATTGAATCCTACGCATTTCGGTGCATTCCTGGCACCTTCCTCAGGGAAGATCCCTGAGGAAGGTGCCAGGAAGGCACCGAAACGCGTAGGATTCAATAAAGGAACTTTGCTTGAACATCACTAACCCGTGTGTTCTCTGGAGCAAGTGGATTTCGGCAGCGCGGACCATTATACACCTCTGTTTTCCCCTATCTTCCTGAGATGATAGTGGTAGACAGATAGATAGACCGTGCCTTATTTGTACACCACTGTGCAATGTGAGCTCAACAGGTCAGTCCTCCCACTACGCAACACTACACTGATGGCAGGGTGGAACATTTGGCTCCCCGCCTGGGACACTGGGGAAGAGACTCAAATTTGAGGCTGTCCCGCTGGATCCCAAATGGTTGGGGGTTGCATGATTTCAGTTAGGTATACTTTTTGTTTGAAATTTCCAGTGTTTCAGAGCAGATACAGTTTTAAGAGTCTGTGGGGAGGGACTATAGTGAGAGATGAGGCTAGTTGGTTCCACCCCAAGTTGGCTTTACCTTCTCTCTTCCAAATGATTGATATGTCTCTTCCTTCTTACATACAGGAGAGTGACCTGTCAATTAACTTTAGCAGTGTAGGTTGGCTTGTGGCTCTTCAAACTATTATCTCTGGAACATGTATTACAGAAAGTCTCTGATTCTGGCTGCATACATCAACTGGCATGTTCCCATAGGGCTAAGGTTAAATGTGACTGGGTGTTGCCTGCATTGCCCAGTATCTCTGGCTGCAATGTTGCTAAAACATGACAGCGGTTTCTGACAGAACAGATCAATACAGGAGCAGAATTGAGCAAATATATGACACAAATTTAATAATCAGCTGAATGAAGATGTTACACTGTTGTTTCTATTTATGTAACCCTGACATATAACATAGCTTGTGTCTGTGACTGCAGCTTAATATGAATTACTTAAAGGGGACTATACTATCAATACATTTTGCAGAAGCTGATTAACACAAGTGAATATGATTGCTTAACATATATCTATCTAACAAGTCTCTTACCTCATCCCAGTGCTGGATTTACATTTACTCTACTTCCTAGTGCTATCTACTCCTGCATCTCTCTGAATAATAACTAAGGAGTAAGCAGCGGGAATCCATCCAAGTGTATGGCAGATATCATAATAGCTTTTCTCTTCTCACCAGTACAGAGACAATTGCAAATTTAGGGCTAAAGCCCAAATTGATTGAGCCGTTTCTAATGTAGGATTCAAGAATTTATGTTATTTCACATATGCACACATTGAAAAGCTTATTCTGAAAAGTTACTTGAAAAAACAGTGCCAGGCACAGCTCCAAAGGTGTGTATAGTACTGCAATACCAAGAAAAGCTTTAACTAAATGTATGGTGTCGTTTCCTGTATTCAGCCTATCGACAGGGTAGAGGTCCTCGAAAACACATACATGTTATATCACATAAATACGTGGAAATCTTACAGCTATATCATGGGGCATAAAGAGGGTAAAGCTTTTGGCTCAAAACTTGCAGAGTGTCATGGCAGCATCTGACACTGTTCACACTGCAGACTCCACACTATGGTTTCTCTGATGCTTCTGAGTTGCATAGCCAAGTTTGAGCATCGACCAGCTGTGTTCTCATTAGTGATCAGGCTAGCAAAAGTTAATCTCTGCTAACCTCCTGATTATAAATAGGATCACATGTTCTAGGAAATTTATCGCTCCCCACTTTTTCAATATGGTGGGATTTGTCTTCCCATGCCAACTATAACTTTGGCAATACTAATCCTTGTGGTGTTGTGGTCCAGTTGCTGGTGATCTTCTGATTGCTGTTTGGTGTGCTGTGGAGTCCTCTTGTCATCTGTTTTTTTCATCCTGCTCTTTATTTCATCCTATGCATGTATTGTGTCTTACCTCTATGTATATAGCTGCGAGTGAGAGCCTTTGGTTTTCCTATTGTTCTTTTTGTGTGGTGTTTTATCACTCCTGTCTCGACCCTTCTCTGGAGTGGGGAAGAGGAGGTATTAGATCAGGGCTGGCGAGATGCAGGGCAAGGTTTGCAGCCCAGACATCGTCACCATCAGAGGTATCTCTGGGATAGGGGTCAGCTAGACCCCTAGCCTGAAGGTCAGTCTAGGAGATCTTGTCTCTTTGTCATTCCTTACAACCCTGTGACATTTTTCTTACCCATTATATCCCTTGCCTATCCAGTCAGTTAAACCAGTGATTGTTTGCAGTAGTGATCATTGCACAGCACATCATGGCTGCAGCCAAGGAAAGAAAGACTAGCAGGGAGCATAAAAACAGCGGGGAATCAAGTTATTGTTTTAAATTATCATTGTTTATTGGTAATTAATACTGAATTTCCAAATTGCATATATTTAGATCAGTTGAAATGTGTGTTACAGAAAAAACTATGGATACAGATATATTATATAGTTTTCAATGCAAGGAAAGGTCTTTCCATTATTTATTTATTGTGTACTTATCCTGTGGGCTTCATGTTTAATTAGACAGACATAACATATTTAATTGGTGCTCCCATTGAGAAAGTGGACCAATGCCCTAAAAGATGTTTGTAAGAGATAATAGTAATTCTCTGAATGTCTTCTCTTATCTCGCTCCTTCATACAGCTTTAAACCGTTCAGCCCTTTATGAAAATGTAATTTATTTCTAAACAAGAAATACGAAACTACTAAAACTTATACAAGCCTTTGACTAGAAGGAAGTTTAATTCTTCTCAATTATCATATTCTTTTTATGAGAATGACTTTTATGAGTCAAGAGCATTAAGTGTTTTATTGGTCATTAAAAACACCATGTGTCATACAGCCCGAGTCTTCTGTACAAATACCCTGAAGAAATGGAAAGTGTAGCTGTAAGTGAGGGATTTACTGACAAGTGTTTCTTCCAAACAGTCCTGTAGTTTAAAGAGGTTTTTTGAAACAGTGATCACTACAAATGAGAGAATCAATTCAAAGTAAATCAGAGTAAATTACCTTCGAATTTACCAAAATAATCAGATTTGTCAAAATCCAATTTTTTGTGATTCAAAGCTATAATTTTGTTGTTTTATTGTAAGCGTGGGAAGCGATTAAAAAAATGATACATTATTGTAGGCTCTACCTTTTATGTCCCATGGTCACCTCACTCTTTGCAAATATTCAATTCCTTCCTATATCTGTGATCTTCTTCTTTACAGCCCTACCGCTTTAGTGCTTCCAGTACTAACTAAGCTCACGTGAGACCTAATGATGTTAGGACGCCGAAGAGTAATGAACGTCATAATGTGCAAGGCCTAGTTACTGCCGAAGAGTGAATACTGAAGATAAGAGTGCTGGATCTAGAGGAAGGGAGCAAGTTAAGGTCTAGGTGAGGAGTTGCTATGACAAAACTGGTGAGTCTAACTTTTTCTTTTTGGCAATCATGGCACATTTGATTTGCAGTGAATAAAGGTAAAGCATCACTCAAGTATTTTAAGGTACAAAGTAAAAGCAGCCCCATACAGGCGCTAGGATGGTGACTTCAATCACATCTTCAGTCTTCTCATTAGATGGTTGGTTGCAGAAATAGCGTTAATTAAAGTTGAGGAAATGTGTGCAGCGGTGACTGACGTGTGCAGCAAGGACGAGACTTTGTGGGTCGGGTCCTCCATATAGATTCCTCCCTCTGCCTTCTTCTGATGTGCCCCCTCCTTTGTTCACTGACATCTTGCGCCGCACCACCATTGCCACTGCTGGCAATGCGTGCACACTACTATAGGAATGGTGATGTCATTAAAATGGCACCGGACTCAGTGCATGTGTGTAGCACGATCTCTGGTACTATTTTAATAAGGACACTGAGGGGATGACTATGAGTGACATGGGCACATGTGCAGATTGAGGTTTTTTTTCATCTACGCACACGCCCCTGCTGCTCACAATCTTCTTATCAGTGTCCTTAGTAAAATGGTGACGGAGATGGTGCTATACACATTCGCAATTTTAATGATGTCACCATTCCGATATCAGTGCCCACGTGTTGCCAGCAGCAATGATAGAGCTGTGCGAGATTTATATAAAGAAAAGAGGGGGGTGTATCAGGAGGAGGCAGGAAGAGGAATCTATAAAGAGGACCTGATAGGTAAAGTCCCGCCCGTGCTGCACACATCGATCACCGCTGCACACATTTCCTCAACTTTAACTAAAGACACTATTGCAAGCAACCATCTAATCAGAAGACTGAAGGTGTGATTCAAGTCACCATCCTAGCGTCTGTATGGAGCTGCTTTTATTTTCTACTTTAAAATCTGATGGTTGGTTCCCTTTAAAGCTCCACTACAGTGGTACAATAAAAAAAATGCTAGAGTGGTGCTATAACATGCCTTATGTTTCCTAACTTTATTCCAGCAATTAAAATTTTGTCAAATTCACTAATCTTTTTAAATCAATATATCTTTATTTGATGAATATAAGATCACAAAGGGTCTGATCATATAGACCCCAAAACCTTATTGTGAATGGAATGCAGTGGTAGTGCATAGGCATAATCACTGCTTCTCCATATAATATCTTTGAAGCAGTGCTACATACAGTGAATTGAGTTGTGGTCGCGCCATTCACATAAGGAATTTACTTGTTTTCAATTTATTAATAGAAAAGCAAAATGAATCAATCTGTTTTCCTTGTCTATTGCACGGCTTCTATATCTTTGAGTTGAGGTGCGGCATTGAAGGCACTTTAGATAGCAGTGATAATACTGTATGAAGCTCTATACAGCTGTACAGACCAATCTCTGGCCGCAGTGATATCTGATTAGCAACATAATTGACTCCTGTCGTGCTTAATTTAATGTTATACTGGGCCTAGCAGAAAAATTAGCATTTTCCCTTTTTTTTGGCATAGACTACGACTACTAATAAGACCCAGACATCATGGAATTCTGGCTGGTGAAAAGCTTTGATCTACAGAGCAGAAATTGATAAAAGTACAATAATAAAGAATGGATCTTACAGCTACCAAAAAAATATTTTGTAATTCATGCTTCAGATATTAATTCATTCTTGACAATGCAATTTTCCATTTTTATTCTTCCATTTTTCCTCCCCTTCTTCTTAAAGCTAATATTGTTTTTCCATCTACATAATCATTTAAGGACTTGTTTTTCACTAGATACAATTTTAATTTTGAATACTACCATTTATTTTTGTTGAGGAGAGCCATAGGATCAAATACTTAATTAATCTTAATACATAAGGGCATGGGAGAAATGATCTATAGAGTGTATTATTTCCACCTTACATAAGCTTGTTTCAGACAAAGATGGCTCCCATTTCCTGCCACATCACCACATGTTCTGAGACAAGACAAAGACTGATCAATCACACAGAATGACACCTCATCTGATGGCTTCGTGGATCAACCTAACCTGAAGACCTGATGGACTAATCTACCTTGATGACCTCATGAATCCCCACATGAACTAGCCCATGTCCTAGCTCGTTAACCAAAGAATACATTCCATTTGTCCTCATTACTTGTAACCGAGCCCCCTTAAAGAGCTTTGTTAAAACCCATGTGTGATCAAATAAAACTCACTTTGGAGCTGTGCCTTGTGGAGGGCTGAGGAGAGCTTACACCTGATTGTGTTATCAGTGTATTTCTTTCATCGCATGCATCAGTCCATATCAATCAGGACAGGGACAGGCAACTTATTAATAATAATATTATAAAATATTAATCCCTGAGATTTTAACATACATTATACTGGAAAAAGTAGGGTGAAATTGGAGAAATAAATGGAATTCTGTATTTTTTCCCATATTTTTGTTTCATACTTTATTATTTAGTTTAATTTGAAAACTTGAACCTGATCAATTGGTCTATTTACTGCTAAACAACTGTATTGCAGTATATAGCAAGATTCTGTTTTAATATGAAACCCACCAACAGGTTGGGATTCACAGGGTTACAAAGATGACAACCATGAGGGTCTTGATCAAGTCCTCTTTCTGCCATGAGAACCCATTAGTACCCTACAATAACATAGGTGGGTTGGTGGTTGGCCATGCACAAGTGCACCGCCGATCGCACTGATGGAATCCTGTAGCTGCTGGTACAGGAAGATGCTGGCTGTGTATTACAGTGGTCATCAGCTGGATATGTTGTGGGCTTAGATCCTGGGCCTTCTCCATAAACAGGTACCCAACACTTGACGAACCAGCTCATCATCAGTCCGGAAGCGGTTAAATTTATCCGTCTTATGATATACAAGGCCAGGAATAGCCAAAAATAATATAAATGTATATATATATATATATATATATATATATATATATATACACACACACTACCTTCTCACCCATGTGAGGTGGTTATTTGTCCTTCCTTATTCTCGCGTCCTCGGCCAGAGCTCTGGGAGTTTTAGGGTTCTGCGCAGGATCATAGTTGCTCCCAGAACTGCACTTTTCTGGACAGAGAGTTTAGGTATTGCTCTTGGAATCTGTTGCAGCCATTTTACCAGCTTAGGGGTCACTTCTCCAAGTGCTCCTATCACCACTGGAATAATTTTTGACTTTGCCTTCCACATCCTCTCCAGTTGTTCTTTGAGGATCTGATATTTCTCCAGCTTCTCATATTCCTTCGTTCTGATATTTATATTATTTGGCAATGCCACATGTGTTATAATTGCTGCCTTCTGCTCATTGTCTACTCTCATGCTATCTGGCTGGTTAGTCAACACCTGCTTATATGTCTAGATTTTAAAATCCCACAGGATTTTGGCTCTTTAATTCTGCACCACTCTTTCTGGGGTCTCCCATCTGGACTTATGGGGATTTATATGTTGTATAGAAGTTCCTGTATACAGTTCCCGCTACTTGGTTGTGGTGTTCAATGTATGCTACTCCTGTTTGCATTTTACATCCTTCCAACGTGTTGTACTATTTCAGAGGTTTCATTACGTAGTCTGCACTTTTGGTCTTGTCTTGAGTGGTAGATCCCTGCTCCTATGGATCTTGTACTCAGCGCCTGCTCTTGTGTTGCTATGACAAGTGCCTCTGTGCTGTCCTGGAGTCCAGCCTTCTCCAGCCATTGGTAGGATTATTTCATGTCAGCCACCTCCATTATCTGTCGATGGTACATGCCATGCAGTAGCTTGCCTTGCCATGGCTCTTTCAAGTTCCTTTTCTTCCTTTCAGGGCTGTTGTAGTGGCTGCTTTAGGTTCTCCCACAGCATCTCAACTTTTGGTGCCATTTTTCTGATGTATTCCTGGATACTTGTTGTTTGGATGCCTATCAAACCCTGACCACCCTCCTTTCTGTTGGCATACAATCTTTGGGTGTTAGACTTGGGGTGGAACACTCCATGCATTGAAAGGAGCTTCCATGTCTTCACATCTGCTGCTTCCATTTCTTCCTTTGGCCACCACACTATGCCAGCAGGGTATCTGATAACTGGCAGGGCACATGTATTGATGGCATGAATCTTATTCTTCCCATTGAGCTGGCTCTTCAGGATCTGTCACCATTTGATGGTATTTTGCCGTTGCTGCTTTCCTTGCCTCCTCATCATGGTTACCATATCCCTGTGGGATGCCAAGTTACTTGTAGCGTGTCTGTACATCTGCTATGTGCCCTGCTGGTAGTTCTACTCCATCAGTCCCTACTACCCGCAATTCTCCAGTCCAAAGGTCATCCCAAAGTCTTTGCTGTATATCCTTTTCAGGTGGATCAGTGAACTGATGTCTAATTCATTTTTTTGCATACAGCTTAATGTCATCCATGAAGAGCAGGTGACTGGTTGTGCTTCCACTCTTGAACTTGTATCCATAGTCCAACTCTGTAATTATCTGACTTAGAGGGTTTAAGCCTGTGCAAAACAGTAATGGTGACATTGAATCATCTTCCTATATGCTGCTATTAATGGACACTTAGGCTAGTTGTCTTGAGTTGACTTCCAGTGTTGTCCTCCATAGCTCCATTGAGTTGCTGAGGAAGGTTCTTAATTTCCTGTTGAAATTGTAGAGCACCAAGCATTCACAGATACATGTGTGTGGTATTGAGTCATAGGCATTCCTTTAGTCAATCCAGGTTATTCTGAGATTGGTCTGTTGGGATCTTGAGTCTTGAACGACTGCTCTATCTACTAAGAGCTGGTGCATAGAACCTCTGGTGTTGTTCCCAATGCCTTTCTGAGCTGGATTCATGTACTAATTCATATGGTTCTGTAGCTTGATGGCTATGATGCCTGATAGGAGTTTCCACATGGTTGTGAGGCTGGATATTGGGCGCTGGTTGAATGGAATTGTTCCTTTCTGGGGATCCTTCATCATCTGCACTGTTCTTCCTTGTGTGAGCCAAGCAGGTGGTGGCCTACTTCTAGCAGCTGGTTCATCTGTTTTGCCAGGCGTTCATGTTCCATTGTTAAGTTCTTTAGCCAGTAGATGTGGATCATGTCCAGCTACTTTGTACTTTGTCCAGCTTGGTCTTATCCTTGGTTTTCATCCACTTTCGCTATACTTGTTACTCGGCAAGTAATGCTGGTGCTCGTGAGTAATGTGTCGATCTTAATCGATCTGACTCATATTGCCGGCTCCCTCCAGTACACTAAGGCCCCTTTCACATCAGTGTTTTTGGCCAAATCCAGCTGATCCGGCAGATTTACCACATCTACCAGGTTGATGGCCTAACGGCCGAACTTGCGGCGCCGATCCGGCAAGCCCCGTGCATTCTCTATGGGGCTTGCGGCAAGTGCGGTATTGCCGCCAACCAACATTTGCGGCAGTTGCAGCCGCAAAAAAAAACGAGTGCAGCTGTGGTTGTTTTGCGCGTCCACAACTGCCGCAAATGCCGGATTGCAGCAGTACTGCTCTTGCCACACTTGCCACAAGCCCCATTGAGAATGAATGGGGGATTGCTGCAAGTGCACCGCAAGTCGACCGTTAGGCAGCCAACCCGGCAGATGCGGTAAATCTGCCGGATAGGCTGTATCCGTCCGAAAACGCTAATGTGAAAGGGACCTAAGTGAGCTGGCACCTCAGTGAAAGCAGATTGGATGTTAGGTTCTCTCTGTGGGGCACAGCAAGGTCTTTTATGCAGTAGAAATGTAAAAAAGCCCACCCTCCTGCCCTGTCCTGGAAAGACTCTTTTTATGGCCGGATGTGTGTGGGCAGAACCTATCACTAAATGACTAACATTGGACCCACTATTTGGACGAATATGCGAGTATTAAAACAAACTCGTAACGAGTATAGCGAGTGCGAATATTATGCCACTTGCGCATCACTATGTACTGAGCCTTGGCAGTCGGTTTCTGGGTATCATGGTATTTAGTTAATTTATGATCTTCTGTTTCAAATTAGCTACTGTACTGTTGTGATTGCAATCACAAATTTTTTGGTATTATTATCTTCTTATAATTTGTCTTCAACGAAAAAACACAAAAGAGAATGAAGCAAAAAGCAAAACATTGATCATTTCACACAAAACTACAAAAATGGGCCAGACAAAAGTATTGGCACCGTCAGCCTAATACTTGGTTGCACAACCTTTAGCCAAAATAACTGTGATCAACCGCTTCTGGTAACCATCAACAGGCTCGGTCTGGGCCGCCGGGTAACCGGTTAAAAGTCATGGTGGGCCCCAAGGCATTGTGACCCGCCCCCCTAGCCCCGCCTCTCAACAGGCCCGAACGGGTCCCCCTGGAGCAGCGGTGGAGAACATCTGGCGGCTAAGACCTACCTTCCGGTGGCCGGGCACATTTCCAGAGACCGCAGTGCACGGCCGGCAGCTGCATTGTTTGGCTGCCAGCCCTGACAGCGTGTATGCTGTGAGGAGCAGAGAGAGCACTGTCTGCAGCCGGTACTTCCTCACACAGCAGGCAGGGCCAGAGCGAGGATGAGGTGTGTGGATGGGGACAGCACGTGAAGTCCTGCATTCCACATGAAGAGGAGCAGACAGAGCTGCAGAAACAGTGTGGAAGTAGAGGAGGTATGTGTACCTCCCAGCAACAGCTGCAGAAATCAGTGTTTCTCCCCCAGCAGCAGCCATATGTCTCCCCCTTGGCACCAGCAATATGTGCCCCCTCCTTAGCAGCAACATCACTGTGCTCCTTCAGCTGCAGCAATAAACAATATGTGTGCCCCCAAGAAGCTGCAGCAATCAGTATGCCTCCCCCAGCAGCAGCCATATGTCTCTCCCTTAGCAGCAGCAATATGTGCCCCCCCCGTAGCAGCAACAATCAGTGTGCTGTCCCCCCAGCAGCAATAATATGTGTTTGTACCCGTGCAACATGGAGGGGGTCTGTCTTGTGCAGCATGGAGGGGGGCCCGTGCAGCACGCAGGGGGTCCCGTGCACCACGCAGGGGGTCCCGTGCAGCACGGAGGGGGCCCCGTGCAGCACAGAGGGTGCCCCGTGCAGCACGGAGGGGGCCCTGTGCAGCACGGAGGGGGTCCAGTGCAGCACGCAGGGGTCCCGTGCAGCACAGAGGGGATCCCGTGCAGCACGGAGGGTGCCCCGTGCAGCACGGAGGGAGCCCTGTGCAGCACGGAGGGGGTCCAGTGCAGCACGCAGGGGGTCCCGTGCAGCACAGAGGGGATCCCGTGCAGCACGCAGGGGGCCCTGTGCAACATGCAGGGGATCCTGTGCAACATGGAGGGGGTCATGTGGTGGTATATAAAATACAGTGGTGGTATTACTATGTGGAGGGCACAGTGGTGGTATTACTATGTGGAGGGCACAGTGGTGGTATTACTATGTGGAGGGCACAGTGGTGATATTACTATGTGGAGGGCACAGTGGTGGTATTACTATGTGGAGGGCACAGTGGTGGTATTACTATGTGGAGGGCACAGTGGTGGTACTACTATGTGGAGGGCAGAGTGGTGACACTATTATGTGGGGCAGTAAGACGAGCGCTGTTTTTGTACCACGCAGCATGTGCAGTAATAGGGACAGCAGCAACGGCTCAGTATTGGGGGATCAGTAGGATGAGGAGTTTGTCCAGTTTGGGAATAGATCGGGCTGGAAATGTGAGATGTCAGATGTGTCTTTGTTGTAATCCATGTAGATGGCTGGAGAAGTTGTCATGTCCGTCTGGGGACCTAGAATGGGGGAACTTGGGGGCCCAAGACATTATTACTATATGGGGGCCAGAATGAGGAACATACATTATTGGTTTACGGTGGGAAGTGGGGACATATTTACTGTAGGGGCCAATCAGGCGACATTATTACTGCTGTAATATAATTTACTTTTCCATGAGGGGAACCAAAGGGAGGCCTTGTTACTGAGCGAGGCGGCACGATGTCGCTTTTTTGGCCGTTTGATGTAGTGTAGAAATCTTGGGAAAAGTGTACAATGTGCTATGGAAGTGATCAGTTTTATACAGTAGATAACTGTGTTATTTTCTGCAGAGATGAGTCCTGGCTAGAAGACGTGATATTTGTCTGCGACAGGGGAAGAAGAAACCTGAAGATGAATGACTTCACCAAGATACATCTCTGGTGAGTAGGTGTATTACCTATCCACGCACACTATACACTATATACAGAGCTCCTGTGTATAATGTCACTGGTGATCTCTGCATCACCTGTACACTGACACTATATAGAGAGCTCCTGTGCATAATTTCAAAGGTGATCTCTGCATCACCTGTACACTGACACTATATTCAGAGTTCCTGTGTATAATGTCACTGGTGTTCTCTGCATACCCTGTACACTGACACTATATACTGAGCTCCTGTGTATAATGTCACTGGGGATCTCTGCATCACCTGTACACTGACACTATATACTGAGCTCCTGTGTATAATGTCACCGGTGATCACTGTATTACCTGTACATTGACACTATATACTGAGCTCCTGTGTATATGTATAATGTCACGGGGGATCACTGCATTATCTGTACATTGACACTATATATACTGAGCTCCTGTGTATAATATCACTGGGGATCATTGCATTACCTGTACATTGACACTATATACTGAGCTCCTGTATATAATGTCACGGGGGATCACAGTCTTACCTGTTCACTGACACTATATACTGAGCTCCTGTGTATAATGTCACTGGGGATCTCTGCATCACCTGTACACTGACACTATATACTGAGCTCCTGTGTATAATGTCACCGGTGATCACTGTATTACCTGTACATTGACACTATATACTGAGCTCCTGTGTATATGTATAATGTCACGGGGGATCACTGCATTATCTGTACATTGACACTATATATACTGAGCTCCTGTGTATAATGTCACTGGGGATCATTGCATTACCTGTACATTGACACTATATACTGAGCTCCTGTATATAATGTCACGGGGGATCTCTGCATCACCTGTACACTGACACTATATACTGAGCTCCTGTGTATAATGTCACTGGGGATCTCTGCATCACCTGTACACTGACACTATATACTGAGCTCCTGTGTATAATGTCACTGGGGATCTCTGCATCACCTGTACACTGACACTATATACTGAGCTCCTGTGTATAATGTCACTGGGGATCTCTGCATCACCTGTACACTGACACTCTATACAGAGTTCCTGTGTATAATGTCACTGGTGTTCTCTGCATCACCTGTACACTAACACTATATACAGAGTTTCTGTGTATAATGTCACTGATAATCACTGTATTTACACTGACCAAATATACAGAGCTTTTTTTAATCTTCGTTATTGTAGTATTATTGGTCACTATTCACACTGAAGAAGAAACAGCTGGGCAACACAGAGTACTGACATGTAGTAGTGGGTCTGGCACCAAACTTGTGGTTTATCAGGTAAGAGGAGAGGGGAAGGAGACGGCAAACCAATTTGAGCTGGGTGGTGCTTCTATGGGTTGACCGGATTTTATTAGTCACTATGTAGTGTCATTATGTGCTCTGGTCATGGCGTTGTGTATTTGTCCCTTGAATGTGGAAATATTCAATTACAATATGTCGTTTATATGTGGTCTTATCATGGTGTGGCAGTATTTATACCTTGCACGTTGTAGTATTTGATCACAGTTTAGTAGTAATATGTGCTCTGATCACAGTGTGGTGGTATGTCTCCTTTATATGTGGTATTACTGGTCTTGGTATAGTGGATTATGCTTGATTATTATCTTTTTTCTGATATCAATAAGGGGAAAATTCTTTATTTCCAGTAGATATTAAAAACTTGGTTGCTTAACCCCTTCCTGTCCTGTGACACAGCAGCAGCAAAATGCACTTACAAAGGTTCTCCAGAGAAAGCAAGTAATTATCTCTTCTAAGGCCACGTTCACACAGTGAGTATTTGGTGAGATTTTCACTTCAGCATTTATAAGACAGAAGCAGGAGATGGTGAGAAATGCAGAACATATTACCTCTGATTGCTCCACCCCTGGTTTTGTCTTACAAATACCGAGGTAAAAAACTCACCAAATACTCAGTGTGTGCACATGGCCTAAGGATGTGGTAAGATATTAGTTGGTGGGGGTGTGACTGCTGAATGTGCAGCTTTTATCCCCATTATGTGTCCAAAAAATAGAAAAATATCCAGCATAGAGTCTTGAGATCTAGATCCTTAAAAATTCATTATATTAGAAAAGTATTAAAAAGCACATTTAAATCAATGTCCTTAAAGACAGTCCTTAGTCATAGGTTTGTTTTGTCCCCATTAGACTGGAGGTGATGTAGAGCTCGCCCATGATCCCTTCACTCCCTCAGTGGCTGTGAGCGCTGTGTTTGCCTTTTTCTGGGAGCTCCAAAGATAATGAATAGAGCCGCGGTCACATCATTACCGGCCGCTGCAGTTAATAAAAGGGGTAAAAGTGCCACATTCTTCCGACGATGTGGTTTTGATTGGTCGGATTCACCTGCCGAACCTGACGAATGTTGGTAACTTGTTTTCACCAAAGTATCCCTTTAATGTACACTGCAGTAATGGTACATCGCAGTAATGGTGAGCGCAGAGTGATGTGCAGGAGTAACCGCTACAATGGGTATAACGGCTAACAGGTATATAGCGGGTGAGTGGGCCCCTGGAGTCAATTTCCCTGGTGGGCCCCAGACACCCCAGTCCAACCCTGACCATCAATGAGTTTCTTACAATGCTCTGCTGGAATTTCAGACCATTCTTCTTTGGCAAACTGCTCCAGGTCCCTGATATTTGAAGGGTGCGTTCTCCAAACTGCCATTTTTAGATCTCTCCACAGGTGTTCTATGGGATTCAGGTCTGGACTCATTGCTGGCCACCTTAGAAATCCCCAGTGCTTTCTCTCAAACCATTTTCTAGAGCTTTTTGAAGTGTGTTTTGGGTCATTGTCCTGCTGGAAGACCAATGACCTCTGAGGGAGACCCAGCTTTCTCTCACTGGGCCCTACATTATGCTGCAAAATTTGTTGGTAGTCTTCAGACTTCATAATGCCATGCACACGGTCAAGCAGTCCAGTGCCAGGGGCAGCAAAGCAACCCCAAAACATCAGGGAACCTTCACCATGTTTGACTGTAGGGACCGTGTTCTTTTCTTTGAATGCCTCTTTTTTCTCTTTTAAACTCTATGTTGATGCCTTTGCCCAAAAAGCTCTACTTTTGTCTCATTTGACCAGAGAACATTCTTCCAAAACGTTTTAGGCTTTCTCAGGTAAGTTTTAGCAAACTCCAGCCTGGCTTTTTTATGTCTCGGGGTAAGAAGTGGGGTCTTCCTGGGTCTCCTACCATACAGTCACTTTTCATTCAAAAGCCGACGGATAGTACGGGTTGACAGTGTTGTACCCTCGGACTGCAGGGCAGCTTGAACTTGTTTGGATGTTAGTCGAGGTTCTTTATCCACCATCCGCACAATCTTGCGTTGAAATCTCTTGTCAATTTTTCTATTCCGTCCAAATCTAGGGAGGTTAGCCAACGTGCCATGGACTTTAAACTTCTTGATGACACTGCGCACAGTAGACACAGGAACATTCAGGTCTTTGGAGATGGACTTGTAGCCTTGAGATTGCTTATGCTCCCTCACAATTTGGTTTCTCAAGTGATCGGACAGTTCTTTGGTCTTCTTTCTTTTCTCCATGCTCAATGTGGTACACACAAGGACACAGGACAGAGGTTGAGTCAACTTTAATCCATGTCAACTGGCTGCAAATGTGATTTAGTTATTGCCAACACCTGTTAGGTGCCACAGGTAAGTTACAGGTGCTGTTAATCACACAAATTAGAAAAGCATCACATGATTTTTCTAACAGTGCCAATATTTTTGTCCACCCCCTTTTTATGTTTGGTGTGGAATTATATCCAATTTGGCTTTAGGACAATTCTTTTGTGTTTTTTCATTGAAGACAAACTAAATTAAGATAATTATACTAAAGAATTTGTGAATGCAATCATTTTCAGGAAGAAACTGAGTATTATCTGCCAGAATTGCAGGGGTGTGAATACTTTTGGCCACAACTGTATATATATGATATACTCGCTGTAGAGGCTGGCATTGCCTAGGCATGTTAACTCTTACTTATAACAGAAAAGAATGATTATTTTTCACATAAACCTCCGCCTCTAGATCAGGGCTGGGCAACTCAGGACCTCGTGAGCCGCACACAGTCCAGGTTTTCAGGATCTCCATAGCATTTTACAGTTGGTAATAAAAATGCATACTGTCAAATTCTAAGCAAATTCAGAAAACTTGGACTGTGTGCGGCCCTCGAGGTCTGGGCTTGCTCACCCATGCTCTAGATCCTCCTTCTCCATAGAATGTTGTCTGGATCTGCCTCTAGTTCTCAATCTATAGAATGTTGTCTGGTTCTGCCTCCAGATCCTCCTCCATATAATGTTGTCTGGTTCTACCTGTAGATCGTCTCCCTCCATATAATGTTGTCTGGTTCTGCCTCTAGATCCTCCTCCTCCATAGAATGTTGTCTGGTTCTGCCTCTAGCTTGTCCCCCTCCATATAATGTTGTCTGGTTCTGCCCCTAGATTCTCCTCCTCCATATAATGTTGTCTGGTTCTGCCTTTAGCTCATCCCCCTCCATAGAATGTTGTCTGGTTCTGCCTCTAGCTCGTCCACCTCCATAGAATGTTGTCTGGTTCTACCTCTAGCTCTAGCTCTTGTTTACCACATTGAACATGGAGAAAAGAAAGAAGACCAAAGAACTGTCTGAGGACTTGCGAAACCAAATTGTGAGGAAGCATGAGCAATCTCAAGGCTACAAGTCCATCTCCAAAGACCTGAATGTTCCTGTGTCTACCGTGCGCAGTGTCATCAAGAAATTTAAAGCCCATGGCACTGTGGCTAACCTCCCTAGATGTGGACGGAAAAGAAAAATTGACAAGAGATTTCAATGTAAGATTGTGTGGATGGTGGACAAAGAACCTCGACTAACATCCAAACAAGTTCAAGCTGCCCTGTAGTCCGAGGGTACAACAGGGTCAACCCGTACCATCCGTTGGCGTCTGAATGAAAAGGCACTGTATGGCAGAATACCCAGGAAGACCCCACTTCTTACCCCAAGACATAAAAAAGCAAGGCTGGAGTTTGCCAAAACTTACCTGAGAAAGCCTAAAAACGTTTTGGAAGAATGTTCTCTGGTCAGATGAGACAAAAGTAGAGCTTTTTGGGCAAAGGCATCATCATAGAGTTTACAGGAGAAAAAAAGAGGCATTCAAAGAAAAGAACACGATCCCTACAGTCAAACATGGCGGAGGTTCCCTGATGTTTTGGGGTTGCTTTGCTGCCTCTGGCACTGGACTGCTTGACTGTGTGCATGGCATTATGAAGTCTGAAGACTACCAACAATTTTTGCAGCATAATGTAGGGCCCAGTGTGAGAAAGCTGGGTCTCCCTCAGAGGTCATGGGTCTTCCAGCAGGACAATGACCCAAAACACACTTCAAAAAGCACTAGAAAATGGTTTGAGAGATAGCACTGGGGACTCCTAAGGTGGCCAGCAATGAGTCCAGACCTGAATCCCATAGAACACCTGTAGAGAGATCTAAAAATGGCAGTTTGGAGAAGGCACTCTTCAAATATCAGGGACCTGGAGCAGTTTGCCAAAGAAGAATGGTCTAAAATTCCAGCAAAGCATTGTAAGAAGCTCATTGATGGTTACCGGAAGCGGTTGATCGCAGTTATTTGGCTAAAGGTTGTGCAACCAAGTATTAGGCTGAGGGTGCCAATACTTTTGTCTGGCCCATTTTTGGAGTTTTGTGTGAAATGAACAATATTTTGCTTTTTGCTTCATTCTCTTTTGTGTTTTTTCATTGAAGACAAATTAAATGAAGATAATAATACCAAAGAATTTGTGATTGCAATCATTTTCAGGAAGAAATTGAGTATTATCAGACAGAATTGCAGGGGGTGTCAATACTTTTGGCCACAACTGTATATATGTATATATATATATATATATATATATATATATATATATATATATATATATATAATTATTTTTTTTTTGTTAAAGACATAAAAAGTAAATTATATGTAAAATAAATTTAAGTAAATTTAATTAAAGTCTCTTGTAACAGTTTCTTTAAACGAGTATGTTTCTGTTTCATGTACAGTATATTGTTTTTATTTTAGATGTAAGCAGCTCGCTGTGACAGACATTGTTACATTCTTTTCCCATTGGTAAATATTACAAATTTAATAGAAAGTTGAAGTTCTGAATGAAGGAAATTGAAATCAATATTTGCTAGGTTTTTTTCTTTAATTTATTTTAGAAACTACATGAGTACAGGTGAATATAGAGAATTAAAATGGTCAGGAAACTGTGTAAAAACATACTAACATTCATGTTTGGTGTGTGTTACAATGGTTTGGCTTATAAGAGAGACAAAAGCATATTATGGGGCTGTGCATGCAGAGTCTGTTTGATGAGTTCTCGGAGCAGAAACCGAGCAGAAATTCAAAATTTCTAAGACGTTTTGAGATCTGGCAGGATATTTAAAGAGTTGTAAATATACTATCTCTTTTGCCATAGAATTTTATACCTCATAAGTAGATGTTTCTTAAGGTACCGTTACATAGTACGATATTGTGAACGATTTTGCTGAAACGTCACGGGTTTCGAGTCGTTCAAACGACATCGGTAGTACGGCATTGCATGTGACACAGAAAAACGAGTATGATAAATCGTTGGATCGTTGATCACAGATTTGAGAACATGTTCTCAAATCAGACGATCCTCGATCAGCAAACCTGCTGCATCGTTGTGTGTGATATCTCGATAACGTTGTCGTTAATGACTTTGCCTATTCACAACAGTGAAGAAGTATTGTTCGCTGGGTTATGCGAATGATAGCTGCTTGCCACATCGTTGGTGCATCGTTCAGGATATCTAGACCTGTGATATCTCACCAACAATGTCAAAAAGATGTCCTAACGACCACGCTCCCATGAGATCGTTGGTGGGATCTTAATGACATTGAAGCATGTAACGGTACCTTTTGTGATCTTTGAAGATAAGATATTGTTTCCTCATTGAAGATTTGAGAGGTATTTTGTTCTTTATGGAGAATGGCATGAAATTTTAAGGAGACTAAAGCACCTGCAATGCTCTTCTGGGAAATTAAATATGAAAATAGTATCTTCATAGAGGAAGAAAGGAGACATGAACTCTAGTGCCACGATGTGAAAGTAGAAATCCTTAAAGTAAAAACCAACCTTTTTAGGAGCCTTGCCATATGACTTAATGCCGCTTCACACGCTAGGATATCATTAATAGAGATGAGCGATGTTCGACTCGAATAGTTCGCCAATCTCAAATTCGAGTTGTTTTTGGCACTATTCGAGTCATTCGCCGAATTCGAACAATTTGGTTCAAATTCGGCGAATTTCGAACATGTTCGATTTTGGTTCGAAAATGCGGCAGATGCGGTCAGAAAACCGCATCTGCCGCATTTTCAGCCAAAATAAACATTTAGGAAGTAACTTTTACTTAAAGAAAGGGTCCGAAACATAAAAATATCTATTTTAAGCTTTCCGGCAAGGTCCTGTGCTTCCAGGACCTGTGGTGACGTCATGTTCTCGCGGGAACTCCGGTCACGTGACCGGAGTTTCCGCGAGAACATGACGTCACCACAGGTCCTAGAAGCCATAGGACCTTGCCGGAGGCTTCGGTGGACCGCGGACAGGTGAGCATTGATTATTTTTTTATTTTTAACACTTTATTTCACTTTTTTTCACTTCCACAATGTATGTATATACATTGTGGAAGTCAAAATGCCCCACAGGCCCGGTTTGTTCGTTTTCCGGGGTGTTCGACGGTGTTCGTCGAGCATTCGACGAACATTCGTCGAACACCCCGTCGATTCGACGAATCGAATTGAATTCGAACACCGGGGTGGTGGCTCATCTCTAATCATTAACAATTTCGTTGAAACGTCAACGATTTGTGATCGTTCAAACGATATCGTTAGTGCGTCCTTGCATGTAAACAAACGATGTAGGAAGGAAAAATCGTTAGAATGGTCATCAAAAATTTGAGATCCGGACCTCAAATCTATCGTTCGTCATCCAATTAACATAGGGTAATTCCATGTCAAGTGATCCAAAAATGAATATTTTTTTTCCCTGACGTCCTCAGATTTTTTAAATTTTTTTTCTATATGAAGAACAACTTTAGTTAATTACAAAAAAAAAGTTTTGAATTTTTTTCTTTATCAGTTAATTTTTTACAGATTTTTAAAGTTTAAAAAAAGGGTGAATTTTGGCCTGGTATGACTTTACATTTTTTTTTATCTCAGGCTAGAAATAAGATAATGAAGTGGGAGACACATCATTTTACTCAGAACGGTAACAGCTTTCATTTGATATGTTACAAGACTATGTTTCTTTATATAAAATTCAAACTATTGACGGGCAATTGTGAAAAAATGACTGATTGTGTTCTTGGTTATATTTGTGCAGAGATTCAACTTGGGACCTGTCAAATTTATATATTTTTTATTTTATGGTTGTATGAGTTATCACAACTTATTGAATAAAACATTTATATGCAACAAAAAAGAAACACAAAAAACAAATCCCATAAGTGCTAGGATAAATACATCTTAATCATCAGAACACAACGCTCAGCATTTTCAACTTGAATGTATTGAACAAACCAAAAGAAGAAAGGTGATCATATCCTCAAGTTTGATTAAACAAGATTAAAAGAACTAAAAATGTTAACTCCTATTTATACATATAAATTTGTTTTCTATTCTATCACTAAACATGTGATTTATGAAGTGATTAATAAGAATAGTACAGTAGTTTAAATCATCGTTCTATAAATTATGAACTAATTAAACAATTAATAGTACGTTTTTAAAGTGGCATTTTATCAATTTGTCCCTTCTAGTGGGTGAAATGTAATCTTGTCCATAAACGCTTACTAGCAATTGCCATTTCCTTGTGTGTCAAAGAGTATGTCCGGCCTGTCACGGTGTTAGGCTCCGCCTGAGTTAATATCTGATTTTTGTGCACTTTTAATATGTCTGGCTTTCTTGGATACACAAAGGATGGCGCTGGACCAGAAGAATGCAATAAAGTCAATTCTACTTCTTCATTTTCACAATCTTTGGAGAGTACAGTAGCCAGCCACCAGCGCCAATCATATTCATATTTTTTCAAAAGGATTGCAACAGTGTCTATGATAAAATGCTGTTTCTTGAGAAGTAGCAGCCATTGCTGTGTGGGAAAAATACAGTTAATATTAAGTAAGGAAGATAGGTAATAAAAATAAAGATTTACAGTACACTTGAGATAGAACTGTATTACTATAAAGTGAGTTTTAGGGCTAGCGCGCACAGTTTTTTTCTGTCTGCAGATACACGCTGCAGTTTTGACAGCTTGTTTTTCTACCAAGTTTTTACCACATATGCGTTAGTTTTTTTTAATCGCTAGTGAAAAAAATGGCAGCTTTTTTTATATAAATGATAAATGCTGCGTTTATTGCAGCGATTAAAAAGTAGTTCAAGCAGTGATTTACTCACTCTTGAGTGTTTCCAAAAACACTGCATGTGGTGAACCCCATAGAAATCAATGGGGCTGTTTTTCTGAATGATGATCCCTAAGAATAGCACTGTGTGTATTGGCCCTTAATAATAAAAGCATTAATCTATTAATATATTTACTCACCCATATTTTAGTACACAACCTTGATGGCTTTGTACAGACTATTGTTTGTTCAGGAGTGAACATGTCCAGACATGTCAGGACATGAAAGGTCTGAACGAGCTGTCTTACTTCCTGAATGCAGTGGATAGACACTTAACATGATTGACAGAGCTGCTGGCCTATCATCTGCTCTGCATTCACTGTCAATCCTTGTGCTTTCTCAGGTTGAGCCCTAACAAAGCTTTTTCCTATATCTCCTCTCCTGCTTCTAAGCTGTAACATATCAAAATAATACAGTAATGTCTAAAAATAATGGATTTGATAAATATAGACCCCACGCTTTTAGACCACAGGTTGAATTGACACTATAATAGTTAAATATTTTAAAATATGATCCCATCACGATCCCAACTTGAAATTTGGTACAGATGTGGCTAAGAGCATAAAAGACACATGGGCAGTTTTGGAAAATTTTTATTAAAACGTTTTTTCGGAAATGCGTTTCAAAATGTTGCGTTTGCGTTCGCATGGGTAAAAAATTAAAATTAACAAATATACTCTTGTGACCTATCTGGTGAAAGCCTGGACAGTTCTGAGTAGAATGGTGTTTATTTTGTTTCTCTATCTTATTTCTAGCCCAAGATAAAAAAAATGTAAAGTCATACCAGGCCAAAATTCACACTTTTTTTAAACTTTAAAAATCTGTAAAAAATTAACTGATGAAGAAAAAAATTCTAAACTTTTAATTTGTAATTAACTAAAGTAGTACTTCATAAAGGAAAAAAAATTAAAAAAATCTAAAGATGTCAGGTAAAAAAAAATATTCATATTTAGATCACTTGATATGGAATAACCCATTGACGCTATTAATAGTAAAATATTTTAAAATATGATCCCATCGCGATCCCAACTTAAAATTTGGTACAGATGTGGCTAAGAGCATAGCAGACACATGGGCAGTTTTTGAAATATTGAAAGCGCGCTGATTTTTCGGAAATGCAATTTAAAGTTTTGCGCTTGCGATCACATGGGTAAAATATTAACAAAGATCCTCTTGTGACATATCTGGTGAAAGCCTGTATAGTTCTGAGTAGAATAGTGTTTATTTTGTCTCTCTGTCTTATTCCTAGCCTTAGTTATGAGGAGAAACGTAAAGGCAGGCAACAGCGAAATTCGCACTTTTTCCGAACTTTGAAAATCATTTAAAAAAAAAATAAATTAAAAAAAAAAAATTTCTCTTCACATTTTGCATTGTCTGACATGCTATTATCAAATAACAAAATCTCAAAAGAATTAAAAATATAGAGGTAATAATCATTGGTTCACTTGACTTGGAATGACCCCATAATGGAAAGAAGCAACATCGTTCAGTGTGACACCTTTTTGAACGATGTCATTCATATTTCTCCTATTCCTGCTGCTTTGTAAAATTGTTCAAACGTTCTTCTCAAAATAGCTGGAGCGTTTCCAAATTTAAGATCATTAACGATAGTGACAACGCACTAACTATGTTGGAAAGATCGCGGTCACGTGACATGGCTAACAATATCGTTCACCTATATCCTAGCGTGTGAAGCGGTCTTAAGGATAATTACTAGTGATGAGCGAGCACTAAAATGCTCGGGTGCTCGGTGCTCTGGCCGAGGATCTCAAGATACTCTTGTACTCGGCCAGAGCACCGAGCCCAATGTAAGTCAATGAGTGACAGGCTCCGCCTACAGACTTCCGGTTATAAAACGAGTAATTCCGGAAAAGGGCGGAAGGGTGGGCTTTTTCAAATCGCCGCAGCATATAACACCTTGCTGTGGCCCCCAGTGGGATCCTAACAATTAATCTGCTCCCTGTATGGTGCCAGCTCACTGTGTGCACTGAAGGGATCTGTGTACATGTATCAGATCGCTATTTATTACCGAGCGGTCCGAGCATCTCGGCAGTACTCGGTGCTCGCCGAGCACCCCGAGTACCGAGATACTCGTGCGAGTACCGAGTAGCGCCGAGCATACTCGCTCATCACTAATAATTACCAAACCAGAATTAAAAATTGCAAGCACAGTGCTCAGGGTTATTGCCCCTTGTCAGTACAAAGTATGGTTTAGGCTAGGGTCACACTTGCAAAATTCTAAGTTCCCAGCGTTGTTTGCAGAGAACTTATAATTTTTCTCTCACTACGCAGCCTTCACGCAGGCTGCGTAGTGGAGAACGCGGCCCCTAGCAACCTGCTGTGCTTTCTGGATACCAGCTACACAGCTGGCTGCGGGTAGTGTGATTCGCCCACGCACGCACCGCGAACAGGGGAACGCATCATGCTGCGTTCCCCTCTGCATGGTGCGAATCGCACTCCCCACAGCCTGCTGTGTTGGTATCCAGGAAACACAGCTGGTTGCTAGGGCAGACAACGCAGGGAACTTGGAATTTTGCAATTGTGACCCTAGCCTTAGCTAGGTGAGAGGTTAAGATTGGGTATCTAAAGGATAAGATTTTTCTTCTGGAGAGTGAAAGGTCAGGTCAGACATGCCAGTATGAGGAGACTTAAACAACTACAATGATCCTCTTTGAAATTAAATATGCAAATTGCCTCTTCAGAGTTCTCATACTTTGCACTAACGATGCCCTGAAACATCATGTCTAAAAATTGTCATTCTAGTTTGGTTAATATCCTTAGTCATATGACTAAGCTCTTTAATGGATCAATATTGAGTTTTAGGATTGCTGCATACAATAAGCGACACTAAAATTTAAGCTATCTACATCTTTAAAGTTGCAATTTGCATATTTAATGTCCCAAAGGAGCATTGCAGCTGTTTAAGGCTGGCTTCACACTGCGGTCAGGTCAGGTCAGATCAGGTCAGGTTTTGTGTGCCAAAACCAGGAGTGAATCCAAAACCTAGAACAGGTGTCAAACTTTCAATTATAGTTTTTTTCTGCAAGTTCCTCTACTGGTTTTGAAGCACAAAACCTGACCTGACCTGACCTGACCGCAGTGTGAAGCCAGCCTAAGTCTCCTCATACTGGTATGCCAGACCAGACATGTTACTCTCCATAAGGAGTAAACATTCCTTAGATCAGAGGCCCCCAACTCCAGGCCTCAAGGGCCGCCAACAGTGCAGGTTTTCAGGATTTCCTTAGTATTGCACAGGTGTTAATGTGATCATTTGCACTGGTGATGATTCCAACTCCTGTGCAATACCAAGGAAATCCTGAAAACCTGCACTGTTGGCGGCCCTTGAGGCCTGGAGTTTGGGACCCCTGCCTTAGATCTTCATCTTAGACTCTTACCTAGCTAAACCAGATCTCATACTTTGCACTGATGAAGAAGTTGGTACTCATTGAAGAAACAATGTAATCATTTTCTAAAGTGGGAATATAAAGCTACAGAAGTGGAAACTAAGAAGATTTCTGAAAATCTGTAAAGAAGCTGCAAATAGGCAAATATAAACTTTGCAACACAAGGAAGATGTAATATTTCACTAGTTAAATCTAATAAAAACGTCAAGTATTGATATGCACTGCTAATAATTATAAGCTCCGCTGGCATGCTAAAACAGCACAACATTTATATGATTTATTTGGTCTGTGTATGTACAAAATAATTATTTAATAGAAATACTGTGTATTGCGATATGGCTCTGACTTAATGGTTCTTAGTGGAATTTTTTAAAATTCAAATTTGTCGAATTTTTGTGAAAAAAAAAGATCTACGGCAAATAATATTTCCAAGATCTACATTGTAGATTAATTATGCAGAAATTATGTCACTAACAGTGTAATATTTCTGAGTAGTATATGCTCGTTACTTTAATGTCTTTAAAGTGTAACTGTCGTTTACATTTTTATTTAATAATAACGTAGAGCAAGTGATTGTGATAAACTTTCAAATACACTTCATAAGTGAAATCTGGTAGAAAACCTTTTAAAAACCTTCCAGAGATGTCTCCACCAAGCTGCTTCTAAACCTGACATATGCTGGTTTACAGGGAAATCTGTCTTCAGCCCTGCACACTAAATAAGACCATATAAGGGGAGAAGCCCACACAGTGTGCCACAGCTGATCAGTGTATCTGCAGTTTACCTTATCAGTATGTCAGCACACAGCCCATGTGATCTTAACTGACTCCTCTCTATTCACATCACTCTGCTCTGTGCAATCAGCTAATGAGCTTTGTGGAGGCCATCATCTGATAATGCGGAGCAGAGCCAATGTGAATGCAGATGAGTCAAATAAATTCACAAGAGCTGTGTGCTGACAGCCAGATGAGCTCGCTTTGCCTGATATAAACTGACAATACACAGATAAGCTGTAGCCATGGTACACAGGCACATCAGGTGCATGCAGGGAGAAGCCACCCTGCACTTATCACAGATGGTGAATACTTGGTGGTTCCAGCAGGTTCCTGCGGGCTCCAGATCGTGAACACATAGGCTAGAGTCACATTTGCAAGGCAAATTGCGATTACCGCATCCTGATCCGGATGCGGTAATTGTAAGTGCCTTCAGACACATTTTTCACCAAAATTGTGTCCCTAACCCCACATACGGTAACCGGATTGCTCATAATGTGTAATCCGGAGCAATCCAGTTACCATATGCTTTGTTCATCCCTTCTGCCGCAGGGATGTACAAAGGGTTAATGTTACTAATAGATGTGGGCAACATGTCTCTAGGGAGTGCCCACCCTCCCTAGAGACATATTGTCCACAGAGATCGGCGTGTCAAGGGTTAATTCTTTATTTTACATGATCGACACTATTGTCGGCTTTTCCCATACTTTACAATGACAGCCGCCGGCTCCTGGGTTTGCAGGAGTACACTACATACTTTGCGTAGGCACCGGGACAGGACAGCATCCTTTATAAGGAGTTGTCCCTAGTGCTTACGCCATTTGCGTAGTCTAGAGGCTGCTGTCCTGGGTGCATGAAATCATTTACAGTAGTTCTATGGGCACCGTATAAGATCATGCAGCCATCTCTGACAGATACAATCTACTACAATGTGTAGTCAAGGCCATTTTAAGGAAGATTGATGTAAATCAGACTGCAGATTGTTAAAATTCTGTTGGACCTACAGATTTATGGAAATTTAACTCAGATTCAGTTTGCTCTGATTCAGTATGATCACCTCTAGTCTCTTAGAATCCTTTGCTTTATTTTTTCCGCTCTAGTGAATACCAAGTCAATATTATTTTAGTTACATGGGAGTAGTTAAAATGAAATATTAGCAGTTGTAATAACTTTTTGCAAATCATGTGTTATGTTACTCTTGTGCCAAAGAGGAAAAAAATTGTGTCTTAAATCAGAATTCAATGTGTAAGAAATAGCTTTGCATAAATTATTTACAGTTCATAATTAAGTCTTTATTCTTTTCTGTAGGTTAATCTTGGCTAAGTGAATTTAAACACGACTACAGAATCCCCCTGCCAAGAGAAGGCTTCAAAATATCAGAGAATTTGTTTTGTTATGGAGCCAAGAATGAATGTGTAAAAACACGATGATGACATCAAGTGACACTCTGAATTTTTCTGTGTGATCTTGTTTTGGGTTAAAAGAATAATTTAGTATTTCTATTGCCGTTTTGTAAAAGTAGCCAAAAGTTAGGACTTGAAGCAATTCACACTTGAAAAGTAAAACTTTATATTGATAGTATGAAACAGATTTTTTTTCTTTTGGCAAGAAGTAATATTTCAATTCTTTTTTTTTCAGATTTTTCATTTTGTTATTTTTATGTTTAAACCGTAACCGCCATTTAAATATTAGTTTATTAATAAAGTAGAGCAAGTGATTATAATAAACTTTCAAACATACTTCATTAATGGAATTTGGTTAAAAATCATTAATAAACCTCCCACAAGGTGTCCCCACTACCCTGTGTGTGAAGCAGACATATGCTCATTATCAGTCAAATCGGTATTCACACTGAATACGGGGAATGTACCCATATTAAGGGAAGGGACATGGCCTACACTATGTTCGGGCTCCTGGTGAGGAAACAATGTATCAGATTACTTCAGATTACAGCACAGTTACTAAGCAATGTCAGAATGTCAGAATCAGTGCAAACTCCTCTTAGCTTGGCACAAACTTCTGATCTGTCATCCATCTCCGCACAGCTCTGTCACGATCTCTGTTAACCCCTACTCTGCTGGCACATCACACTGCTCCCTTCTTTCTGAAGCTGTGGAAATACACACACAGTGCTGACAGACACTGAGGTACGCTGGCCACACCAACACACCCATAAAATGCAGTTTTTAAAAGAGCACAGAAAAACATGAGAAGATAAGTCATACAGAACAAAAAAGCTATATCTTAGCTGCCAAGTGACCCATCTTTAATAGCCAGTAAGGTATTGTTTTTTTTTTCGATGAAATGACATATACACTTTAGCAACAACTAATTTGCAGTGTGCATTTTAAAGTACAGCATTTGAGTATGGGATTTTCTTGAGTTGTTCCATGTGCTCCAAGCCAATCAGGTTTCTCCAACAGTTCCTGTCACTTCAACCTTTTACAATTAGGTTTTATAGACACTGGAAAAAGTCTGCAGTTCCACCACCCATCTCTATCACATCTATGTTCATTGATTGCTGCATATCAGGCTGCTTGCAGAGGCATAATAATCAGAGTCTCAGAGGCCAAAGCTGCAACCCAACATAGAGGTGGAGGGGACCCGCTGACCTCTGCATCTACTTCATGTGGACATGTATTCAAGGAGGCACATCCAGCTAAAATGAAATGCTGCACAGAGACCTGCGGGTTCCCTGCACTGCAACATGCTGGGGACCAAACAGAGGCCACATGTGTCAACATAGCCGGGCATGCCAATGTCAACTGTTGGCCACTACACCTACAGAGGAAAAACCTGTGTGACGTGGGAGCCACGCAAGGTGATTACAATTTTTTTATTTATTTAGATGCAGAAAAGGGACAGGGTTGAGAAATATATACCAGAAGAGAGACTATAGCAGGAAAGTGCCCAGGATAAGGACGTATATGCCAGGATGGGCAACATCTTTAGAGGAATGGGGCCCGAAATGAAGACTTATATAACAGAATGAAGGACATATTTTCCAGCATGGGGGAAACATTTACCATGAAGAGGCTCAGGATGTGGGGATATTAACTAGGATGGGGGACAAATGTCTGTTGAAGTGGCTCAGGATGGGGACAACTATACCAATAGATTAGTAGAAGAAACACCGGTACGATCCATCATATCTTGAATTCTTTTATTCCGTATAAACAAATAAAGACATCACAGCGCCCTCGCAGGGCCAGCTTGATGCATTTCGAAAAACATCTTAATCATTAGACATGATGATCTCTCTTACTTTGCAGACTTGTAATGGTTTTGGGACCTCTGTCTTATTTGTTTATTGAGACTTCATTTTAAACGTGTTTCTTTCCTTTGGCAGTTAAGGAGTTAATTTCAGTTTCTGTTGTTAGCAGACTCCTTATTTTCCTTACCAGGTGTGGCTACCATGTGATCACTCCCATCCTCTTTATACGGTAACATGGTTCCAGCATCCTTTGCTGGTGATTGAACCTCATTCCTGGCTTCCTGAGGTGAGGGAAGTTCTCTGGAGAACCTGACTGGTGCCAAGCCATCTGCTGCCTAAGAAACTGGCAGCAGGCATGAAGTTGTTTTTGTCATCCTCCTGCCCTCCCCTTCCCTCTTGTTGTTATTATTGCAGTGGTTGGGACTAGGGATCCTACCAGCGATTTCCCTATGGAGGGCAAACATCAGGGCCAGTGAGGGACAAGGTATCCTGTTCGGTGATGGGTTGGAAGAACCCGTATAGGGACTGTAGGGAGATCAGGGCACAACTGCAGGTGCATGCAGGAGGTCACCTCTTCCCCATTCTTTATGAGCAGGGCCCTCTGCTATATTTATCCTCCCGATGCCTATCCATCTGTTTGTTCAGTGCGCCAGACACCATTGGTCTGTGCGTCCATGTCATTCACTGTTTCCTGATGCTCCCTGCGTCCAGCGTGATATTAAGTTACTATATTCAATGTTTGCATACCTTACTATTTAAGAGTGCAGCTCTTTATTTGTTAGAGTATATTTTATGCTCAGTATGCATCTGTTCACACTTGTTTGTTTTGAAAGTGCCATCACTTTTTCATTTTAGATTTTGCGGTCATGCTTTCTGATTGAGCACTCCTGTCTCCAGCTTAAAGGGAACCTGTCAGCTAGTTTATGCCCCTCCCCCAGCTAACACTGTCTGTAGTAGTATTCTACTATTATGAAGCATCACTGTCTGAGCTAATCGTGTGATGTTAAAGGTCAAAAAAATCATTTGTACACTTACATTTCCTTATGTAATGAGGCTGTGTGTGTCGACACCTTGGAGGACATATACACTCTGACAGGTTAACTCACTACCAACTTCTCTATATAAATGACCCGTGTGATTATCTGATTATGCGACCATAGTGGATGAAGCTAAGCAAGCAAAGTCATTATGGTCTATGGAGACGTAGCTCCGCCAATTATAGTCACGTGGACGTGACATCGCACAGGCCCTGCAGCATCTTCTGAAATTTGGCTAAAATGTTAAACATTAACCCGCCAGAGTATCTACGTCCTCCAAGGTGTCGACCTGCTGCCTAATTTACATAAAAAAGTAAGTGTATACATTTTTTTTTCATTCTTAGCATTACAATATTAGCTCAGACAGGGATGCTTAGAATAATACTATAAAGCTACAGGTATAGAGAGTTATAGGCGGAAGGGGGCATAAACGACCTGACAGGTTCCCTTTAAGGTGATTTAAAATTTTCTTTTGGTAGCCTCCTGGTCTCCCGTAAATTGTAGTTTTTATTAACCTGGTTAGTTATCTAGCAAGAGATTGGCCTTGATGTTGGCTGCTGGATTCACATAAAACTGATCTTTCTATGTTCTAAGTGTCTCAATTTTTAAATGTATCTCCTTAGCAGTAATGCATGTCTAAATTCATATATTCAATGTTTGCACACCTTAGCATTTCATAGAGCAGCTGTTTATTTATTAGAGTATATACAAGGAAGGGGACCAAAATGGGGACATATACACTAAAAGGAGAGAGATTCTTACCAGGATACATCCCAGGATGGAGACTTTCCGTATATACTCGTGTATAAGCCGACCCGTGTATAGGCCGACCCCCCTACTTTTGCCCCCAAAACCTGGGAAAACCTATTGACTCGTGTATAAGCCGAGGGTGGACCCCAGCACAGGTATACAGCCCCCAGCAGTGTGGTATACAGCAGCCTCTCCAGTGTTATATACAGGCCCCAGCAGTGTTACAGCAGCAGCCCCAGTGGTGTATACAGCAGCAGCCCCAGTGGTATATACAGCAGCAGCCCCAGTGGTGTATACAGCAGCAGCCCCAGTGGTATATACAGCAGCAGCCCCAGTGGTGTATACAGCAGCAGCCCCAGTGGTGTATACAGCAGCATCCCCAGTGGTATATACAGCAGCAGCCCCAGTGGTGTATACAGCAGCAGCCCCAGTGGTGTATACAGCAGCAGCCCCAGTGGTATATACAGCAGCAGCCCCAGTGGTGTATACAGCAGCAGCCCCAGTGGTGTATACAGCAGCAGCCCCAGTGGTATATATAGCAGCAGCCCCAGTGGTGTATACAGCAGCAGCCCCAGTGGTGTATACAGCAGTGTGGCGCCCCGCAACGAGTGCGTCACAAGAGGGTATTGCATCCATAAATGCAGCCGCAATATTCTCTGACACGGCAGTGATCTGGTTAGTTTAGAAATCCAACCCTGCATGCATCACCTAGAACAGAGGGCCAATCCTAGGTCCTGGTGGGTGGAGTGTTAGGGAAGTGTAGTAGAACACACACAGTAATCTAGACAGAGAACCGAAGGACAATAGTCTGGAACAGCCTAGAACAAGCTCTGAGGACTTGAACGTGGAGAGGAGCGGGGGCTCCGCACTCCGTGCAGCCCCCGGGCCGTCACCGGTCGGGTGTCAGCACCTGAGGCCTTACCAACCGGGAATGGGCATTATTCACACGGGTTCCCAAAAGACTCCCGTGCCCACAACTCACAGCCAGTTCACTGGTACCGAAGCTGGCAGCAGTTCACCTCTGCTACGCGAACCAGAAAGCGTGGAGGAGCAGCTTTACAGGAGCACCCCACCACCAGCCAACTTCCAGTCGTCTAACCAGCGGTGTACCCACTGAGGGATCCAAGGCTCCCCAAAACATCCAGAACGTACATCATGGATAGGGCATTGAAGCAGCCTCCCCGTACCCGATCTGGTATTCCTGGGCGACACTGGCAACCAATTAGTTAGAATGGAGGAACACTGCGGATTTCTAAGGGACACCATCACTGCTGAGTCCACCCGGTCCACTACCTGTAAACTGTATACCATGTACTGCCTGCTGGTTACAGTAAAGACCCGTTGCAGAGACTTTCTGTGTCCGTGCTTCCTTATGAACTGTCCGTCCGCACTACAAGGTAACCGCAGCTGCCACACAACATCTTAAGCAGCTCCAGCCTCCGGGGATCACCGCTCAGCCTGTGGGGAGCGTAACATCTTGCTGCTGTCCATCCCCCGGAGGTTCCGCAGCGTCGGTAACGATTACCGAACTACTCATAGGTGGCATCACGAATAAATTAAAAAACCCCTTTAATCTGTTCCCGCAAGACGTCTTCAACTTTTGATCTGCACTACACCGGGCCCCACTACCGGCAGGCGCGGTTCACCCGTGACAAGGAGGAAGGAAGCATCGCCTGTCTAAACCGGAGTCCCAGCCACGGTGAGTCAGAAAATGGCGTCACGAACAGGATACGAGCAGGCCCGTTACCCAACGGGTATAATGTGCTTAAAAGTGACTTTATTGTCTACAATTTGGACTTTGTTCGTCCCTAAAAGAACTTTCCCGCCTTTTCACCGAGGGCCAAGATGGCGCCCAAGATGGCGTTCCCGCCACAAGAAGCCGCCACATGCAAGCCCAGGAGTGAGTCAACCCCCCCTCATCGTGGGAGGGCTAAAGACATAAGGCGCCAAACTCTTTGTCCGCCCTGATTGCTCGAATCAACCATGGGGGCGGACCCCAAAGACTTTTCCCACCATTGGACTACAAAAGCCCAGAGGAATTGGGAGTGTCACAGAAGTTCTTCACCAGCTCTACCAGAACGCTCACGCGTTGAACGGGTGTGGTTTCCCTCCTAAGAAGAACATGGCCAGCATGAGACTCCAAGACCTGATGCGGGAGGTCGAGGCGGAGGCCAGAGCAGCCATAGGCCAACCGGGTCCGGATCCTGCCCTTACCATAGACGGCAGCCCCGACTTCTGGCTAGAGGCTCTACAAGACCTCTGGGTGCGACTACTTGAGACTGTGGAATGGACGATTCGCAGCTGGAGTGCGACCCTAGGCAGAAGACTACACCATGCGATGCAGCAGAGTCGACCGGGTACCGCTAATCCAAGCCCAGACGACGTCACCAGCTTCTCCACCGCCTCACCGTCGCCTACCACCTGTCCTGCTTCGTCACCGGAGCCCATAGATTGCGTCATTCCCGTGAGGACCACAACTCGACCCGTTCCAGCGGTCGAATCCGCAGCCGACCCCGTTCCTGAGCCGGAGCTTACCATACGCTCCACGCAAGAACTTGATCTCTACCAGGTTCCCACCGAGGAGCCTGCAACGTGTTTCACCACTACAGAGACAGTCGCTTGTTTCGTCCCCGTACCGGATGCTTCCCTTGCAATTGCCGAGGCCTACCTGGTAACCGGGATTGAGATCCCTCTACCAACAGAAACAGATGAAGAGGCAGGCAGCCTGGAAGCCCTGCAGGACGTCTCTGTGGAAGGATCCGCAGCACCACCGCCCTGTTGTACAGTGGAACCAGCTTCAACATCTCCAGCCATCGAGCAGCCTGATGTGGTCATCGAGGAAGAGGTTGAGGACGATGACGACGAGACCCGCAGCATCGCTGAGGATTTCGACACCGGGTTCGCTTGGGGAGACACAGAGGAACTTCCTACCGGGCATACAGCTCGGGTACACTGGTCGGGTGCAACGCTGACACCTTCCCCTGTGCCGTTCCACCGGGTGCTGGTCCAGACAGCCCGCCAAGTTCAAGCTTCCCGCCAAACCACCAGCTCCACTACTCATCTCTACACCCCGAGCCGTAAGACGACGAGAGGAGTGGCAAGCCCGTGAACGCGCCAACATGCAGGCCCGTGCCGAGGCTCGCCGCCAACCGCCGCTGCCTGATGAACTCCGCCGAGAAGGTAGAATTTCCACCTTTAACTTACATACCGGGGGTTCGCTTGGGAGGTGGGTTTGAATGAGGAGGTGTTTGTGGGGCGCCGGGACGTTGAGTCAAACTTGCCCAGAGGACATCCCGATCCCGACCTATACCGGGGCGATGTAATCACCTACGAACGCTATGCTTGTCCAGATGGGTGGTTCGCTATCCGGGTGCGCCATCGTTCTCCGTGCCAGTGACTTTAAAACTTGAGCTCACTCAATGACTGTGTTCCTGTTAATCACTGACTGTGTGATCTCGCGGCTACAGCCTGAACTTTTATCTAAGAACAGCCAACCGCCCGCCGGGTCCGCATGAAGTGTTTTACCTGTTTATTTTGTCTACCTCACTTTTATGCCATATAATGACTCGTCATTAATAAAAGTGTATTACCTGTTATAAAATACTAGCTGGGTGCCCGATGCACATGCATCGGGATTCTAGAAGAGAGAGTCTCTGACTCGCAATGGCCGCTTCGCGGCCAATGCTTCGCGCTGCTAAGGCGACTCGCCATGCCCGCTGCGCGGGCATAGCGAGTCGCCTTAGAACTGCTCGCAATGGCCGCTGCGCGGCCAATGCTTCGGTCGTATCCACATGACCACGCCGACTCGCATTGCGAGTGGACTCAGAAGGGGCAAAAAACCCATTCACTATTATATAATAGATAAAAAAAAAAAAAACCCTCTGTAATGTGGGTAGTGTGACGCTTGGGGACAAGCGTATTCAACCAAGGGGGAGTGTGGCGCCCCGCAACGAGTGCGTCACAAGAGGGTATTGCAGCCATAAATGCAGCCGCAATATTCTCTGACACGGCAGTGATCTGGTTAATTTAGAAATCCAACCCTGCATGCATCACCTAGAACAGAGGGCCAATCCTAGGTCCTGGTGGGTGGAGTGTTAGGGAAGTGTAGTAGAACACACACAGTAGTCTAGACAGAGAACCGAAGGACAATAGTCTGGAACAGCCTAGAACAAGCTCTGAGGACTTGAACGTGGAGAGGAGCAGGGGCTCCGCACTCCGTGCAGCCCCCGGGCCGTCACCGGTCGGGTGTCAGCACCTGAGGCCTTACCAACCGGGAATGGGCATTATTCACATGGGTTCCCAAAAGACTCCCGTGCCCACAACTCACAGCCGGTTCACTGGTACTGAAGCTGGCAGCAGTTCACCTCTGCTACGTGAACCAGAAAGCGTGGAGGAGCAGCTTTACAGGAGCACCCCACCACCAGCCAACTTCCAGTCGTCTAACCAGCGGTGTACCCACTGAGGGATCCAAGGCTCCCCAAAACATTCAGAACGTACATCATGGATAGGGCATTGAAGCAGCCTCCCCGTACCCGATCTGGTATTCCTGGGCGACACTGGCAACCAATTAGTTAGAATGGAGGAACACTGCGGATTTCTAAGGGACACCATCACTGCTGAGTCCACCCGGTCCACTACCTGTAAACTGTATACCATGTACTGCCTGCTGGTTACAGTAAAGACCCGTTGCAGAGACTTTCTGTGTCCGTGCTTCCTTATGAACTGTCCGTCCGCACTACAAGGTAACCGCAGCTGCCGCACAACAATCTTAAGCAGCTCCAGCCTCCGGGATCACCGCTCAGCCTGTGGGGAGCATAACATCTTGCTGCTGTCCATCCCCCGGAGGTTCTGCAGCATGGGTAACGATTACCGAACTACTCATAGGTGGCGTCACGAATAAATTAAAAACCCCTTTAATCTGTTCCCGCAAGACGTCTTCAACTTTTGATCTGCACTACACCGGGCCCCACTACCGGCAGGCGCGGTCCACCCGTGACAAGGAGGAAGGAAGCATCGCCTGTCTAAACCGGAGTCCCGGCCACAGTGAGTCAGCAGCAGCCCCAGTGGTATATACAGCTGCAGCCCCAGTGGTATATACAGCAGCAGCCCCAGTGGTATATACAGCAGCAGCCCCAGTGGTGTATACAGCAGCAGCCCCGGTGGTATACAGGGCCCCAGCTGTGTATACAGCAGCCCCAGCTGTATACAGCGGTACCCAGTGGTATACAGGGCCCCAGCTGTGTATACAGCAGCCCCAGCTGTATACAGCGGTACCCAGTGGTATACAGGGCCCCCCCCTTGCTTCTGGCAGACCTGTAAAGGAAGAGATCATTATACTTATCGTGTCGCTGCCGCCGCCGCGTAATTTCCTGTGCGCCGGAGAAGGATGCATGAAGACCCGGAATAGCGCGGTGGCGGTGACAGAGCGGCGGCGCAGCGACACGATAAGTATAATGATCTCTTCCTTTACAGGTCTGCCAGAAGCAAGGGGGGGCCCTGTATACCACGGGGGGGGGGGGGGCTGTATACCACTGGGCACCGCTGTATGACTCGTGTATAGGCCGAGGGGGGACTTTTCAGCACATTTTTTGTGCTGAAAAACTCGGCTTACACACGAGTATATACGGTATGAATGGGGAAGGGGGGCATATTTACTAAGAGGGGTCCAAGGATGTGAAATGTGGAACACATTTACCAGGATCAGGACATACAGTCATATGAAAGAGTTTGGGCACCCCTCTTAATCTTACTCTTTGTTTTTGTTTAAAATAGTTTTTTTGCAACAGCTATTTCAGTGTGATATATGTAATAACTGATGGACACAGTAATATTTCAGGATTGAAATGAGGTTTATTGTACTAATCGAAAATGTGAAATATGCATTATTTCAAAAATTGACAGGTGCAAAAGTATGGGCACCTCAACAGAAAAGTGACATTAATATTTAGTAGATCCACCTTTTGCAAAAATAACAGCCTCTAGTCGCTACCTGCAGTTGTTAATGAGTTCCTGGATCCTGGATAAAGGTATTTTTGACCATTCCTCTTTACAAAACAATTCCAGTTCAGTTAAGTTTGATGGTCGCCGAGCATGGACAGCCCGCTTCACAACATCCCACAGATGTTCAATGATATTCAGATCTGGGGACTGGGATGGCCATTCCAGAACATTGTAATTGTTCCTCTGCATGAATGCCTGAGTAGATTTGGAGCGGTGTTTTGGATCATTGTCTTGCTGAAAGATCCATCCCCGTGTAACTTCAACTTTGACACTGATTCTTGAACATTATTCTCAAGAATCTGCTGATACTGAGTGGAATCCATGCGACCCTCAACTTTAACAAGATTCCCGGTGCCGTCATTGGCCACACAGCCCCAAAGCATGATGGACCCTCCCCCAAATTTGACAGTGGGTAGCAAGTGTTTTTCTTGGAATGCTGTGTTTTTGTGGCGCCATGCATAATGCCTTGTTGTATGACCAAACAACTCAATCTTTGTTTCATCAGTCCACAGGACCTTCTTCCAAGATGAAACTGGCTTGTCCAAATGTGCTTTTGCATACCTCAGGCGACTCTGTTTGTGGCGTGCATGCAGAAACGGCATGCAGAACGTTGCCAGGAGCCACACTCTGCCTCTGCTGCCTTTCTTCCTATTTATTATATAACCTGGTACAATGTTTTTCCATTCTTAAGTGATGAATATATACTAAGCCATCATAGTTGCTCAGATTCTTATAATTTGTTGCCTTTATACAAGATTTCAACGTAAATAAAACTGTTCACATGCTTCCTTGTCTATCCTTGCAATTAACACATGCCTTTGTGACAAGATAATCAATGTAATACTCTTTACCTGTCAGCATTTTTAATGCTATGACTGCTTCATATTTTTTTGCAGTTTGCGAACCCATCAGATGTTTCCTTAATTATGGAAAAATTTAACATAAAATGACATCCGATTCTCAACCAATTTTCAAAGAGAATCAAATAAAATAAGTGAAGAATATTAGCTTTTGTCATTTTACTGCGGAAAATGCTCCAATCTACTATAATACTTACCTTGTGGCATCTGTCATGCCCTTCCGTCACAGTTTTGTCCTCCAACTCTCTAGTTGGCCAGAGGTGAGAACAAGTTTCGGTTGCCATGTGGCGACCACTGGCTGAGAATCAAGAAATTAAACTGATGCTGGATATCCTGCCCAAAGCCCCCTGCTTGCCTCCAACCAGCCGCAGACCACCGCTCACTGCCCACAGAACTCTGCTTACCTCCGGTTGCCTGCCTCCCACGACACACAGTCACTGCCCACCTCCCAGCACATAGCGTCTGCTGTCCGCAAACCCCCGACCACATTCCACCACACACCTCCCGCTGCCTGCAGACCCACACCTGCCTCCCACCACACACTGCCGGCAGACCCCACCAATAATCATCGACTTATGTGATGGGACAGGAACTTAGGTGATGTCACGGTCATGTGATCAGTCACATGATTGTGACATCCCCAGAGGTTCTGTAGAACTGAAGTGCTTCCCAGCTATGACATGGATTCATAACAGCTTGAATTGTGGGCTGGGGGGCCAGAAAAGTGGGAGGGGGTGAGAGCAGAGAGTGAGGAGGTGGGGGCAGAGAGAGAGAGAGGGGTTGGGGTGCACAGAGAGAGGGGGAAAGAGAGAGTGCACAGGGGGGCAGAGAGAGGGCGGCTGTCTCTACCCATTTTTATACTAGGAGGTTTAATAATAAATAAGTAAAACAGGTTAAGAAAAAATACATTTATTTACATACACTGGAAGAGAGTACAGTGGAGGAGATAGATGACAGAAAGGGGCAAGATAGCTGCTGCCCCAAGCACCACAGAGCCCACCCCCATTGCGATGTCACCACACTCAGGCAGCTATAGCATCTGGCCCACATCTAGTATAGGAATATATATGTGAGCTGTAAAATATGTGAATCTTTAGGATTAACAGATAAATTGCAGGTCATATTGACACTGGTATTTGGAATGCATTGACTGTAAGGTGTCAATCAAAGCAGAAGGCATGTCTTGACTTTGTAGTCCTGTAATGGTAATTACTAGATGATAAATAATAATAATAATAATCATCTTTATTTATATAGCTCCAACATATTCCGCAGAGCTTTACAATAAAGAGATTCATATACAAACAGTCATAAGTAACAGTTATAAAAATAGAAAAATTAAAGCAAAATAATGATGGCCCTGCTAGTAAGATCTTACAATCTACAATGAGGTGGGGGTGACACAAAGTACAGGTGCTTCTTATTTACAATGATGGACCTAGAAGGGACAGTGTGTCCACTTGTTTCCACTGCATAACAGTGGAGTGTTGATACAGCAGCAGCCATAACATGCTTACACACTGGTTGTGGGTCACACAAATATACAAGGTGAGCAGCTTTTTTTTTGTTCTATTGAAGTTGTCTCAAGGATAAGACCCTATTGTGTGGCCCCTCTATGGATCCAGTCACTACAGTGGTACTGCACCCCAGTCAGAGGTGTAGTACCCCACTCTCGGATAAGGTGTGGACACTGAACGGTATCCAGATGCCCAGATCACCACACACCACTCCAGGTCAGGATTAGGGTGAGAATGTTCCTAAGGAAGAGCACAGTCCCTTTCCTGTCTAGAGAGGAGGAACCAGGGTAGTGGGGATGGGTGGAAAGCAGAGTTTAGGGGAGCACCCAGGAGGGAGTGAAGTCAGGAAGGACACACATCAGTGATGCAGGACACGTGACCGACAGTATAAATGGACAAGAGAAACATCTAGTAGACAGTTGGTGGGTGGCTGGCACAAGCTGAAGGAGTCTGAGGGCCAGAGAGTCTTACAGAGAGGGGTAACATCTGTGAAGAGATGTCCTGAGGACTGGATCCAGTGGGAGCTGGTCCTAAGACCTGAGAGAGGCAAGCCCAGGCAGAGGAGCAGAGTAGGGATGGGCGAATACCTTACTATTCGGAATCACTATACCCGCAACGAGTAGGTAGCGGTACTCGCTACTCGTTGCGAGTATAGCGATTCCGAATACTTTTGCAGTGTATCAGTAGATACACTGCAAAAGTCCTGTAAAAGAGAGAAAAAGTGATTACAAAATTAAAAAATCGGATACTCACCTTAATCGACGGCTGTACCGGGACCGACCGATGCACATCTATTCATGGAAAAGGACCTTTCCCTCTCTCAGCCAATCCCTACAGTAGCACATGGTGCAGCCTGAAGCAACAGCTCAAGTCACCTCATGGCAGGTACACCCCTAATGGTCTAGGTATTTTGAATGAATGGGGAATAGATAAGAGCTGCATGAATGGTCACCAGCCATTCTTTTGGGTCAAGTGGAGTGAATAGGCTATGTCTGAGTTACTTAAGTTAGGGATCATGATAGGATGCCCTAATAATATGTGTTTTTGGGGAGCGCCTGAAACTATATCAATTGTGGTTAGACCTAATTTATTGGGGTAGAGCACGCCAGAGGATTGGTGAAACTCAGGAGAAATCTTGGAGCCAGGAGTGGGAGGATCGGATTAATGCAGATGTTAGTCTAAAGTTGCTCCCAGAGTGAAGAGAATGGGTGGTGTGATAGAGATGAGGGTAGTGAGGTAGGGAGATGCTGCACTATGAAGAGCTTTGTGGGTAAGAACAAGCAATTTGAATTGGATCCTATAGTGTATGGGCAGCCAGTGCAATGAGTGACATAAAGCAGAAGCATCCGAGTAACGGTTAGCCAGATAGGTGATCCTGGCTGCTGCATTAAGGATGGACAGAAAAGGGGAAAGTCTGATGAGGGGGAGGCTAATTAATAGAGAATTACTATAATCAAGTTGGGAGTGGATCAGGGCCACAGTGAGGGTTTTTGTTGTTACCATGGTGAGAAAGGGGCAGATTCTAGAGATGTTCTTCAAATGCAAGCAGCAGGAGAGTGTGAAGGTTTGTATATAGGAGGTGAAGGAAAGATTGGTGTCAAACATAACACTCAGACAGTGAGTTCTGCCTATTCATTATTGTGATTCCTGTTTACTGAGAGGCAGATGTCAGAATTAGGAGGTTTGTGGAGGACGGGAGCAGAAAAAGTTCAGTTTTGGAAAGGTTAAGTTTTAGATAGAGAGCAAACATGATGTTGGAAACAACAGTCAGACAGTCATTGGCATTCTGTAATACAACAGATGCAAGGTTAGGGTTAGAAGTGTATAGTTGTGTGTCATTAGCATAAAGATAGTACTGTAAGCCAAATTTGCTGATGATCTGTCAAAACGGGGCCGTGTAGAGAGAGAAGCAAAGAGTAGCAAGGACTGAGGGACCTCAAGAGTGAGAAGAAGGGAGAAAGTGGAGCCAGCAAATTATACACTGAAGGAGTGGTCAGAAAGATAGGAAAAGAACCAGAAGAGAGTGGTGTCCTTTATACCGATTGAGTACAGTATAGGGGAGATTGGAGGGTAGTCTGTAGTTATTAGGTCAGGATGGGTCAAGAGACGTTTTCTTTAATAATGGAGTAAGGATAGAGTATTTGAAGTAGGAGGGGAAGATGCCAGAAGAGAGGGAGGGATTGAACAATTTGAGTAGGTGAGTGATGAAGGCCAAAGAAAGACACTGGAGTACATATGAAGGAATAGGGTCAGTGGTGTATATAGTAGGATGAGAGGAAAAGAGAAGCCTTAAGACTTCATCTTCTGTGACTAGGTTAAATGTGGAAAGTGATCCAGAAAAGATATGTGGAGAGATGGGTGTAACGGTGCTTGGAGGCCAGGAGCTGATTTCCTAATGAATGTTTTCTATTTTCTCTGTGAAATAGGAAGCCAGATCATCAGCGCAGAGGTCAGTGATAGGAGCCTACAATTTACGCCTGAGGAGAGAGTGAAAGGTATCAAAGAGTTTATTTGGGGTTGTTGGATAGTGAGGAGATCAGGGTGGTAAAGTAAGTCTGTTTGGTGAGGTGAAGGGCAGAGTTGTATTTTCTTAGCATAAATTGGTAGTGAATAAAGTTTTCTGGTGAGCGATATTCTCCATTGGCATTCAGCACTCCTAGAGCATCGCTGGAGAAATTGAGTTTGTGATCTGAGCCAGGGTTGTTTTTGGAGATTTTAAGGCTGAGTGGCGCTACTTTGTAAAGGGTCCATCAGAGAGAGTCATTGTAGTGATTCGCAGCCAGATCAAGACACGAGGAGGAGTTTGTGGACAGTGATGAGTGTAGAGAGTCTTTGAGTGTATGAGGGTTAATGGCCTGTAAATTTCTGAACGTGTGATAAATAGGAGTGTGCTGAGGCTGGCATGGATTTGTGAGAATAAAGGAGAGAATGTTGTAGTCAGAGAGGCGAAGAGGTGAGGCATTCAATTAGGAAGTTGAAGACAGCTGGACAAAGACAAGGTCAAGGGTGCTACAGTCTTTGTGTGTCTCAGAGGTTGAAAGCTGTAAGAGGTCAAGAGAGGTGGTTAGAGATAGGAGCTGGGATGCACAAGGAAGGTGGGGCTGTTAATGGGGATGTTGAAGTCCCCCAGAATAAACGTTGGTAGTTCTGAGGACATGAAATGCGACAACGACGCAGAGAAATGGTCGAGGAACTGGGTGGGTGAACCTGTTGCAGACAGACTATGGATTCTAGAGCGCGCTATTAAAAGAGGGAGATTAAGGTGTATAAGTAATGTTGATAACATTATCAGGGTTTCTATGTGAGGTGGGGGATGGGTTGAAGTTGGCAGAGGGTGACCAGCATTAGGAGAGAAATCACCTGACAGGAGTAGCAGTAAAAAAAAGAAAGAGCAAATAGTTTTTTTGGGGACTTGTGACATGTTTATGATGCAATAGCCTTGAATATGATGGACTGAGATTATTCAATAAGGTGAATAGAGCATGGGAGCTGTACATGGTAGAGGGAAGAAGAGAGGGGCCGATGTGGATGAGGAGAGATGGAGGAGGAATGGGGTAATAAAACTGGATGACAAAAGCACATAGGAAGATAGACATTGAAATAAAGGACATATTTAAAAAGAGTGAAAGAGGGTTGGTTAAATGACTCCTATAAACATTGTTTATAGTAACTGTGTATTCTAAACATTGAGGTCCTTTCTTGTCCAATTCTGGTGTAATTCATCATATTGCACTTGCATAATACAGCACTTAGAATGTGGCACTGATCAGGTAAAAGTCCTGATCAGACTTAATCATTGTATATACCCATCTAACAGCTATCAGGTGGGGGAAAGGGGGAGTGGCATGCTGAGACCAGATGCAAAAACACAAACACTTAAACAAAGGTTATAATGTAAGGAGGAGGGGTGGAGTGACCAGATCCAGATATATCACAATAAGGCTAGGGTCACACATAAGCCCTTGGTCCGTTTTTGGCTTCATTTTTGTCATTTTTTTTTTTCTAAGTCCAAAAACTGACAGTAAAAACGGATTGGATGTAATAAACACCCTGTCCGTTTTTTTCTGGACCTAAAAACATTGCTATGTCTGTTTTTGAGCCAAAAATGTTGCTAGCAACGTTTTTGGCATCAGTTAAAAAACGCATGCGTTTTTTTTAACATGGGCCCTATGGGAAACGCATGCATTAACGCATGTGCGTTTTTAATGAAAAAAAAGAGAAAAAATGACTAAGTCCAAAAACGTTCAGAGGTGCAGGAGGCTCCAAAAGCACCCAAAAAAAAACGGATTGGTCATGGAAATCACTTCCAAAAACGGACTTCTATGTGTGACCCCAGCCTCACATAAGCAAGAGGAGTGGAACCGTTCATGGAAAAACTGGTAGGAAAACAGTCATACAAGATTGGAAAAATATGCACTACACATGGAGGAAATCAGAAGCATCAGAAAGCTGTGTATAGTGGAGTCATACCAGATTTAGATCCATTGCACTAAGCATGGAGTATATCTGAAGCATAGGAAAGCTGTGTATAATAGAGTCATACCAGGTTGAGATCCAATGCACTAAGCATGGAGGATATCAGAGGCATAGGAAAGCTGTGTATAATAGGCGGCCGTCACACGCTTCAATTTAATGCATGATATCGCTTAAGTGATCTGCTTTTTGATCGCTTAAGCGATATCGTTTGTGCATCGCTGCGTGCAATCAAGCGATTTTACAATGTAAAATCGCTTGATCGTTACATCGCAGATTGGTGAGCCGGAGCTCATATCAAGCGATAAACGCTTGATCAATCTGCCTCATCGTGGTGTGTGACACCACGATGATCCGTCTCCCAGTGGCAGAGCCTATGCTGGGAGATGGTATCTATGGCAAACGTCGGGTTACTAAGCGCCGCGCGGCGCCTAGTAACCCGATGTGTACCACAGTTACCAGTGATCTCGCAGCTCCACATCGCTGGTGAGTCTGTCTGTGTGACAGCTCACCAGCGATGTGAGCGATATTGTTAGCGATCGCGCGTGCATGTGATCGCTAACAATATCACGACCGATATTGATGCATGTGACGGCCGCCATAGAGTCATACCAGGTTGAGATCCAATGCACTAAGCATGGAGGAAATCAGAAGCATCAGAAAGCTTTGTATAATGGAGTCATACCAGATTTAGATACAATGCACTAAGCATGGAGGATATCAGAAGCATAGGAAAGCTGTGTATAATGGATTCTTACCTGCAGGAAGAGGAAACAGCAGGATTAGATGATATAGCTGTGATGATATGATTAATGAGTTATTCTGGTCTAGTTCATGCTATTGCACTTGGAATGCAGCACTTCTTATATATAAAACCCGAAGGCCACTTCCGGTGGAATCTGGCCAACTTCCGTGATGGCCTGTGCCCTGTGTCACAGACCGGAACCAGAAGTTCCAGATCCACGAGCGGTGAGCGCGGCTCACCGCGAGCCGCTGTCAAACCTGCATAGCGGCTCGCAGTGGGCGCTAAAGCGCCACCACTCGCCGCTATCCCTCCACCGCCCCCCACACAGAGCCCTGTGTGCTCCCACCTACATCCGGGAACCAGCCGCAGCCGCCTCTTCTGTGCCCGCTCCAGACGCCTCCTGTGTGCCCGCTCCAGCCGCCTCCTGTGTGCCCGCTCCAGCCGCCTCCTGTGTGCCCGCTCCAGCCGCCTCCTGTGTGCCCGCTCCAGCCGCCTCTTCTGTGCCCGCTCCAGTTGCCTCTTCTGTGCCCGCTCCAGCCGCCTCTTCTGTGCCCGCTCCAGCCGCCTCTTCTGTGCCCGCTCCAGCTGCCTCCCTGTGCCCGCTCCAGCCGCCTCCCGTGTGCCCCTGCCCTACAGCCGCCTCCCGTGTGCCCCCTGCAGCCGCCTCCGTGTGCCCCTGCAGCCGACTCCCGTGTGCCCCTGCAGCCGCCTCCCGTGTGCCCCTGCAGCCGCCTCACGTGTGACCCCTGCAGCCGCTCCGTGTGCCCCCTGCTGCCGCCTCCCGTGTGCCCCTGCAGCGCCTCCCGTGTGCCCCTGCAGCCGCCTCCCGTGTGCCCCCTGCAGCCGCCTCCCGTGTGCCCCCTGCCCCACAGCCACCTCCCGTGTGCCCCTGCCCCACAGCCGCCTCCCGTGTGCCCCCTGCCCTACAGCCGCCTCCCGTGTGCCCCCTGCCCTACAGCCGCCTCCTGTGTGCCCGCTCCAGCCGCCTCTTCTGTGCCCGCTCCAGCCGCCTCTTCTGTGCCCGCTCCAGCCGCATCTTCTGTGCCCGCTCCAGCCGCCTCTTCTGTGCCCGCTCCAGCCGCCTCCCCTGTGCCCGCTCCAGCCGCCTCCCGTGTGCCCCCTGCCCTACAGCCGCCTCCCGTGTGCCCCCTGCAGCCGCCTCCCGTGTGCCCCTGCAGCCGCCTCCCGTGTGCCCCCTGCAGCCGACTCCCATGTGCCCCCTGCAGCCGCCTCCCGTGTGCCCCCTGCAGCCGCCTCACGTGTGCCCCCTGCTGCCGCCTCCCGTGTGCCCCCTGCAGCCGCCTCCCGTGTGCCCCCTGCAGCCGCCTACCGTGTGCCCCCTGCAGCCGCCTCCCGTGTGCCTGCCCCCGCCGCCCCTCCCGTGTGCCCCCTGCCCACAGCCGCATCCCGTGTGCCCCTGCCCCTACAGCCGCCTCCCGTGTGCCCCCTGCCCTGCAGCCCCTCCCGTGTGCCCCCTGCAGCCGCCTCCCGTGTGCCCCCTGCAGCCGCCTCCCGTGTGCCCCCTGCAGCCGCCTCCCGTGTGCCCCCTCAGCCGCCTCCCGTGTGCCGCCTGCAGCCGCCTCCCGTGTGCCCCCTGCAGCTGCCTCCCGTGTGCCCCTGCAGCCGCCTCCCGTGTGCCCCCTGCAGCCGCCTCCCGTGTGCCCCCTGCTGCCGCCTCCCGTGTGCCCCCTGCCGCCGCCTCCCGTGTGCCCACTGCAGCCGCCTCCCGTGTGCCCCCTGCCCCACAGCCGCCTCCAGTGTGCCCCCTGCCCGACAGCCGCATCCCGTGTGCCCCCTGCCCTACAGCCGCCTCCCGTGTGCCCCCTGCCCTGCAGCCCCCTCCCGTGTGCCCCCTGCAGCCGCCTCCCGTGTGCCCCTGCAGTCGCCTCCCGTGTGCCCCCTGCAGCCGCCTCCCGTGTGCCCCCTCCAGCCGCCTCCCGTGTGCCGCCTGCAGCCGCCTCCCGTGTGCCCCCTGCAGCTGCCTCCCGTGTGCCCCTGCAGCCGCCTCCCGTGTGCCCCCTGCAGCCGCCTCCCGTGTGCCCCCTGCTGCCGCCTCCCGTGTGCCCCTGCCGCCGCCTCCCGTGTGCCCACTGCAGCCGCCTCCCGTGTGCCCCTGCCGCCGCCTCCCGTGTGCCCCCTGCAGCCGCCTCCCGTGTGCCCCCTGCCCACAGCCGCCTCCCATGTGCCCCCTGCCCCACAGCCGCCTCCCGTGTGCCCCCTGCCCCACAGCCGCCTCCCTGTGTGCCCCCTGCCCCACAGCCGCCTCCCGTTGTGCCCCCTGCCCCACAGCCGCCTCCGTGTGCCCCCTGCCCCACAGCCGCCTCCGTGTGCCCCCTGCCCCACAGCCGCCTCCCGTGTGCCCCCTGCCCCACAGCCCCTCTCCGTGTGCCCCCTACCCTACAGCCCCGCCCTCCAGCCTCCGCTCTCCCCTGCCCTCCAGCCGCCGCTCTCCTCTCCCCTGGCCTCTGCTCTCCAGCCGCCGCTCTCCTCTCCCCTGGCCTCTGCCCTCCAGCCTCCGCTCTCCTCTCCCCTGGCCTCTGCCCTCCTCTCCCTGTCCTCTGCCCTCCAGCCTCCGCTCCCCTCTTCCTGCCCTCTGCCCTCCAGCCTCCGCTCCGCTCTCCTCTCCCCTGCCCTCTGCCCTCCAGCCTCCGCTCTCCTCTCCCAGTCCTCTGCCCTCCAGCCTCCGCTCTCCCCTGCCCTCTGCCCTCCAGCCGCCGCTTCTCTCTCCCTGGCCTCTGCCCTCCAGCCGCCGCTCTCCTCTCCCTGGCCTCTGCCCTCCAGCCTCTGCTCTCCTCTCCCCTGGCCTCTGCCCTCCTCTCCCTGTCCTCTGCCCTCCAGCCTCCGCTCTCCTCTCCCTGCCCTCTGCCCTCCAGCCTCGCTCTCCTCTCCCTGCCCTCTGCCCTCCAGCCTCCGCTCTCCTCTCCCAGTCCTCTGCCCTCCAGCCTCCGCTCTCCTCACCCCTCCATATGCAATGTACAGTACGTGTATATATGTGTGTATCTAGGCACTTCCGTCACTTTGTCCGCACTTCCCTCAACTTTGTACACACACACACACCCCGCTATACTTACCACCGGCCCTGCGTCCGCTGCCTCGATCCTCAGTCGACATGTCCCCGCCCCTGAACTACTAGATCCAATATAGCGTCCAAGATGTCTCGCCAAACTACCCGGAGAACATATTCGATCCAGTCGTCCGGGGGCGGCGACATGTCGACTCAGGATCCAGGCGGCAGGGAAGACGCAGGGTCGGTGGTAATTATAGCGGAGTCTGTGTGTGTGTGTGTGTATGTATGTATCTACTGACCACTCTGCCCACGCCGCTGCGCTGACCACTCTGCCCACGCCGCTGCGCTGACCACTCTGCCCACGTCGCTGTGCTGACCACTCTGCCCACGTTGCTGCGCTGACCACTCTGCCCACGCCGCTGCGCTGACCACTCTACCCACGCCGCTGCGCTGACCACTCTGCCCACGCCGCTGCGCTGACCACTCTGCCCACGGAGCTGCGCTGACCACTCTGCCCACGGCACTGCGCTGACCAATCTCACCGCACGCAGTGCTAACCACTGAACCACCGCACGCAGTGCTAACCACTGAGCCACCGCACGCAGTGCTAACCACTGAGCCACCGTATACTGTACTATCCACAGAGCCGCCTGTATACACACAATTCATTTCACCGCACTCCCATAACTATTAGTAAATAAACTATATATAGATTCTAGACTACCCGATTCTTTAGAATCGGGCCACCATCTAGTAGACAATAAGCCTTTAGTTCAAAGCAAACCTGTCAGCTTCCCTGAGCATCCTGAAAACCGAGAATGTCTGGGTGCATATCTCTAATCCCTGTCTAACAATCCCAGCATGTACTAGCATGCACAAATTGATATTTAGAAAAGGAAATACTAAAGATCTTTTATTAGATGCTAATTAAAGCTTTGACTAGTCAAGAGGGTGTTAGTTCCATCGTTTATTTGGCATACATAGCAGATTATAACACCCCTGTGTGCATGATAACAGGCTTTACAACATCTGCATCACCATCATCTACATCTCTCATTATTGAGTTTCTATGACATCGGGAGTATGCACTCCCAGCTTTACAAAGGCTCACTGCGCTTGATCAGACATTATCCGCAATTCTAGTCATACGCACTATGCCTATATGGAGCTGGGATGCATAGACCCAAAATCAGAATAGTGCGAATGACTTGAAGTTCTGCAACTGTCAATCATGTGTATCATGTGCAGTGAGCCTTTCTGAAGCTGGCATTACATGCACCCTATGTCAGTGAAGCTCATTGGTGCATGCATGTGCATCTCTGTATGGTGATGTGGAAGACGTGGCTATGTAAAGCATGTTATCTCGTCCACAGGGACGTTATAACATGCTAAGTGGTCCAACTTATTAAGAGACATAACGCCCCTTTGAGTAGTCAAAGTCCTAATTAGCATCTAATAAACAATCTTTAAGAATTATTTTTGTAAAGATCAGATTATGAATGTTAGTAGATGCTGTGACTGTCTGACAGGGATTAGAGATATGCAACCAGAACTGCTCGTAGTTCTACGTGCTCAGGGGATATGACAGCTTCCCTTTAGGGCTGGTTTCACATTTGCGTTTGTGTCTGCATGCTGATGGCATTCCCGGGGGCGGGCCGGAGGCGGAGATCTCCTCCTCCCGGCCGCCGGTAAGCTCCGGGACATGTCAGCGGGGTTAAACAGCTGATCTGACAGCTGTTTGAATCTCCCGCGCCGACACCGAGAGGAGATGTCGGCACGGAAAGATTCAAACAGCTGTCACATCAGCTGTTTAACCCCGCTGACACGTCCTGGAGCTTACCGGCGGCCGGGAGGAGGAGATCTCCTGTGGTGTCATGCTGAGGACACTGCGAATCCATTGAGATTAATGCATTTTTTGTGAGCTTGCGGGCGCTTGCGGATAGAAGAAGCGCCGCGAGCACACAAAAAAATGCTGCATGCTGCGTCTGGAGTGCGGTCAGAGGGCGCATAAATTATGCACATCCAAACGCAAATGCGGCCAAACGCAGCCATTCGCAGGCACATGCGTTCCCATGTTAAACATAGGAACGCATGTGCGCAAGCGTTTGGCTGCGTTTGGTACGCTGTGCTCCATACGCAAATGTGAAGGCAGCCTAAGTAAACAATACACAGAGCCTGATATAAGAGACACAGTTCATTTTTGCTCTTTAACCCTTACATCATGCTGTCTCAGCTTACATTGCATAAACCTGCTGACAGATTCACTTGAAGTTTATATAAAACTAGATGGCGGCCCGATTCTAAAGAATCAGGTAGTCTAGAATCCATATATAGTTTATTTACTAATAGTTAGTTGAGTGCGGTGAAATGAATTGTGTGTATACAGGTGGCCCCCTGAAGAAAACAGGGAAACACATGTGTCGGGGCTCTGACACTGTGTGCCTCTCCATCCACCTCTTGTAGTTTCCCATCTACCTCAGCTGCAGTACCATGTAAGATCCACTGGGCTATTTATTACACTCCTTTTAATAATGTGATGTTATTTATATATTCATGGATTTTATGCATTGGATTGTGAGTATGTATAACCCGTTACTCTGTTATACATTGTACTTCGGTTGTGAACTACATTACAGATGGTTTGCTGAATTTTGAGGCACAGAGTGCGTTCTGTCTCCTAACTTGTCTGCACCCTCCTTCTATGTATTCACTGGTTCTGGATTTTGTCTGTTGTCTTTTTAAATGTAATAAAATGAAGATTTTTACTTGCAACTGAACAATTTTCCTATACCCGTTATTTAGGTGCATTATACGTTTTTTTCGTTGTTTGATTTAATAGGCCTCACGTAGCACCCTGTACTTATGAGGTCCAATACGCCCTTCACTACTTGGTGCATTAGAGCCTGATATAAGAGACACAGTTCATTTTTGCTCTTTAACCCTTACATCATGCTGTCTCAGCTTACATTGCATAAACCTGCTGACAGATTCACTTGAAGTTTATATAAAACTAGATGGCGGCCCGATTCTAAAGAATCAGGTAGTCTAGAATCCATATATAGTTTATTTACTAATAGTTAGTTGAGTGCGGTGAAATGAATTGTGTGTATACAGGTGGCTCAGTGGGTAGCAGAGTATACGGTGGCTCAGTGGTTAGCACTGCGCGGTGGCTCAGTGGTTAGCACTGCTCGGTGGCTCAGTGGTTAGCACTGCACGGTGGCTTAGTGGTTAGCACTGCGCGGTGGCTCAGTGGTTAGCACTGCACGGTGGCTCAGTGGTTATCGCTGCACGGTGGCTTAGTGGTTAGCACTGCGTGGTGGCTCAGTGGTTAGCACTGCGCAGTGGCTCAGTGGTTAGCACTGCGCGGTGGCTCAGTGGTTAGCACTGCGCGGTGGCTCAGTGGTTAGCACTGCGCGGTGGCTCAGTGGTTAGCACTGCACGGTGGCTCAGTGGTTAGCACTGCACGGTGGCTCAGTGGTTAGCAGTGAGTGCGGTGGCTCAGTGGTTAGCAGTGAGTGCGGTGGCTCAGTGGTTAGCAGTGAGTGCGGTGGCTCAGTGGTTAGCAGTGAGTGCGGTGGCTCAGTGGTTAGCAGTGAGTGCGGTGGCTCAGTGGTTAGCAGTGAGTGCGGTGGCTCAGTGGTTAGCAGCGAGTGTGGTGGCTCAGAGTGGTCATCGCAGCGCCGTGGCCACAGTGGTCATCACAGCACCGTGGCCAGAGTGGTCATCGCAGCGCTGTGGCCAGAGTGGTCAGCGCAGCGCCGTGGCCAGAGTGGTCAGCGCAGCGCCGTGGTCAGAGTGGTCAGTGCAGCGCCATTGGCAGAGTGGTCAGGTCAGCTCCGTGGGCAGAGTGGTCAGCGCAGTGCCGTGGGCAGAGTGGTCAGCGCAGCACCGTGGGCAGAGTGGTGAGCGCAGCGCCGTGGACAGAGTGGGGAGCGCAGCGCCGTGGGCAGAGTTGTCAGCACAGCGCCGTGGGCAGAGTGGTCAGCGCAGCGGGCAGAGTGGTGAGCGCAGCGCCGTGGGCAGAGTGGTCAGCGCAGCGCCGTGGGCAGAGTGGTCAGCACAGCACCATGGGCAGAGTGGTAAGCACATACATACACACACACACACATACACACACTCCGCTATACTTACCACCGGCCCTGCGTCTTCGCCGCCGCCTGGATCCTCAGTCGACATGTCGCCGCCCCCGGATGACTGGATCCGATATGGCGTCTGGGAAGTTTCGCGAGACTTCCCGGACGCCATCTTGGACAAAGTATGTCGCCGCCCCCGGACAACTGGATCCAATATGGCATCCGGGAAGTTTCGCGAGACTTCCTGGACGCCATATTGGATCCAGTAGTTCGGGGGCGGCGACATGTCGACTGAGGATCTGGGCGGCGGACGCAGGGCCAGTGGTAAGTATAGCGGAGTGTGTGTGTGTGTATGTGTATGTGTGTGTGTGGACAAAGTGACGGAAGTGCGGACAAAGTGACGGAAGTGCGGACAAAGTGACGGAAGTGCGTTCAAAGTGACGGAAGTGCCTTGGGCTTTTATATATTAGATACACACACATTATATGTACACACATGCAAATCTATAAAGATGTAGAAATATATATATACATACACACATCATTCACAAATTATATTACATACACACATATATACACATACTGTACATTGCATATGGAGGGGTGAGGAGAGCGCAGGCTGGAGGGGTGAGGAGAGCGGAGGCTGGAGGGCAGAGGAACAGCGGAGGCTGGAGGGCAGAGGAACAGGGGAGGCTGGAGGGCAGAGGAACAGGGGAGGCTGGAGGGCAGAGGAACAGGGGAGGCTGGAGGGAAGAGGAACAGGGGAGGTTGGAGGGCAGAGGAACAGGGGAGGCTGGAGGGCAGAGGCACAGGGGAGGCTGGAGGGCAGTGGCACAGGGGAGGCTGGAGAGCAGAGGAACAGGGGAGGCTGGAGGGCAGAGGAACAAGGGAGGCTGGAGGGCAGAGGCACAAGGGAGGCTGGAGGGCAGAGGCACAGGAGAGGCTGGAGGGCAGAGGCACAGAGGAGGCTGGAAGGCAGAGGCACAGGGGAGGCTGGAGGGCAGAGGCACAGGGGAGGCTGGAGGGCAGAGGAACAGGGGAGGCTGGAGGGCTGAGGAGATAGATGCGGCTCCCAGATGGAAGAGGATACTGACCGGGCTGTGGGCAGTAAGCGTCAGTGCTGACGGCGGTGCCGGTGATACCGGAGGCCGCACACCGGACCGGAGTGTGGGCGGAACCGCTCGCTCCGGCCCCACCATGGTCCCGAGTTTGGTGGCGGAATATCGGCTCGTGATGGGTGCTCTCACGCCCACCGCTCGGGGGTCTGGTGGCGGGATAGCGGCTCGCTGCGGGGCGCTCCCGCGCCCACCGCTCGGGGGTTCTTGTGGGCGCTGCCACACCCACCGCTCGCCGTTTTGACAGTGGCTCACGGTGGGCGCTATAGCGCCACCACTCGCCGCCATCTTGGATCACCCTGAGTGGGTGTAGTGCCTAAGCCACTTCCGTCGTGTGACGTCATTTTTGTCCCTTGAAGACGGAAGTGGCTTCAGGTTTTATATATTAGATAAACAGAATTTCTGGCAAAGATGCATCTATAGAGAGCTTAAAAGGAATCTGATACATGGTATATACAGTCTGGTATATGTACTGCATAGTCAGGTAAAGAAAGCACTTAGCAGAATGATAATTTGTTGTAAAAGATTCATTAGCACTTGAATTTTATTGACTGAAATCCTTAATGTGTGTATGCATGTGTCCAGTGGGCGGTCCTACTCACTGATTGGCAGCTATCTCTGCGTGCATTGCATTACAGACTATCAGCAGCTGACTAGGACCGCCCTGTGGACTCATGCATACAAACATTAGTGATTTCAATGAATAAAATATAATATTTGCATCCCCCCCAAGAAAAAAGTATTACAATGGAATTATCTCCTTCCTCTTTATAACATTCTGTCTGCATATTAGATGACAATATCATCAGAAAGGTTCCCTTTAAAATTGTTATTCTGAAGTTGATGTATAGAAGATTCTATTGTATGACATATAGTCAATAACAGCAGGCTTTCATAGAAATCAACCTGCTGATGAGCATTTAACGACATATTTAGTTCACGAAAAAGAGCCTATTTAGTAGCATGGACAGCATGCACATTATAGGTGGAAATATATATAAAAGCATATAATATGTCTTATTAATTATGCAAGAAAAAACTGTTTGCCATTTCATATTTTATAAACTGCTATAAAAAGATCATCTTAAATGCAAATATATTTATTACAAATAAGACATGGAAATATGTTTTCTGTGGAGTTTTATGTTTTCTTAATAAGTCTTGCTAGAGCACCAGCTGAGATTTTAATAGATAATGCTAAATACAATTACTTTTTTTTATTGCAATACGTTGGACAGATGTCAGATATGGCATCAATAAAGAGTGAAATTGGTTTTACAGTCCTCATTAAGCACCCAGTCAATACCATAATGAAAATGTGATTAGAGACCCACAATAAGCAGAGCTGTGCAGTTGTCCATTCATGTTTTGCTAGCATTTGTGCAAATTGGTTATGGCATTTGCAAGTTGACAACCGGTTTAAAGAGATCAAAGCAGATAAATTAAAAAATAATTAATAATGTTAACTCTACAGCATGCATATATCAGTCAGAACAGTTTCCTGAGTGCATTTTGGCAAGATCTTAATGTACAAAGCCATAATAAATCAAATGGACCTCATTGTTTTGTAATTGAATGGCTATTTCTCTAGTGATATCCTTCTTTTGTTGTAATATTATAATTCCTTTAAAATATACAGTACAGACCAAATGCTTGGACACAACTTCTCATTCAAAGGGATTTCTGTATTTTCATGACTATGAAGATTTTAGATTCACACTGAAGGCATCAAAACTATGAATTAACACGTGGAATTATATGCTTAACAAAAAAGTGTGAAACAATGGAAAATATGTCTTATATTCTAGGTTTCTTCAAAGTAGCCACCTTTTGCTTTGATTACTGCTTTGCACACTCTTGGCATTCTTTGATGAGCTTCAAGAGGTAGTCACCGGACATAGTCTTCCAACAGTCTTGAAGTTCCCAGAGATGCTTAGCACTTGTTGGCCCTTTTGCCTTCACTCTGCGGTCCAGCTCACCCCAAACCATCTTGATTGGTTTCAGGTCTGGTGACTGTGGAGGCCAGGTCATCTGGCATAGCACCTCATCACCATCACACCTCCTCCTCCATGCTTCACGGTGGGAACCAGGCATATAAAGTACATCCGTTCATCTTTTCTGCGTCGCACAAAGACACAGTGGTTGGAACCAAAGATCTTACATTTGGACTCATCAGACCAAAGCACAGATTTCCACAGGTCTAATGTCCATTCCTTGTGTTTTTTAGCCCATAAAAGTATCTTCTGTTAGTTGCCTGTCCTTAGCAGTGGTATCCTAGCAGCTATTTTTTCATGAAGGCTTGCTGCACAAAGTCTCCTCTTAACAGTTGTTTTAGAGATGTGTCAGCTGCTAGAACTGTGTGTGACATTGACCTGGTCTCTAATCTGAGCTGCTGTTAACCTGTGATTTCTGAGGCTGGTAACTCAGATGAACTTATCCTCTGCAGCAGAGGTGACTCTTGGTCTTCTTTTCCTGGGGCGGTCCTCATGTGAGCCAGTTTCTTTGTAGCGCTTGATGGTTTTTGCAACTGCACTTGGGGACACTTTAAAAGTTTTCCCAATTTTTCAGACTCACTGACCTTCATTTCTTAAAGTAATGATGGCCACTCTTTTTTCTTTACTCAGTATTTGTATTATGGCAAGAAAAAAGCAGCTAACAGTCTATTCAGTAGGACTATCAGCTGTGTCTCCACCAGACTTCTGCACAACACAACTGATGGTCCCAACTAGGGATGGGCGAATCTACTCGCTAGGACTCATTACTCTGCCAGTAGTAAGGGACTCGCAGGACTCGGTACTCTGCGAGTTTCCCAGCGTTTACTCGCACAGTAAGGAGTCCAATGCAAATCAATGGCAATCCTAGTTTTGTCAGAGACTCTGACAAAACTAGGATTGCCATTGTCTTGCATTGGTCTCGCTACTGTGCCAGTGATAGCAGGGAAACTCGCAGAGTAAGAGCTGTCTGCTCTGTGCAGCTCCAGGGTCCTAGAGCCCGCCTGCTGCCTGATGTAGCAGAGCTGAGATTGTTCTCAGTCTGCTCATTCCCTGTGCATAGACATCTATATCTATGCACAGGGGATGTAGCAGAGAGGACATCGCGTTTTGGACTACGTCGGACGGAAGAGGATTTTTTTAATTAAAGATGGAGTCCCTAATGGCTTTTTTTTTTTATTCTAATAAAAAATTTATCTCTGTGTGGTGTTTTTTTTAACCCTTTATTGGAGATTTTTAGTGGCCAGGTCAAACCTGGCCTGACATTAAGAATCCCGGGCTTAATACCAGCTTGTATAACAAAGGTGGCATTAACCCCTTTATTACCCAGCGTGCCACTGCCACCAGGGCCGCTGGAAGAGCGGGGTTCAGCGCCAGAGGATGGCGCTTCAATGAACGCGCCATCTTTTGGGGCGGCTGCGGGCTGCAATTTGCAGCGGGGGGTGCCCAGAAAGCTTGGGCCTCCCTGCGCTGCGGATTCCAGCCCCAGCTGCTTAGCTGTACCTGGCTAGAAATAGAAATTGCGCGGAGCCCCACGCATTTTTTTTTATTATTTCATGAAATAATAATAAAAAAAAAGGGCTCCCATATATTCTTGTGTCTGGCCAGGTACAAATAGGCACCTGGGGGTTGGGGGCAGCCCGTCGCTGCCTGCTGGATCCGGCTGGTACCAGAAATACGGCGAAGCCCACGTCAAATTTTTTTCAGACAAATCCATAAAACAATGTAAATAAAAGGGACTGCATCTTTATTAACCCCTGGACCATGGGCGAGGGGTTAATAAAGATGCAGTCCCTTTTTTAGGATTGTTTCATTGATTTTTCAGAAAAAAAATGACGTAGGCTTCGCCGTATTTCTGGAACCAGCCGGATCCAGTAGGCAGCGACGGGCTGCCCCCAACACCCAGGTGCCTATTTGTACCTGGCCGGACACAAGAATATAGGGGAGCCCTTTTTTTTAATTATTTCATGAAATAATAAAAAAAAATGCGTGGGGCTCTTACTCTGCGAGTTTCCCTGCTATCACTGGCACAGTAGCGAGTCCAATGCAAGACAATGGCAATCCTAGATTTGTCAGAGTCTCTGACAAAACTAGGATTGCCATTGATTTGCATTGGGCTGGTTACTGTGCGAGTAAACGCTGGGAAACTCGCAGAGTAACGAGTCCTAGCAGATAGAGCCTGAAGCTTCCCAGACACATCTGCAATTTGTAAATCGCACATTACTCGCTATTACTCGCTTCCCCATTCATTAACATTGGACTCGCTAGACTCGCAACGAGTAGCGAGCCCCGGGCTCGGACTCGCTAGAGTCAAGCGATTCCGAGTAATTTAGGACTCGCCCATCACTAGTCCCAACCCCATTTATAAGGCAAGAAATCTCACTTTTTAAACCTAGAGAAATGATGGGAGTGCAGGTGTGTCACCTACGCGTTTCGGCGCCCCACCTGGCGCCTTCCTCAGGGATATCCCTGAGGAAGGCGCCATGGGGGGGGGCCCAAATGCATAGGAGGAAGAAATAAAAGGATGAAAATCTGACTGATGATTTTCTGGCTCTTTGGTGAGTTTTTCTTTGCACTGGAGCAGCGCGGACCGTGACACACCTGCACTCCGATCATTTCTCTGGATATAACCACTGGTTAGTGGTCGGTGGAGGTCCTGCAGCAGCCTGGAGTATCTTCAAACGCCTTCAAACCAGTTGTGGGAATCACAACTGAATCAGGTGAGTGGCCCCTCAGCACCACTCCACATCTCTAAGTGTCACTAGTGATAGGGCACTATTGCACCTCTTGTCCCCCACCCGCTTATATTTTTACACTTATTAAACCTGACAGGGCACACCTGTGAAGTGAAAGCCATTTCCAGTGACTACCTCTTGAAGCTCATCAAGAGAATGCCAAGAGTGTGCAAAGCAGCACTCAAAGCAAAAGGTGGCTACTTTGAAGAACCTAGAATATAAGACATATTTTCAGTTGTTACACACTTTTTTGTTAAGTATATAATTCCACACGTGTTAATTCATAGTTTTGATGCCTTCAGTGTGAATCTACAATTTTTATAGTCATGAAAATACAGAAAACTCTTTGAATGAGAAGGTGTGTCCAAACGTGTGGTCTGTACTGTGTATATGTGTAATATATATATATATATATATATATATATATATATATATATTTATCAGGCAAAGCCGTGCGACGTTTCAATCAAAAGACTTTCTTCTAGTAGCCCCTGGTTACAAATACTGGGTTTTTTATACATTTCACATCATTACACCAATAAATATCTAATCAAGTGCAAAATCGTGCATGCTATGTGCAGTATATAATATATAGCTTCTATAGTGCTTTCCTGTGCTTCATACCATGTTATATGGCATTGCCTGTGCTTACATTTTGTTGCCGGTACTGTATCTCAGCTATAATGTATAAATTAGGTTTCAATTAGCCACTCCCATCACAGCTGATTAGTATTGTTTTGTTTGGTACAGTGACATCTTACCAAGTTTTCCAGTGCTTCTAATACGGTCCTCGCTACGGTCCGGCGTTGTAGAAGTGGTTACTGCACATGCGCGGGCCACTATTCGTGTCACCGTTGCCATAGGAGGCCAGAAGCGAAACCTCGGCCATATTAGTGCTCACGCACATGCGTGTTGGGATCTTATTATCCTTAGCAGCCTTTTTTGTGCTCACCTGTATGCGATATTTATGGCACCTAGTTCCTAAGACAAAATGTGCTAATATTTGTATTATTTAATAATTAATCTTAAAAAATACTTAATATAACTGCTTCAACTAAACTTTAATTAAATTTATACATTTTCAAAAGAGTTAATCTATCTAATAAGATTCTATGTGAATTAAAAAAGTTTTTTTCATTATTTGTCGATCTATTCTGTCTCTGAAGTTTGCTATTTGCATAAGTATTTCACACACTTTTTCATCTAATAACTTCCACCTCTTAATCCTTATATATTTCTTTCTCTATTACACAGGTCAACAAAAAAAAATTTTTTTTCCGGTGTCCAAAATATTTTAATGAATTTGGGGTATTTTTGGGGTGCTGATTCTGAATATGCTATCAGTTTTGCCAGATTGGCTCAAGTTTTTGAGATTTTTGGTATCTTATTTATAGCACTTGTTGGTAAATGCGACGCATCATCTCATTAATTTCTTTGGATTAGTACTTGAACTGAGCAGTTCTCAATATAGTTTTGTGTTAATTAGTGTTCTAAAAGTTTGTTCATAGCTTGATTTTTGCACTAACTTTATGTTGTTGTCTGTTTTCCAGTGAAAAGCATGAACTCATCAAGAAGAAGTTGTCTTAACGATCCAGACTCATTCTGTTACATTTGTGGTGAATATACACTGCCAAAACATAGAAGAAACATAACAGACTTCGTTAAAAAAGTGTATTTTGCCTATTTTGGGGTTATGCTTGGGGACCAAGACAAGTTTTGGGCACCACACATAGTGTGCAAAGCATGTATCGAATTATTACGAAAATGGAGCAAAGGACAAAGAACAAGCTTCAAATTTGGTGTTCCAATGGTGTGGAGAGAGCAAAAAAATCATCATGATGACTGTTATTTCTGTGCAGTGCAAGTACAAGGATTCAATAAGCATAAGAAACGAAAATGGGAGTATCCTAACATGGAATCTGCAAGAAGGCCTGTCCCTCATTGTGAAGATGTGCCTGTACCTGTGTTTACCATGTTACCTGACCTTCCCCCACCTGATGATGATGATGAAATGCAGGGTATGGAGCTAAGCATTAGTTCTGGAAGTGAACTAGAATATGAAGGAAGTTTCAGAACACCTACGCAATTTACCCAAGGAGAGCTCAACGATCTAATAAGAGACCTCAACCTCTCAAAAAGTGCATCCGAACTTTTAGCTTCAAGGCTAAGTGAAAAAAATTGTCTGACGCCTGGAACTAAAATTACATCTTACAGGACCAGAGAAGAAGCACTTCTTCCATTTTTCTGTGAAGATGACCTACTTGTATATTGTAAGGATATTCCTGGCCTGATGCTGCAAATGGGTTTACAAGTATATCGTCCTGTAGACTGGAGGCTTTTCATAGATAGTTCTAAAAGGAGTTTGAAATGTGTTTTGTTGAACAATGGCAATCAGTGTGCATCTCTTCCAGTAGCTCACTCAACTAAACTTGCAGAACAATACCAAAATGTCAAAATGGTCTTGGAGAAACTGTGCTACCATGAACATTCGTGGCTGATATGTGTTGATTTAAAAATGGTCAACTTTTTACTTGGACAGCAAAGTGGATACACAAAGTATCCTTGCTTCATCTGCATGTGGGATAGTAGAGCAAAACATCAGCACTGGGAGAAACTGAATTGGCCTCCAAGGGACACCTTGACAGTAGGAGCATCAAACATAGTGAACGAACCTTTGGTGGACAGGGAAAAAATCATTCTACCACCACTTCACATAAAGTTAGGATTAATGAAGCAGTTCGTCAAGGCATTAGACAAAGATGGTAATTGCTTCATGTACATCTGCAGATCTTTCCCTGGTCTTAGTAGCGAAAAACTGAAGGCAGGAATCTTTGATGGTCCTCAAATTCGGAAACTCATTAAAGATTCAAATTTTCCTAAGGAAATGAATGACATTGAAGCTGCTGCATGGTGTAGTTTTGTGTTGGTAGTGAAGAACTTCTTGGGCAATCAAAAGGCAGACAATTATGAAGAACTGGTACAAAACATGCTATTGAGATTTAGAAATCTGGGTGTACACATGAGCATTAAATTGCATTATCTTCACAGTCACTTGGACAGATTTCCAGAAAACCTTGGAGATTTTAGCGAAGAACAAGGGGAGAGATTTCATCAGGATATTATGGTGATGGAGGAAAGGTACCAAGGCAAATGGGACAGACATATGATGGCTGATTACTGCTGGAATCTACAGCGTGACTGCCCCAATAGCTCACATAGAAGAAAATCATATAAAAAGTGCTTTTCCAGCGATTAAATGTCTATCTTTCATGTCTTGTTCATTTTTGAAGATTACTTTCTAAAACTAGTTAAAATAAACTAAAATCAACATTTACTTTGTTAAATTTATTGTATTCATGACAATATCAATAAAGTTAATGCGCGTGTAGCAAATTACGGTTTTTTTTTTACACATTTTACGAAAAATCTCAAAAACTTGAGCCAATCTGGCAAAACTGATGACATATTCAGAATCAGCACCCCAAAGTTACCCTAAATTCAATGAAATATCTTTGGCACCAAAAATGCTGTTGACCAGTGTTATCTATGCTACAGATAGGGTGCTCAGATGTAAACATCCCCACCATAAGTGTACCCCATTTCTGGGGTTGAAACACTCCCCTTGTCAGTACGGCGTGGTAAGGATTATCTATCCCCAGGACGCCCCCTGCCCAAAGGATGAGGTAATTGTTTCCTCTGAGTCGCCCTTACGAATTACTTTATTAAGAGGTTTGTTAATGTGTGTGCCATACTGCTTCACGTTACTACCCACTTTTTGCTTCTTAATTACAAAACAGAGACCTGTTATCTTTTACAACTTACTATATTTATTAAAAAAAAATTTCAAAAGATAAACTTTTTTTCTTTACATAAAAATAGAGATTATTCATCTAGTTGCCATTATTCCCATACAAGTGACTTAATTATGGCTGTGATAGCATTTAAATTTGTGAGGTTTCCATTGACTGGGCTTTCCTTGGTACATGTATCACACAACCTTCTTTTCCAACCGTGACAACTGGGAGTGTCCAACTCATCCTCGTGTAGTGTCCATGTGGGTTACCTTGTGCATCCTGTGTGATGAACATATATTACTATTAATATTAATTGTGCATTAAACCAGAGACTTATTATAGTCGGATTCTCATGCCGGATAATACATTAGAGTATGGATTGTAATCTGTATTCTACATTTAAACCCTCCAGTTTCAAAGTTCTCAGCTCGTGTATCCACTTGAGATCCTTGCTTTTCAAACATTTCACCCTATCCCCTCCTCTTCTTGCTTGTGGCACCATATCTATTAGTCTAAATCTTATGTCTTTTTCTGTGTGTCTGGCTTCGTTGAAGTGTTTGGAGACTGGCAGATTTTGAACTTTTTTACGTATACTGTAACGATGTTGGTTAATTTGAGTCTTGAAGTCTAAAGTCGTCTCCCCCACTTACCATAATTTGCATGGACACTCCAATATGTAGTCTACAAAATTTTAATTACAAGTTAAAAAATGGTGAATTTTGTATTCCACTCCTGTTTTAGGGAGCTTATAGGTGTAGCCTTTTAACATTAATGGACAATTTATGCAATTCACGCATGGGAAACAACCCGTCCTTTTCTTCTCTGTCAGGGTAGTTTGTTTCGTTGTTTTAATGGGGCCTATGTCCGAGTTAACTAAGATTTGCTTCAAATTCCTACTTCTTTTGTACGAGATTAGAGGCATGTTCTTATATTCATTAACCTGCGGTATGCATTTCCCCAACATATCCCAGTGTTTAGAAACAATGTCTACAATGGCCTGAGTTTCTTCGCCATAGGTCAAAATCAGGGGTATTCTACAATCATTGTTCCTTGTTGTTGTTACTTTTCCCGCTTTTGCTTTTTGTTGTTGTAAGATCTTTCTAGGGTATCCACGTTTTTTAAATTTCAACATCAGCTCATCTATTGCTCTTTCCCTGCTGTTAGTGCCACTGACTATCCTGTTTACTCTTGTTATCTGACTCTTTGGTATAGCATTCTTCATATTTAACGGATGGTGGCTTTGGTAGTGTAATAATTTGTTTTTATCCATTGGTTTCACATAAAGTGATGTTTCAATTTGTTCAATTTTTATTGTGACTCTTACATCCAGAAACTGCATCTCTGTGTGTGAACTGACCATAGTGAATTTTATGGTTTGGTCTATCTCATTCATGTATCCAAAAAAGGATTCTAATTGTTCTTCCGTGCCTTTCCATAGTTTGAATACATCATCTATGTATCTCCACCAACCTCTCAACTAGTGAGAAGTTGTGGGACACAAAGACGTGTTCTTCTTCAAGTGACGCCATGACAGCTCCCGAGTATGAGCATGCTATGCACCCATTGCAGTGCCCATGATTTGTAAAAAAATAAGTATCTCCAAATAAAAAATTATTCTGCTTAAGCACAGTTTCCAACAGGTTAATTATGAATTGTTTACAGTGATCTGTATATTCTGGACCTACTAAGAACTTAGATATCACTTCTATTCCCATATCATGCCTAATGGATGTGTACAGGGAAGTAACATCAAATAAAACCAGCATTAGTGGGAATCTAACTTCATATTATCTTAATTTATTTAAAAAGTCTCCTGTGTCCTTTACATAGGATTTTGCTGAAACAGCAAATGGGTGCAATATTTTGTCCAAAAACATTCCAATGTTGTAAAAGATGGAATCTATCCCTGCCACTATGGGTCTACCAGGGGGATCCACTAAAGATTTGTGTACCTTCGGTACTAAGTATAGAACCGGTGTGACTGGATTCTTTACATATAGATAATCATGGAGATTCTCATCTATAATTCCACCCATTTTAGCATTGTCTAAGATTTTTTTAATGTTCTTTTGGATCTCAAACTTAGGATCCCTATCAAGTACTTTATACACCATAGGATCACTCAATTGTCTATCGGCTTCTTTGGGGTATGTGTCCTTGTCCATGACGACAATCGCTCCCCCTTTATCCGCAGGCTTTATGATCAGATTGTTGTCATGAACAAGTTCGCACACTCCCTGTGTCTGTTCCTTCGTGACATTAAGTTTTGAAAATCACGTTTGGAATTGTTTCTCAATGTTTCTACCTCTTGTTTTACTGCAGATACAAAAGCTTCTACTGCTGGGACGCTCTCTGCTGGCACAAAATCACTTTTCTTTCTCAGACCCAAATTACACATGTCAATTTCATAATTACGTATGTTCATCACCTTCTCTTTGTCATGAAAATGGTACTTTAAAGAGGACTTGTCACCAAACCAGGCATGGTGATCTAATTACAGCACTGGATACAGCATGTCTGCAGCATGCAGACAAGGGGTCCCCCCAGCACTTGAGCAGCCCTGTACCCCTAGATAATACAGTTAGAAAACTTACATGCTACAGCCACTAAGGAGGTGGCTAGGGGCTGCAGCCAAGGGCAGATTCACACCCCCTGCATGTGTAATCTGCCCACTGCCGCCAATCATTCTCTCCCTGTCTGCAGCATTTAAACAGAGTTTTTTTTTCTCTCTCCCAGAAAGTCCGTTAGCCCCGCCCCCTGAGGGGGCCACGGACAGGTAATACACCTTTTTGACCCATGATTTGATTACCGGTTTACTCTTTGCGTACATGTATGATGTGCACCCAGGTTCTGGGGCATTCACTGGCTATTGTTTGTTATGTGAAGCAATGTATTTAGCTATCATGCTGTATGTAACTTTTCATGTGGCCACCTGTCTCGTGTGCCGCCTTGGCATTACTTTTAATGCAGCATTTATGCAGTGATTTTTAATAAAGAGCACTTTTGATCATTACTTTGGCCTGACTCTAGGGTTGTTTGTATAGGAATTATATTGTGATTAGAGGGCTTTTATGCTTATAAGGGAGTTTTTTGAAACTCAGTAAGCACAGGGCATATCCACAATACAGTAAAGTGCAAGTGCAAGTGTAGCAAATCAAGCTTTCAGTTTAAGGCATCATGCCTATAGCAATACCAGAGACAGAGAGCAGAGCTCAAGGGAAAGAGTTGGTCCTATAATGAGGCCCCTAAACGTGTTTGCCCGCATGGTAGCTTAGCTTCCTCAGGGAGATGGAATCGGTAGTAGTGGTCCACTTCTATCGATACCAACTACCTGGGGAAGTTAAGCTACCATGCGGGCAAAACACGTGTAGGGGACTCATTGTAGGACCATCTCTTTCCCTTGAGCTCTGTTCTTTCTCTGTTGTATACCTCTAGGTATGATGCCTTAAACTGAAAGCTTGATTTGCTAAACTTGCATTTGCACTTTACTGTATTGTGAACATGTCCTGTGCTTACTGAATCTGATGCTTTGAAAATTGGTGTAAAACCCTGTAGACTGTGTAGTGACCCATACAGTTTATTTGTATAAGATTGTTCTCCTGTCTCGACTACTGCAACCTCCTCCTCTGTGACCTCCCTGCTAACACTCTTACACCTCTCCAATCTGTCCTCTACTCTGCTGCCTGACTAATCTACCTCTTTCCTCGCTGTTCCTCCACTTCTACCCTCTGCAAATCCATCCACTGGCTCCCAATTCCCCAGTGTATCCAATTCAAACTACTAACATTAACTTACAAAGCCGTCCACAATTTGTCCCCGCCATATATCTCTGAACTAATTTCCCGATATCATCCAACTCATAATGTTCAATCCTACTAAGACCTTCTCCTTTCCTTCACACTTGTACGTTCCTCATCTAACCACCTGCAAGATTCTCCCCAAAACACTTGCACTTGTACTTTACTGTATTGTGGACATGTTCTGTGCTTACTGAGTCTTATTGAGTCTGATGCTTTGTAAATTAGTGTAAATCCCTGTAGACTGTGTAGTGACCCATACAGTTTATTTGTATAAGATTGTTCACCATTCTCTGCATTAGTAACCTTGTTACTATAGTACTGTATGTGATCCGCATTTTGTTGTACAACACAGTGTTGCTTTAACTGTATCTTTGGCTCTACCATAGGGGTGAGTTACATCTCAACCCCCTTTCATATCCACTTTTTATGACGCATTTTAAAAAAATCAAATAAAATTTTGTTTTTTACTGCAGTATACTCCGTGTTATCCTCTGGTTTATTATGCCAGCTGACAATGCTTAGCTGACATCAACCCCATAAACCATTACCCTAAATGTCACTGCACCAGGGCAATCAAGAAGAGATGGGGCAAAGTGGCAGGATTGACATATCTAATGTGGTACACCACTTGTGTGATGGCTACAGGCTGGTATATTTAGGATGGGATGAGACAAATAACCATGGCCCATCTCACCCTAATAATACCAAGTCCAAGCTGTTTGCTTTACCCTGGCTGTTTCCCAAAAATAGGGTAGATCCCATGCTATTGTTCTAAATTATTTGCTTAAATAATTTTAAAAAACAGTGTTATTTTTTTATAACTAGTAAAAATAAAGTAGATAGCTGAGCATTTCAGCCTTCACCAGACGGTTTTACCTGCCCTTGTTAACAAAATCAGGCAGGAGCCCACACGTTTTTATTATTTATTCCATATCCACATGTTTGCAGGGTTATTGCTCCCATTTGCTTCCTTTATCAGCCCCCTAACCCTTACTATGACCCTTTTACAGCTATTTTTCAGCACAGAAATTTTAATTCTCATAAATTGGCTTGGGGTCTAGGGTAAAGCTTGGGTGGAGTCCGGGTCCAGAACCAAACTTTCTTTTAAAGTCTGTCCAAACCAGGCGAACCTAAACATCCACGGGTCCACTCATTACTAATTTTGAACAGATAAACTTTCAATTTGGAAGAGCTGAATAAAACTTATACGGTATAATTTCAAAACCCTTAACACTAAATATCTTATTAGTAAATTGGGGAGAGGGGGTGAATTACCTTATCGTAATCTTTCTGTTAGGACTTAGGAAAAACAGATTAATAGTAGAAATCTACACTGCTCTTTGCTTTGTAGCCTATTTACAGACTTATGACGACAGGAAGACAGGAATTTATAATCGTGTAAATAAACAAATATTATTTCTGCATCTGAAAATTAAAATTCACCTTTTTTATAGTGTACTTTATTAGTTTAAACAGATTTTATAATTGCTTGCTACTAAATTTCTACATTCTGTTTGGCAGATGAATTATGAACACATGTCAATCCTTGGCCATCAGAAAATGTTAGTGTTGCAAAGGGGTAACAATTAACCAAGTCATTATTTCAGTAATTAAGAAAAGAACATTTCAATTATGCAACTGTTCCTGAGTACGTATATGTGACAAAAAACATGGGGTAGATCTGCCAAGCAGATGGCTCTTTTCGAAACAGCTAGTAGGATTTTCCTCAGACAAATTTGTTTTTCATTTTAAACACTTTCTTAATTCATTCATCTACTTTTACCAGAACAATCCCCCTTAAATCTAATTTAGAACATTTCTGAAGACCTTTAGAGAAGCATTCTGGTAATAACATATGAAACATTTAAGAAAAAAAAATATTGCAGTTTAAACCCTTTCACTAATGTTTATAGATCTAGAAACATGGAGAAAATAAGAAAAAATTATGTAAAATCCACACTGCCGTCCATAATAAATGATCCAGGTAATGTAAAGAACGGGTTAGGGTTTTTGAAACCGAACAGGCTTCCGTAGTCCTCACTACGAGTGGCTTGTAGCGGTGAAGTCACCCGCTCAGTAAGCGTCGCTTTGCCTGGTTACCGAGTCAGCTCCTGCTGGGGCCCTCAGTATCCGGCATGCATTTTTTCATCAGTAACTCCCACCCACAGCTTGCCAGCAATAGCAGTCAGAGTTCCCTCCCACCCACAACTTGCCAGCAATAGCAGTCAGAGTTCCCTCCCACCCACAACTTGCCAGCAATAGCAGTCAGAGTTCCCTCCCACCCACAACTTGCCAGCAATAGCAGTCAGAGTTCCCTCCCACCCACAGCTTGCCAGCAATAGCAGTCAGAGTTCCCTCCCACCCACAACTTGCCAGCAATAGCAGTCAGAGTTCCCTCCCACCCACAACTTGCCAGCAATAGCAGTCAGAGTTCCCTCCCACCCACAACTTGCCAGCAATAGCAGTCGGAGGCCCCTCCCACCCACAACTTGCCAGCAATAGCAGTCAGAGGCCCCTCCCACCCACAACTTGCCAGCAATAGCAGTCAGAGGCCCCTCCCACCCACAACTTGCCAGCAATAGCAATCGGAGGTGCCCTTCACTCATGGCTTGCCAGCAATAGCGGTTGGCGATCCCTGTAGCCTGCTTTTAACCAGCAAAGGAAACTTGTACCTAGACATATCGGCCTCCCAAGTATTGTGTCACTGACAGACTGCTGATCCCCCTTATTAAAAGCACCTTATTGTTTAGGTACACTTCTACAGGAATGATTAAAACATATTCTGTCTTTAATTCCCCCTTAGTTACATCACTATATATGGGGATATTCTTTATGGGACCAGCAACCACTTCAATCCAATTAATGCATCATAAATAGATCATGTGAAAGGCCTCTTTAAGCTGATAGGTATTGTCCTTTGGGTTACACTGCACTAGGTTTCAATTCAATATATTGTGTACCATAAGGACTAGTATACTAAGACATGTGTTTGCTCTTGTGTATGTATGTAAAGGTACCTTACACCCTGTTCCTGACTGACCCTTTGATGTTTTTGGACCCTTTTTTAAGCAGTTGTTTTTTTTTAGGTATTGTATAAAGCCTATTTTTGGTGATCATTTCTTTTTTCTAACAATAACCCAGTCAACCACTGATACTGTTACAATGCCTTTTTTCAGTGGATACTCACCATACTGCTACTTGGCCAGCACCATCCTTTCATTATCTTCACTTTGACTGAGGTAATATTCAATTGTTTTTAAGCAAATTAGTATTGTCAATTAATTTAGTCATGATTGTGGATATTTATATATTTATATATTTCTGTCCATATTGGCGTTCATTCGTATAGTCATTTATACATTGCTTTTGCTATTCCTTTGGTGGTTGATGTCCACTGGTATATGGGTGTTAGTGCACCAGCCTTTATCATTATAATGTAAAAAATGATTTAATGTCAATGCATTTCAAAGCCCCAATGAGCTTCTTCTTCAGGATGAATCATGATTATAATTTGTCTTCAAGAAGAAGCTAATGGGGGCTTCAAAATGTGTTGACAAATAAATCATTCTTCACATTATATTAGCACTAGTAAAAAGGCCCGATGCAATTGCATCGGGAGCGCGGTGAAATGAATTGTGTGTATACAGGCGGGTCAGTGGGTAGCAGAGTATACAGGCGGCTCTGTGGGTAGCAGAGTATACAGGCGGCTCTGTGGGTAGCAGAGCATAACAGGCGGCTCTGTGGGTAGCAGAGTATACAGGCGGCTCTGTGGGTAGCAGAGTATACAGGCGGCTCTGTGGGTAGCAGAGTATACAGGCGGCTCTGTGGGTAGCAGAGTATACAGGCGGCTCTGTGGGTAGCAGAGTATACAGGCGGCTCTGTGGGTAGCAGAGTATACAGGCGGCTCTGTGGGTAGCAGAGTATACAGGCGGCTCTGTGGGTAGCAGAGTATACAGGCGACTGTGCGGGGAGCAGAGTATACAGGCGGCTGTGCGGGGAGCAGAGCATACAGGCGGCTGTGCGGGGAGCAGAGTATACAGGCGGCTGTGTATACAGGCGGGTGTGCAGGGAGCAGAGTATAGAGGCAGCTGTGCGGGGAGCAGAGTATAAAGGTGGCTGTGGGGGGAGCAGAGTATACAGGCGGCTGTGCGGGAAGCAGAGTATACAGGCGGCTGTGAATACAGGCGGGTGTGCGGGGAGCAGAGTATACAGGCGGCTGTGCGGGGAGCAGAGTATACAGGCAGCTGTGCGGGGAGCAGAGTATACAGGCGGCTGTGTATACAGGTGGGTGTGCTGGGAGCAGAGTAGACAGGCGGCTGTGTATACAGGCGGCTGTGCGGGGAGCAGAGTATACAGGTGGCTGTGCGGGGAACGGAGCATACAGGCGGCTGTGCGGGGAGCAGAGTATACAGGCGGCTGTGCGGGGAGCAGAGTATACAGGCGGCTGTGCGGGGAGCAGAGTATACAGGCGGCTGTGCAGGGAGCAGAGAGTATACAGGCGGCTGTAAGGGGAGCAGAGTATACAGGCGGCTGTGCGGGGAGCAGAGTATACAGGTGGCTGTGCGGAGAGCAGAGTATACAGGCGGCTGTGCGGGGAGCAGAGTATACAGGCGGCTGTACAGGAAGCAGAGTATACAGGGAGCAGAGTATACAGGCGGCTGTGTATACAGGCGGGTGTGCGGGGAGCAGAGTATACAGGCGGCTGTGCAGGGAGCAGAGTCTACATTGGGCTCTGTGGGTAGCAGAGTATACAGGCGGCTGTGTGGGTAGCAGAGTATACAGGCGGCTGTGTGGGTAGCAGAGTATACAGGCGGCTGTGTGGGGAGCAGAGTATACAGGCGGCAGTGCGGGGAGCAGAGTATACAGGCGGCTGTGTGGGTAGCAGAGTATACAGGCGGCTGTGCGGGGAGCAGAGTATACAGGCAGCTGTGCGGGGAGCAGAATATACAGGCGGCTGTGGGGGAGCAGAGTATACAGGTGGCTGTGCGGGGAGCAGAGTATACAGGCAGCTGTGTATACTGGCAGGTATGCGGGGAGCAGAGTATACAGGCGGCTGTGAGAGGAGCAGAGTATTGAGGCGGCTGTGTGAGTAGCAGAGTATACAGGCGGCTGTGTGGGTAGCAGAGTATACAGGCGGCTGTGTGGGTAGCAGAGTATACAGGCGAGTGTGAGGGGAGCAGAGTATAAAGGCGGCTGTGCGGGGAGCAGAGTATACAGGCGGATGTGCGCGGAGCAGAGTATACAGGCGGCTGTGTGGGGAGCAGAGTATACAGGCGGCTGTGCGGGGAGCAGAGTATACAGGCGGCTGTGGCGGAGCAGAGTATACAGGCGGCTGTGTGGGGAGCAGAGTATACAGGCGGCTGTGCGGGGAGCAGAGTATACAGGCGGCTGTGGGGGGAGCAGAGTATACAGGCGGCTGTGGGGGGAGCAGAGTATACAGGCGGCTGTGCGGGGAGCAGAGTATACAGGCGGCTGTGCGGGGAGCAGAGTATACAGGCGGCTGTGCGGGGAGCAGAGTATACAGGCGGCTGTGCGGGGAGCAGAGCATACAGGCGGCTGTGCGGGGAGCAGAGTCTACAGGGGTCTGTGCGGGGAGCAGAGTATACAGGGGGCTGTGCTGGGAGCAGAGTATACAGGCGGCTGTGCGGAGTGCAGAGTATACAGGCGGCTGTGAGAGGAGCAGAGTATTGAGGCGGCTGTGTGAGTAGCAGAGTATACAGGCGGCTGTGTGGGTAGCAGAGTATACAGGCGGCTGTGTGGGTAGCAGAGTATACAGGCGAGTGTGAGGGGAGCAGAGTATAAGGCGGCTGTGCGGGGAGCAGAGTATACAGGCGGATGTGCGCGGAGCAGAGTATACAGGCGGCTGTGCGGGGAGCAGAGTATACAGGCGGCTGTGGGCGGAGCAGAGTATACAGGCGGCTGTGTGGGGAGCAGAGTATACAGGCGGCTGTGCGGGGAGCAGAGTATACAGGCGGCTGTGGGGGGAGCAGAGTATACAGGCGGCTGTGGGGGGAGCAGAGTATACAGGCGGCTGTGCGGGGAGCAGAGTATACAGGCGGCTGTGCGGGGAGCAGAGTATACAGGCGGCTGTGCGGGGAGCAGAGCATACAGGCGGCTGTGCGGGGGAGCAGAGTCTACAGGGGTCTGTGCGGGGAGCAGAGTATACAGGGGGCTGTGCTGGGAGCAGAGTATACAGGCGGCTGTGCGGGGAGCAGAGTATACAGGCGGCTGTACGGGGAGCAGAGTATACAGGAGGCTGTGCGGGGAGCAGAGTATACAGGCGGCTGTGCGGGGAGCAGAGTATACAGGCGGCTGTGCGGGGAGCAGAGTATACAGGCGGCTGTGACGAGGAGCAGAGTATACAGGCGGCTGTGCGGGGAGCAGAGTATACAGGCGGCTGTGCGGGGAGCAGAGTATACAGGCGGCTGTGCGGGGAGCAGAGTATACAGGCGGCTGTGCGGGGAGCAGAGTATACAGGCGGCTGTGCGGGGAGCAGACTATACAGGCGGCTGTGCGGGGAGCAGAGTATACAGGAGGCTGTGCGGGGAGCAGAGTATACAGGCGGCTGTGCGGGGAGCAGATTATACAAGCGGCTGTGCGGGGAGCAGAGTAGACAGGAGTCTGTGCGGGGAGCAGAGTATACAGGGGTCTGTGCGGGGAGCAGAGTATACAGGGGGCTGTGCGGGAGCAGAGTATACATGCGGCTGTGCGGGGAGCAGAATATACAGGCGGCTGTGCGGGGAGCAGAGTATACAGGCAGCTGTGCGGGGAGCAGAGTATACAGGGGTGTGTTCGGGGAGCAGAGTATACAGGGGTGTGTGCGGGGAGCAGAGTAGACAGGGGTGTGTGCGGGGAGCAGAGTATACAGTGGTGTGTGCGGGGAGCAGAGTATACAGGGGTGGTGTGCGGGGCAGAGGTATACAGGGGTGTGTGCGGGGAGCAGAGTATACAGGGGTGTTAGCGGGGAGGAGAATATACAGGGGTGTGCGCGGGGAGCAGAGTATACAGGGGTGTGTGCGATGAGCAGAGTATACAGGGGTGTGTGCGGGGAGCAGATGATAGAGGGGGCTGTGCGGGGAGCAGATGATAGAGGGGGCTGTGCGGGGAGCAGATGATAGAGGGGGCTGTGCGGGGAGCAGATGATAGAGGGGGCTGTGCGGGGAGCAGATGATAGAGGGGGCTGTGCGGGGAGCAGATGATAGAAGGGGCTGTGCGGGGAGCAGATGATAGAGGGGGCTGTGCGGGGAGCAGGTGATAGAGGGGGCTGTGCGGGGAGCAGATGATAGAGGGGGCTGTGCGGGGAGCAGATGATAGAGGGGGCTGTGCGGGGAGCAGATGATATAGGGGGCTGTGCGGGGAGCAGATGATAGAGGGGGCTGTGCGGGGAGCAGATGATAGAGGGGGCTGTGCGGGAAGCAGATGATAGAGGGGGCTGTGCGGGGAGCAGATGATAGAGGGGGCTGTGCGGGGAGCAGATGATAGAGGGGGTTGTGCGGGGAGCAGATGATAGAGGGGGTTGTGCGGGGAGGAGATGATAGAGGGGGTTTTGCAGGGAGCAGAAAATAGAGGCAGCTGGTGCTAGTTGAGGGGCGGGGGGGGAGGTGATAGCAGGCTGCAGCCCCGCCGGCTCTGCAGCCTACAATGACAGAGCACCGGGCGAGCGGCGGCTGGTGCGTTAGTTGAGGTGCGGGTGGGAGGTGATAGTAGGCTGCAGCTGGGGCGGCCGACGTCTCTCATGAAGCCGGGCTCCGATGCTGGCGCCGCCCCCTTTTGTAGTGCCGCTCCCCCTGTGTGCTGCCGCTGGGGACTCAGGGCTGACACTGTCCAATGGACGGTGCGGCCCTGGCGGCGGGGGAGCGCGGGCATTGGTGGGGTTAGCTGGTGTCCGGCGACAGCCTTTTTGCGCATCCGGCCAGCGCGTAATAGCGGCACAGTGGCCGGAAGCGCAAAACTGCTGATTATGTATATAGATGGGTTTTATACCCTTTTCTTATTTTGTTCATGTTTGCTGATTCCACATGGGGCCACTGTAGCCGTTTAATGTGCTTATAGTAGTTGTGGCTCTCTCAACCCTTTCCAGGACTCTTCTTCATACTAACCTTATTTTTTGATCAGACCCTATTTGTGCCTATTTGTCTTTCCAGCCTATATTTTACTTACAGATCAAGAAGGGTCTTGACTTTTATGTTAACTTTTTTCATAGAGTAAAATATTAAACAAATTTAAGCCCTTAAAGCTAGTTTTGACCTTAAAGGCCAGGCCAAGTTTTGGAAATCTCATCAGTGTCACTTTAAGTGGTAATAACTCTGGAACGCTTCAAAGAATCTCAATAATTCTGAGAAATAATTTTGACACATTGTACTTTATTTTAGTGGTAAATTTAGATCAATATTTTTTGTATTTTTTATGTAAACAGTATTGGAATTTTGGTAAAAATTTCATAATTTCCATATTTTCAATATTTATATCCTTTAAACCACTTTCTTATGCTGTACAAAGTAATTAATACATTTCTAATATGTCTAATTTATATCTGCATAATTTTTCATATTTAATTTTATTTTCTTAGGATGGTTTCACTCTTCAGGTTTTTTTCAAATCTTTTTTCAAATCAGGCAAGATCAGGTTTGTCATCGTAATCTGATCCTTTGAGGATCCGTTTTTTTGCCCATTTACGGTGTCAAGTCTTGTTGCTTCATGTTGCTACCTGACACCATTAAAGTGAAAGAGCAAAAAAACTGGATCCTGAAAGGATTAGGTTTTTGTTGAAAAACCTGATCTTGTCTATTCTGAAAAAACCTGAAGTGTGAAACCAGCCTTGGAGGGGTTAATACTTTAGCAGCAATGTCTCATTTTTTCAAGAAATTTATGAAACCTATTTCTTTAAGGCATGTTTCACACATCCGTGCCTCCTGCACGTATGCGGTCCATGCCGGAGGCACAGACATACGGGGACATATGATCCCCTATGGTCCTCTTCACATTTCCATTTTTCAGCACTGACCGTGTCGTCGTGTTGAGCAGATGCGTGTCCATGTGCTCCACACATCGACATGTCCATTTTTTTGCGGAAGCACAGACCGCTTCTGCTCCAGAAAGTCCTGCATACGGATGTTCACAATGTAACATCCGTATGCATGGACCATGGACAAAAGCTAAAAGTGTCAAAATAAAGAATTTCACACTCACCTGCATCGCTGTCTGCGCCTCTCACTTCCGGTGCTGCTCATTAGGCTCATGAATATTCACTTCACTGAGCCGAACAGTGGACCGGAAGTGAGACAACAGCGGCGCTGGAGGGAGGTGAGTATGTGGTGACAGGCTGTCTGTGTGCTATCCACGGATAGCACACAGACAGCACACATGTGTCACACGGTGCGTGGCACTAGTTACAAGCTCCACCCACAAACGTCCTTGTCTCACACTTCCATGGGTTCATAGACATGTGAAATAGACCTAAGGAGTTATTCAAATGTAATTGGACTTTAATGGTACATTTACACGCGGCCACAGGAAGGTAGGAACAGGCAGGCATCGGACACAATGGTGCCTGTTGCCTTGAAAAGACCACGATGTGGCTGCGTGTAATTCAGGACTTTCCTTCCTTCAGGGAAGACACAGGTAGGAAAGTCCTGAAGTACACGCCGCCACATCGTGCTCTTTTTAAAGCAACAGGCACAATTGTGTCCGATGCCTGCCTGTTCCTACCTTCCTGCGGCCGCGTGTAAATGTACCATTAGGGTACCTTTACACGCCGCGACGGCAGGCTGGAAACATCGCGCGACAAGCTACAATTGTAGCTTGTAGCGTCAATATCGCCTGTAGTAGCGGCGTCTGAAGAGGCGACGCTACAGCCGGCGACAGATACATTTGTTTATGGTCTCTGCTCATAAACTTAAGGCAACATCGCCGATTGTAGCTAGCTGTATCGGCGTGTAAAGAAGCAACGGAAGGCAACTCTGGACACCCGGCGATGTGGCTGCCATGTATCTAAGGCGTGACACAGTCGCCATGTTACCGCGCCCCATCTGCGATCATTGGAGGTCGCTCCTGCTTTATGATTGGTAGTCGCAGCATAGGGCGGGATATTTAAGGAGCTGACCAGTCACACTACACAATTACTCGAGCGTGCTGTATTAATCAGCCTACTGCGATGCCTGGCCAATCCTGATGATATTGCGCTGTCCTATCATCGTACGGACGGCTCGTAATCCACACTTGGAGCACGCCTATGTGCTGTCCCTGCTGCACCGGGTCCGCCCATAGTAGCTTGTTGGAGCGGTGTGTAAACATGGTACGCTACGCTACAGCTGGCTACTTGAGACACCCGGCGATGTAGCTAGCTATAGATGTAGCGTGGCGTAGCGCACCTTATGGCGGCGTGTAAAGAGAGTGCGTTGACCGTTTGTAGCCGTTCGGGCGTGCTCGTGCACGTGAAGTAGCGCGATGTTTCCAGCCTGCCGTCGCGGCGTGTAAAGGTACCCTTAGAGATATTTATATTGCCAAACCCCAAAAAGCGATAAAACTTTAAAAAACACATCCCTCAAAAACTTTAAATCTGCTTTCTGGAATATTTTTAACCCTTCTGGTACTACACAGGAGTTAATACAAAGTGGAATGAACAAAACAATTGTAGGTTTAATTGTAAAATTTTGATTTATTATCATTAATAATCAATAGCATTAGGTCATCATTTTGAAAATTTTCATTTTTTTCACAAAAATGTTGCTTTAGCCCCAATTGTTTCACAATTTCCATAAGGTAACACACAAATAGGGACCCCAAAGTTTGTTATCAACTTTCTTCTGAGGATGGTGATATCCTAGATGTAGATAATAGTTATATTTGGAGAAACGGCAGAGACTGGAATGGAACAAGCAACATTTTCTATATGGATTGTAAGTTTCACTGGAATACATTGTGGACATCATATCTCATTTGACCTTATTTTGGACACTAGACCCATCAAAGAAACCATCTATGGAGGTGTTAAACATGCTTGATATGTAGATTGTTCACAGAACGTTTTAAAATGTGCATGTAAAAAATGAAAATTACCCTTTTCTCGCTAAAATATTGTTTAGCCCCAAATTTATAATCTTCATAAAAGATAGTAGGATTAAATGGAACCCACAGTTTGTTACGCAATTTCTCCTGAGCGTACTGATAGCCTATATGTGGTCACAAACTGTTATTTGGGCACATAAAAGGGCTGGGAAAGGAGAGAGTACTACAACCCCTGGCAAAAATGATGGAATCACCTGGCTCGGAGGGTGTCCATTCAGTTATTTAATTTTGTAGAAAAAAAGCAGATCACAGACATGGCACAAAACTAAAGTCAAATCAAATGGCATCTCTCTGCCTTAAGGAAACACTAAAAGAAATCTTGAAAAAAAAAAGTGCTAGCCAGTAACGGTTACTTTTGTAGACCAAGCAGGGGGAAAAATTATGAAATAACTCCATTCTGAGGATACAATTATGGAATCATGACAAACAAACAAAACAAAACTAAAATACATTACTAGTATTTTGTTGCACCACCTCTGGCTTTTATAACAGCTTGCAGTCACTGAGGCATAGATTTAATGAGTGACAAAAAGTACTCATCATTAATCTGGCTAAAACTTTCTTTGATTGCTGTTGCCAGATCAACTTTGCAGGTTGGAGTCTTGTCATGGACCATTTTCATCAACTTCCACAAAAGATTTTCAATTGGAGTGAGATCCGGACTATTTGCAGGCCATAACATTGACCTTATGTATCTTCTTTCAAGGAATGTTTTCACAGTTTTCACTTTATGGCAGGATACATTATCATCCTAATAAATGATTTAATCATCCTCAAACATCCTTTCAATTGATAGAATAAGAAAAGTGTCCAAAATATCAATGTAAACTTGAGCATTTCTTGAAGCCATCTCCCCAGTGCCTTTCATGACATGCAGCCCCATATTATCAATAACTGTGGAAATTTGTATGTTCTCTTCAGGCAGTCATCTTTATAAAACTCATTGAAATGACACCAAACAAAAGTTCCAGCATCATCACCTTGCCCAATGCTGATTCGCGATTCATCACTGAATGTGACTTTCATGCAGTCATCCACAGTCCACAATTGCTTTTCCTTAGCCCATAGTAACCTTGATTTTTTCTGTTTAGGTGTTAATGATGGGTTTTGTTTAGCTTTTCTGTATGTAAATCTCATTTCCTTTAGGTATTTTCTAACAGTTCGGTCACAGATATTGACTCCAGTTTCCTCCGATTCACTCCTAATTTGTTTTGTTGTGCATTTCCTGTTTTGGAGACATATTGCTTTAAGTTTCCGGTCTTGACGCTTTGATGTCTTCCTTGGTCTACCAGTATGTTTCCCTTTAACAACCTTCCCATGTTGTTTATATTTGGACTTGATTTTAGACACAGCTGACTATGAACAACCAACATCTTTTGCAACATTGAGTGTTGATTTACCTTCTTTTAAGAGTTTGATAATCCTCTACTTTCAATTGACATCTCTTGTGTTGGAGCCATAATTCATGTCAGTCCACTTAGTGCAACAGCTCTCCAAGATGTGATCACTCCATTTTAGATGCAGACTAACGAGCAGATCTAATTTGATGCAGGGGTTAGTTTTGGGAATAAAAATTTACAGGGTGATTGCATAATTTTTTCCTCAGAATTTAGTGATTCCATAATTTTCCCCCTGCTTGGTCTACAAAAGTAACCGTTACTGGCTAGCACATTTTTTCTTTCCTGATTTCTCTTAGCGTTTCTTAAAGCCATAACGTTGCCATTTGAAATGACTTTAGTTTTGTGCCATGTCTGTGACCTGCTTTTTTTTCTACAAAATTAAACAACTGAATGGACATCCTCCGAGCCAGGTGTTTCCATAATTTTTGCCAGGGGTTGTATATGATTTTTGGAGTGTAAGGCTAGGTTCATATTACGTTTATGCTGTGCATTACAATGGATCATTTGTAAATCTGCATAAACGCAATGCACCGGATGCATGAACGCATCCATAAACTTGCATTGCAAAAATAGGCATGCGTTTGAAAGTATGTGTTATTTGCAATGCACAGGAAAATGTATTCTACCAAACGTGTATGACTGCTTACTTTTAGTGTGACAAGTTGGAGATCTTTTTTGCACCAATTTTCGATAAATAAAATTTTTTATGGCTTTTTATGCTAATTTTTCAGATCCAGAATAAACAAAAAAACAGTAATTGAATTATTGTTTTGACACTTTTTTTCACGGTTCTCTATACAGTAAAAGTATTAAGACAGATTTATTCTTCAGGTCAGTATGATTATAGGGATACTACCAGTTTTATATCCATTTTTATACTTTGTTACTTTTCCATACTAAATACTATATTTTACAAAATTAATATTGTTTGCATTGCCATGTTCTAAGAGTCATAACTGTAATTTTTTTCTGAAAGTGCCATATTATGCTATGTGCCGACTTTGCAATTTTCCTATTTTGCCGCAATTTTTCATTTTTTTTTTGTCAAATCTGCAGTACAGCTCTTTCCCTGCAAAGCATATTGGAAATTAGAAATATTGTGCCCACTCTTTAGATTTTCCCACAGCGGAAATGACCCACATTTTACCGCAGAAAAATTTGCAGTATTTCAATTGTTGCTGAGTATTTTGCCACAATTTTCTCTTATAGACCTGTTCACACAGTGAGTATTTGCTGCATACTTAGCGTGGATTTGATATGTATTTTGCGCTGATGACATAGGGCTCTGCTGTATTTGTGGCCACCACCACATGTACAGCAGGCAGGTACGGACTGCCACCCAACCGCAGCTGCCTAGTTTTGTCTGGCTGGTAATCAAAATACAGAGGAGCCCTTTTTTTTATTATTTCTTGTAATAGCAGGAAGGCTGGAAAGGAAAAAACATGGTGCTACCCTGGGGTGTTACCAGCATAACATTTGGAGATGTTCGGGAAGTTTACACTCGCCTGGCTTGGTTGTGAAAGCCACAACCACTATAATAGTGTGTAAGAAGGTTTGCTGCAGTCTTCCCAAATAAATTGCACCAATACAAATAGAATAAAAAGAAAGGGATTCTTGACCACGCTACCATATAAACAATCAACATTTATGTTGATAAATTGTGATTTTTATCTTCTACGCGTTTCTGGGCTCTCTGGCCCCTTTATCAGGAAAAAATCACAGATGAACATCCTATTTATTATTTATTGAAATAATTAAAAAAAAATTACATGGAGCTCCGCTGTATTTTTGGCTTCCAGCCAGGTAGCTGAAATCCTCAATGCAAGAAGGCCCAAGCATTCTGGCTCCCTCCATGCTGTGAATTGCAGAACACAGCCGCACCAGAAAATGGCACATTAATAGAAGTACCATTTTCTGAAGCTGTACCTAACTCTTCCAGTTGACCTTGTCCTGGTTGCAAAATGGGCAATAAGGGGGTAAACGCCAGCTTAATTTTGCTGACTGGCACTCCACCCGAGGTTCATAATGTGGGGCCAATATTAGAGCCATTAGGAGCCTTTATTTGAAAAGTAAATAATACACTACACTGTGAAAAACAATTTATGAACATAACGACAGCCCTCATTCATATCTGTACTATTCCCACACAAATTCTCCACCATCCTCTGTAACAACCATTCATGGCGGGACCCAAAACTGACTGTAAGAGTGGTGACATCATGGTCTGGGTCACCTGAGTTGAGCTAGAGCGACATAGCTCTCTGACAAAGGGTGAACTTTCCCATATCACAACCACTCACAACAAGACCTGAAACAACTGAATTTCGTGTCCCACTGTGACGCGGGAAAATTCACTTCAGGTCAGAAAGCCAAATCACTGTAGCTGAACACTATTGTGTATTGTGGCTCAACATTGTATTTCATTTATTATTTTTTAGATTTTTGTAATATGCATTATTGTATAGACATATTAAATAAAAAATATAATTTGGACGAGGTCCCTTTTGGAATTACTGAAGAACAGATCATGATTTAAGACATTTTTTCTCTGTCTTCATGGCACTTTATAAGTAACACAGCTATGACATCGAAAAAGAAAATAAAAATGCATATTCATTTAGCAGACATGGAAATGAAAGGAAAATTGACAGAAACAAGATGATAGTAAATTATTCACTCTTAAATGTAGCGTACATCCTTTCATGATCTGTAGCCAAAAGGCAAAAACATCTCTTAAAAGAAATCTATCAGCGAGTTTTTGCTATGTTATCTGGAAACAGCATGTTGCAGGGATTATCACATAGATTTTAGTGATACATCACTTATCAAGATCTGTGTTTTTGCTTAACTACAATGATTGTTTTATATTCAGGAGATTATCATTGCTGGTCTAAGTCAGCTAGAGATTAGATAGACCTGCGTGTCTTTTGCTTTGATTAGCAGTTCACTGTCTCTGGATATTATAAATAGAGAGCCTGGTGTGGGAATGGGTACCTTTTTCAGCTGTGTCGCATTGGTTAAGCTAAAAGTTATGATAGCTTCAGAACCATTGTATGCCACAATCTAAGTAATATATCATTGGATTTAGAGTTCCTTTGTAACATTGTGCTTCTCTCAGATGATGTAGCAAAAACCAGCGGACACATTCTATTTAATCCCCAATTGTTATAAACTCTTAATATTATTTACTAGTCTGTTTTCTTTGCAAGACTAGTAATAAATGTATTTATTGGAAACTTGATTTACAGTATTGTCTGATATCTGTCAGATGGCCTTTACCTTATCATCTATTATCAATCTGCAATCAATTACCAAGTTCAATTTTTCATTAATTATTCCAACAAATGCAGTTCTTGAATTATGGATGTGTCTAGAACATTCTTGCTTCCAGCCTCTTATTAGTGAGAATTAATAGGCACAAACTTACTGTTTTATCAATATCCACTTTGAATAAAACTCCCAATAATTAATTGATTATAAATGTAATATGATCTGTTGAACTTAACTATGATTAAATGTAATAACATACGGTCCATTGAAGAAGTTCATCGTTACCAATCATTTAATCATGATGAACACTAATTAAATTAGTTTAATATATTATGTAAAATGAGTATTAACTTGGTGTGCATATCGATCTTAACCGCCTTACACTGCATGGTTGAAAAATAAATGTATGAAACTAAAAGGTCACTGAGACTATAGCAAATTGTGAGCAGAGATGAGCTAACCTTTTGAAGTTTATATTCGGCTTGGTTTGGGCATATGAGCACCGAATAAATCGGCAAACAGTTTGCTGAACTTCTTAATCTCATTCAAATCAATGGGAGACAAAATAAAGGGCCTAGAAAACACAAAGGGGCTCAAAAGCTGCCAAACACAGCTCAAACTATTTTATATTCGAGGCCCGCTGTTTTGGCACAGACACCTTTCTACACTTTTACTTAGCAAGCTTCAGCACTGCTGTGACCATGCTTCCGGGCCTGCTCATGAACCTCAGACACCCTCATGAATTCCTTGAGGTTGTCTCAGGTTACACAGTGGGTATCAGGCAGCAGGGAATCCCGCTGTCTGACCTGAGATAACCTCAGTGGTATCAACGCTCGTAGCACTACCTGTCTCGTGACAGCCGTGATATCACACAAGAGATAGTGGATATATCTTTTCAGAATTGTTAGACAGCGCACTTGAAGAGTGGTGATGTCAAGAAGTGTAGTGCAGTTCAAACTTGCGGGATAGACAATGTGAGACCCCTCAAGTCTAAACTGCATTATTGTTTATGATGGCACCTAGAGTCCCATTCTTAACAGTGCCTATGTGCCTGCTCTCACGGCAAATGCCTACACCCTTCGAACTACACCAGAACCAGAGACGAGTATGTGTTCATACATTAACTGGAGAAAACATGCTAATTAAGAATGGGTTGTCCAAGTAGTGGAAAATCAGTTTATGTCCCATGCCCAAAAGCCAAAATATACATTTTGGCTTTTGGGCATGGGACTTAAACTGATTTAAGTCATTATTTTTGTAACATCTGTGGTTGTAAAATTGAACTAGTAAAACAGGTTTGTAAAGAGATAATTGTGAATATTTATTTTACTTTATTTTAGTTAAAATAAATATTCTCTCCCATGGCACAAAGTGCATTACCAAAAATGCTATGTCAGTATGTATACACATTCGATAAACAAGACATAATATCCCAGTATTTTATGGTACATACGGTTTTTAAGCTCGACTTTTTGAATAGATAAGCAGAAAGTTAAATGTGTTGTTTAATGCACCAATAGAGTGTCTTTTTTTTCTTTTCATTTCATCGCTGGAATGGTCAAGACCTCTATCTTATATTCACCTGTTGCCATTTTCTTTATCTCTTTCCAGTTTCACTATGGTCAATCTCCATTTGAGGCCTGTTAGTAGCTTCAGTGTTTCGTGGAGTGTACACTTCAATACAAGTCCATGAGAGCCTTGTACTCGCTCTCATAGAATTGTATTGTGAGCTTGAGATGTAACTTCTGATTTCCAGTCCAGTCAGAATGTATATATATTCAATACTTATTTCACCCACTTTATCTATATTTGTATTTATACTTTGCCCTGAAGAAGTATTCACATTCTATGAACCAATACACAATTAAAGAATCTACACGGATCCATAACAGATCAAAATCCACAAATCCCATATAATCAGTTAATCAGACCCAAACAGAACAGAAATGGGTTTTAATGGTTAAATACAGTGGTGTAACTGGAGTCTGGTGGGCCCCAGTGCAAAATTTAGACCTGCCCCTTCCCCATCTATGGAGGTGTTCTCCTCCCTCGGGATGCCGCTGGAATACAGAGCACCTTTGTCTGACCTCCTGGTTTCGCCCCCACAATAGATGTGTTGGTAATAAATTAATATATGTGGTATATATATTACTCTCCATGACACATTTCCACACCCCATGAAGAAGTGCCCCTGCATAAAACATGTAGTGGTGACCCCTGGAGATTTATAGGCAACTGATTTGTCCATTATGGGTGAATACTTTTGATGCATCTTGGCACTGGGTTAATACTTATGTGGTGCAGGTCTGCAGATTGTGGCCATTACTGCTGATCTCCTTTAGGGACATGGATATATTCCTCCTGCGAATTTGCTCTAACTTCTGGTGATTTTTGTCCCTTTATCCTTGATGTACCTGTGACTTTTGCATTACCCCTTCTTACTACTGCCTTTTTCTCCTGGGGGTCTATTTCCTACCCTCCTCTTTTCCCTTTTACCTGACTCCAATTTTATTGTCATTTATATAGTGTTGTCCTACCTATGATACCCCAATGAGTCTCCTAATAAATTTTCATACTTTTGTGAATAAAGCTTACTGAGTCTTATTTGAGTGACACTGTACTTTAGCGGGTGGGGCACACTAATATTTAACCGCCATTAAAACACATTTTTGCTCTGTTTGGGTCTGACATTCTATTAACCGTTCAAGTTTTTCAAGTTGAACCCACAAACATGAATGAATGTATTTTATTGGGTTTTTAAGTTATAAACCAACACTAAGTAGCAAAACCAGAACAAGGCAACATGTAGTTTGTCATGGGTATCCCAGCAATTTTATAATGGACATAAAGGACATGTGATCTTGCTAAGAGTTATTGTGATTGTGAATTTTTTTCTAATAATGGATCAGTTACAAATACTACAATAAAGAAAGTCAATTTGGATTCTGAAAATGGTCACTAGAATACTGGTGGAGATAAATATTGAAACAGATTTGATATACATACTAGTACATCTCAATTAATTAGAATATTATCAAAAATCAATGCAATATTGTTACGATTTACGGCATCTCTGGAAGCCCTGAAACAGGTTGAATAATAAATCAATATTATAATAACCTTTAAAGACTCGTGGAATTCGACAGTGCGACTTTTAATAAGCAGACATGAAGAAAGAAAACCGGGCACTGGGTCCTATCTTCGGGCAATTATTCCATTATGTGGGTTTGCGAAACACTCGATCGGTGTTGCTCAGCTCAAGCACAAGTACAGTCAATACAATCGGAAAAAGGAGCGGCACTCACTGGGTTGCAGGCATATGGATAATTTATTCAGTCCATATCTGGGTTACACATGGAGGGACGGAAGGGATGTAGAGCTGGACGACAATCGACTGCTTTACTCAGTCAGAGCTTCAACAGGTACAATTTCTGATTGTAGTACGATTTTTAACCCATCATCCTCCCTACTTTAATTCTCTGAAATAATAACATTTGGGTTTTCTTTGGCTGTAAGCCATATTCATCAGAAAAAAACACTTGAAATAGATCACACGGTAATGACTCTACATAATATACGGTATGTGTTTCACTTTATGTATTGAATTACTGAAATAAATTAACTTTTTGACGATTTTCTAATTCATTGAAATGCACTAGTATATTGAAAAAATGTATTCTTTACTATTTGTATGTAAATTGACCGAATGGTGTAATTTCCTCTTGGGTGCTATAAAATAGGGTATGCATTCAATCAGAATTATTCTCTGATTAAGAACTTTTCAGTTTGAAAAGTTCCAAGAGGAAATTACATCATTCGGTCAATTTACATACAAAGGTAGAATATGGGGATCCCTCTTACCCCCTTTTTAAAATGAATTAAATTTTTAGCATGATTAAAAAAAATTATTGATTTTGAGGAAATTTCAAGTGGACATGTTGCTTGATTATTACCATTTACAACACAAAGTAGCAAATATTTGTAAGTGTATAGGAAATCATATATGGTTTTCTAAATATTTTTCTAAAATATATCTGAAAATTGTGTTGTGCATTTAAAGGGTTCCTGTCACCTCCAAAACGCCTCCTAAGCTACCAAAACATGTTCCTGTAGCATATTATCACTAATCTCACACTTCTTTTGTCTTCTAAAAGCATCCTGTGAAAGTGCATAAAAACGTTTTAATACTTACTCATTAGTGATTATAATTAGCAGGGGCTATATTCTTTAGCCCTTAGGGCGTGTTGTTTTGCAGCCTGAATGATCCACCCTCTCTCTGTCTGTGCTGCAGTGATGTGGAGCTGAAGGCAGGACTAATGATTTGCATTCTGTGAGTGACAGAGAGGGGGAGGGCAAAGCCTGCACAAGCAGAGCACACAGACAGAGAGAGGGTGGAACCTGGAGCCTGCAAAACAACACACCCTAAGGGCTAAAGAACATAGCCCCTGCTAATTATAATCACTAATGAGTAAGTATTAAAACGTTTTTATGCACTTTCACAGGATGCTTTTAGGAGACAAAAGGAGTGTGAGATTAGTGATAATATGCTGCAGGGACATGTTTTTATAGTTTAGGAGGCGTTTTGGAGGTGACAGGATCCCTTTAATAATATAATAATAATCTTTATTTATATAGCGCCAACATATTCCTCAGCGCTTCACAATTCAGAGGTTCACATTTAAACAATCATTAGAAACAGTTATCAGATAATACAATACAATACAAAAAACAATACAATACAGAGCATAATACAATACAATAACTTGAGCAAAATAATGACAGTCCTCCTTATAAGAGCTCACAATCTAACAATGAGGTGTGGGTGACACAAAGTACAGGGGTTTATTTACAATAATGGTACAGTTAACTTGAGGAGATGGGGAACAGATAGGAGCAGCATAAGTGGCAACCAACCATTATTTGTGTTCACTTGAGGCTGGTGGAGCAGGTAGGCTATTTCTAGATGACTTTGACTAGGGATCATGATAGGCCACTGTAAAAAGATGTGTTTTTAGGGATCGCCTGAAACTATGTAAGTAGTGGATACACCTAATTTCTTGGGGTACAGCATTCCAGAAAATTGGTGCAGCTCAGGAGAAGTCTTGGAGCTGGAAGTGGGAGGTTCGAATTAATGCAGAAGTTAGTGTAAAGTCACTTCCAGAGTGAAGAGAACGGGTGGGGTGATAGACAGAGATGATGGAGGAGATGTAGGGAGGTGCTGCACTGTGAAGAGCTTTGTGGGTGAGAACAAGTAGTTTGAATTGGATCCAATAGTGTATAGGCCACCAGTGCAATGGTTGACATAGAGCGGAAGCGTCCGAGTAAAGGTTAGCTAGATAAGTGATCCTGGCTGCTGCATTAAGGATGGACTGGAGAGGGGAGAGCCTAGTGCGGGGGAGGCCAATTAAAAGAGAATTACAGTATTCAAAAATCCTTAGTCAATACTTACTCTAAAATTACTGCTTCAAGCATTTTAGGGTATATCACTACCAGCTTTGTACATGTAGACACAGAAATGTTTGCTCATCTTTACTTGCAAATTGGCTTTAGCACAGTGAGATCGGATGGAGAAAATATGGGAGCAACAATTTTCAAATCTTTTTCAAAGCACTGTATACAGTGGCGATCACAATTAAAGAACAGCACACAATTTCCCTAATATCAAGTTTATTGTTTTGTCCTTTCTGACAATATCCTAACATAAAATAGCAGTATTTAAAGATTATTTCATAAATTGAAAATATTCTAATGCACAGAATAAAAATGTAAATGAAATAAATGAAAAATAATACTTTAAAATTAGAGAACAGTTTTAGTTACCTGCAAGTTATTGGTGTTAATCTGACACATGATGCTAATTTCCTTAATTATCTTACAAACCCTATTTAACTGGCAGTTTAACTTCCCAGTTTGTACTCACTTTGCAAAAATGGTGCCATTCCAAAGTGACTGAAACCCTCCGGCAGCATGTTGTCCAGATGGACCAATGGGGTTACCGTATCAGCCATAGAAATAGAAGTCAGTCATTCCAATTCTGTGATTTTTAGAATGTTGCATATTTACAACATCTAAAACCAAGTCCCAATAAAAGAAAAATATTCTTTCCTACCTCAAAACTTAACGACACAGGATAGGGTATATTATTCCTTTTCACCAGGAAAGATTCATCATGAAATAAAAAATTTTCAATACTTTATTAATCAAATTTAATTTCAATACAATTTATTCAGAACATTCCCTCCGGGGGGACACGTGAGGGGCAGACCGAGCTGAGATTTTACACAATAGTACACCATCAAATAACATATATTAAAAACATTTCTGTGTCATAATCTGTAAAAATACTTATTGGTTTCATACACAGAAATAACCAAGGATCTCTTGCCACCATCAATACACATTAAAGGGCTATCTCTATACCAGGCAACACCTTTAGCTAGACATAATGGGCATTACATATATCCTATGTTGCTAACCTACAACATTTTTTTATGCTCAACCATTAACCAGGATCACACTAGCAGTATAATACCCACATCTATTGCAAAATCGACACCCTTTTTCCCATATTAGGTACAAGGTCTCCTTCAAGGCCATAAGTCCCAGTACACAGATATTGCTCGTACCTGGTGTTATTCAGCAGACTGGCGCTCACGGTCCCTCCACCCCTAAGATCGTTTCGCCACATGCTTCTTACAGGGGAAGCGTATGGCGAAACAATCGTATTCTTGAACAACATGTGGTTCCTTATTTGCGTTCAGCACTCAATCAGCCAGAAATTTTCATGCAGGACAATGCCCCTGTCACACAGCAGAATGGGTAAAGGAGTTCCTTGAAACAGAAAATGTTGAAATAGTGAAATGGCCAGCCCAGAGTCCTGATCTAAACCCAATAGAAACCTCTGGAAAATCCTTGGTGACAATGTTATGACCAAGAAGCCCACAACAGTCACAGAACTGCAGAAGAGACTGGAAGAAGAGTGGAGCAACATCACAATAGAGCAGTGTGAGAGACTAGTGATGTCCTGTGGCTGCAGATGTGCTGAAGTCTTTCAAAGCAAAGGCCTGTACAAGGCAAAGGCCTGTACACTTCCTACTGATTGGTGACTCTTGTAACCTTCACAAAATGTAGTTTTAATCTATCTGTGTGGTACAGTCATTGCTGTTCTCTAATTATAATCATCATGTTTTCTGTAAACTTTGGTTATTTTGGATAACACTGTTCTAGCGGTATGGTGCACCCCTTACAGAAAAACCTGCAAATGTTCATCAATGTAGATTACATTCTGTCAGAAAAAAAATCACATGATTATACATTGTTCTCGAATTTTGATCACCAGTGTAGATATTTTGTATACCTTGAGTTCAATTTCCTCTTTTCTCTGACAGAAATCTGGAGAGATAAATCAAGTGTAGATAGGGTCTTATCTTTTATGCATAAAACATATTGTTAGTTATAGGAAAGGCTGTATATAAAGTATAATGATTTATTTGGTCAATGCATTTCAAATCTACAACAAGCTTCTTACTCCGCACAAATCATATCATTGTCCTGAAGAAGAAGCTCCTATTTTCAAAACGGGTTGACCAAATAAATCATAATTTATATGGACTGATCTGAGACTGCTCCTTTGGTTAAACAGCACTGTGAATTTATGCCCATTTAATCATCCTGTACTGGCATCTCTTTCCCTCTACAAATGCTAGATACTTACACATCCCAAAAGTCATCCTTTCTAACTGGGAACTCTATCAATGGGGCATGTACAGATGTAAAATTTGACTAATAAAACAGGTGTGCAAAAAATTTTTTTGTGAGGTAGAAAGTAACAATTAATTGTCATGATTTCAAGTAATTTTCTTAATTCTCTTTAAAATACAATTATGCCCATTCTTCTAAAAAATGATTGAACAACAAATGCAAAACATCAGTAAGTATAAGGCCAGGGTCACACACACCATCCGTTTTTGCCTTAGATCTGTTTTTTGGGATCATTTTTGTCATTTTTTTTTTCAAAGTCCAAAAACATATACCGTATTTTTCGCTTTATAAGACGCACCGGATTATAAGACGCACCCAGATTTTAGAGGTGGAAAATAGGGAAAAAAATATTTGTAGCAAAAGATGACTGATATAACGCTCAGGCCCTGTGACCAGTCAGCACTGGCGTCTGTCTCCTTCGGATGCAGGAGCAGCATGTGAGCAACACCAATAACCTCTGCTCCAGTGTCTGTTGGCGGGGAGACAGACGCCAGCACTGACTGGTCAGAGGGCTGAGTCTCATATCAATGTCACATGGGACATGACTATGCAACTTCTGACAATGTATGAACTGCTGCAGCATCAGGGTTAAGGGTGCGTGCACACGATCAGTATACCCAGCGTTTTGGACGCAGTGTCTTGCTGCTGTGTCCAAAATGCTGCGTCGTACAGTACAAGCATAGTGGATGGGATATGTAGAAAACCCATCCTCACTATGCTTAATCCGACCGCACCATTCTGACAGCTCATTTCATGCTGCGGAGTCGAAAGCGGCTGCCATCGGGTGACTGCAGGGAGAAGCCGCCCTGCACCCGCCACACATGGTGAGTACAGGGCGGCTGCGGTCTCCCTGCGGGCACTTGCGGCTTCACTCAGGTCCAGAGGAGCTGCGTCCAACACGCAGCTCCTCCAGACCGTGAGCAAATACCCTTAGTATGGTCTTTATTACTTTTACAAGGGCCAACAAGGTGAATGAAATGGGATTTGTTCATGTAGTAGCAATCCCTTTAAGAACTATCACTCCCAGCATGTACTGTAGATCCTATAGCATGCTTGGAGTTCTAGTTATTGGTAGTGCTAACTTTACTTTATTAGTGGTTATGTTACATATACATGTGCACTCACTTTACTGTGTCCTGCTTTGCCCTGTCACCCTACTCAAATCAAGGAAGTAGCCGTAGTCTGCAGATCAAGTTCTGATGTGATGTCCTGTAAGAGGGAGGGCCAGGGAGGGGGTCTGTACAATGTTCTGAAATACAATGCTCCAGCCCTGTCTCCTAAGTACAAGTCACCACAACAGAGCTTGACCTGTAGATGCAGGGGCCAGGGGAGCTGTACACTGCTGTTATATGCAGGCTCCAGCCCTGCTCTACATACACTGAAGCTCCTGATCTGCAGACCGAGCTTCCTGGATTTCTGCACAGGGCAGGGCTCAGCAGGACACATTACACTGAGCAGAGGGAGTGAGGCGCGACAACATTGTGACAAGGTACCTGCTGTGATAAGCTGCCGATCTCCCTGCTCTGCCCCTGTCTTCATGGCAGTGAATCAGCACAAAGCTCAGTGCTGATTCACTTGCTGCAGCTGCACCCGGCTCCTCCCCTTCGTTCTTACTATCTCCAGCACACAATCTCCTGCAGGAAACTGGGGAGAGACCATGTGTGCAGGCTAAGCAGCTTCTCCTGCTCCCTGTGCTCTCACCTCTCCGCGCTGTCTTCAGTGCAGAGAGGTGGGTGGGGACTGGGAGCAAGTGAAGTGAATATCTAAGTAGATAATGAGCCGGGGACACGTGGTGCTCCTGCCGCCCGGATTCTTCAGCAGGGACCATTCCCTGCCACTTCTGACCCCACTTCACTGCTGTCTCCCCCTCCCCAGCAACTGAGAATGCTAGAATGTTATATTCCTTTTATAAGACGCATCCCCACTTTCCTCCAAAATTTGGAGGAAAAAAGTGCGTCTTATAAAAGGAAAAATATGGTATGCGTTAACGCATGTTGTGTGTGTGTTTTTCAAAAATGCTGTTAGGCTGGGGTCACACATAGAAATCCGTTTTTGGAAGTCCTTTTCATCACCAATCCGTTTTTTATAGGGTGCTTTTTGTGTCTCCTGCACTCCTGAACGTTTTTGGAATTTTCATTAAAAAAACGCATGCGCGAACGCATGCACAAACGCAAGTGCATGCGTTTGCATGCGTTCGCGCATGCGTTTCCCATAGGGCCCCATGTTAAAAAAAAACGCATGAAAACGCATGCGTTTTTTAACTGATGCCAAAAACGCTGTTTACTGCGTTTTTGGCTCAAAAACGGACAGGGCAATGTTTTGAGCTCCAGAGAAAAACGCACAGGGTGTTTATTACACCCAATGCGTTTTTCTGTCAGTTTTTGGACTTAGAAAAAAAAAATGACAAAACTGAAGCCAAAAACTGACTGAGGGCTTATGTGTAACCCCAGCCTTAGCAGTGTTTTTGGATGCATTAAAAAACACTTGCTTTTTTTTACATGCGGCCCTATAGGAGATGCATGCGTTAACGCATGGTACATATAGGCACCATGCGCTTTTGCATGCGTTTTTGGTGAAAAAATGACTAAGTCTAAAAAAAATCTAAAAAATGTCCAGGACCTCAGGGGGCACTATTGGCACCCTAAATAAAACTGATCCATTTTTCTAAGGGCTTAATAAAGCGGATTGGGATGTGTGAACGTGGCCTAATTTGGTGTCTTTTCTTCTTAGGCTAGGGTCACATCTGCATTTTTTTTTCCATCCTGATCCGGTTCTGACCATTTTTGATGTTCTAAACAGGACCCGGATCCGCAGCCCATAGGCTGCAATACAAAAACCAGATTGCCCAAATGGCAATCCGGTTACCGGATCTGGTTTTGCAGCCTGCGGTAAAAATCATGCAGGCTGCATTTTTCGGTGCGGTTGCAAAACCGGATCCGTTTTTTTTTTAACATGGGTGCCTATAGGAGCTGGATCCGGTTTTGAAAATTGCAAAAATCCTCATTCCAAAACCGGATGCATTAATGCACCCAGATCTAGAATGAGAATTGCATTTTGACAAATTTAAAGAAGTATGAAGGCACAGTCCAATACCGCATCCAGTAATGGATGTGGGTGTCGGATTGTGCCTTCTAAGTGTGACGTTAGCCTAACACTGATATCTGTTATTTTATATGTGCAATAAAAATAGTGGCTTGTGGCTTTCTAGTGCTTGAATAATAATGAAAGATGTATAATTGAAAAGCAGAGAGACAATTGTGAGCTACACCATATCACTAAGGCTGCTTTCACATAACGATTTTTCAGATCCGATGCTGTCCGACGAAAATCGGACAGCATCGGATCCGAATTTGGGCCCCATGCATCCCTATGGGCATCGGACCCAATCGGATGTGCACTAAATGCCATCCGATTTGGTCCGATCCGATTCTGTCCGATTTTATTATCGGTGCAAAAATCGGAGCTTGCTCCGATTTTTGCACCGAAAATAAAATCTGACAGAATCGGATCGGACCAAATCGGATGGCATTTAGTGCACATCCAATTAGGTCCGATCCCTATAACATGGGGCCCTATGGAGAAGGGTCCGAGGAAACATCGGATGTCTCCTCGGACCCCGTTTTACTGTACTGAGCATGCTCAGTACAGTAAAACTGCCCCCGCCGTCTTCCGCCATCTTCCGCCATCTTCCTCTCGGTTCCCGGTAGCTCCCGCAGGCTGCAGGTGTCAGCAGAGGGCTTCCTCTGCCTTATAGGACCTGCGGTGATGTCACAGTCATGTGACCGCGGGTTACCATGGTGAACCCGCAGTCACGTGACTGTGACATCACCGCAGGTCCTGTGTACAGCAGAGGTACACCTCTGCTGACACCGGCAGCCTGCGGGAGCCACCGGGAACCGAGAGGAAGATGGCGGAAGATGGCGGAAGACGGCGGGGGCTCGGGGGAAGGTGAGAATAAACTTTTTTTTTTTTTCAGCCCGGCAACGATTTTATGCCGGAATCGGGTGCCTATTTGGCACCCGATTCCAGGCGTCAGAAGGGAGCCGATGCTGTCCGAATTATATCGGACAGCATCGGCTCCCTCAAAATCGTAATGTGAAGGTAGCCTAAGACATCATATTCAGCCTTGCATTACTGCTGCTTTCTTCTTTCTGATCTCTCACCCTATCTATGTAATCTTTTGCATTATGAACAGACTAACTGCTAAATTCATTATGCTTCATTCTGCAATTGTGCAACACAGTCTGACTGGATTATTTATTCAATACTCTAGGGATTTCTCTCCCTGACTCTGAAGCCCTGTGCCCACACTGGCGCATTTGCTACAAATTTTTACAGCGCATTGTAAAAATGCACAGCAAATGCACATCGTATATTGGACAGCCAGAAAAGTCAATGAGACTTTGGTTGTACTGTGCCCACATTGGTGTGCAGTGTATTAGGTGCAGATTTTTACAGATCTTTGGCCAGGGTCACACATGCCATTTGTTTTGCCCCAGATCTGTTTTTGGAATCAGTTTTTGCTTTGTCTTTTCCTAAGTCCAAAAACGGATTCCGTTAACGGATGTGCACTTAAGTGTCACTGTGTTTTTGTCAAAAATGCTATGCTGTTGTTTCCTGCCCCCCAAAAATGCTGCAGGCAACATTTTTGGGTGCAGAAAAAAAAACGCATAGCATTTTTTTCACATGGGGCTCTATGGGAAACGCTGCCATTAAGACATGGTACATATAGGTACCATGCGTTAACGCATTGCATTTTTTAGATGCAAAAATGTAATTTTCCAAAAACGGAATATGGTTTTGGAACTGGGAAAAAACTGATGAGCATGTGTGAGCTTAACCTTTGATCCGTAAAAATCTTCAGCTTGTCAATTAAATTATGGCATTTACCTTGTGTACTGGCATGCGCTTCCTGCTTCCGGCTGCGTCACACATCATGTGTGTGGGTGTCGTGTGACCCATGTAGTGTGTGATGCGGCCAAAACAAGGAAGTGCCTGGAATATGGTATTGAAAACACTGTACTAACTAGAACAGGACAGGTGCTGATACAGAATTTTCTGCAGAAAATAGCATTTATTTTATAGCAAAAAAAGACATTTTTGTTATGTAATTCCTGCCGAAAGAGGATGCAGATTTGATGCAATAAATTCTGCATCACTTTTTGACCAATGGCACATAGTCTTATGTTTAGTGGACCTTTTTCTATACTGTAAAACGATAAAATCGCTGCTACTTTCCCTACCTCAATGTTTACAGTGGCTTTGATATTCTTACCTTGTTGTGCTACACAAAGTGATGTGATATTTACAAGAGATAATTAGGATACCCTAGGATATTGTAACTTAGGTCATGTGAACATTCTGTGGCTGATGTACTCTTTTTGTAGTGTTTGTAATGGAAGAGGTCATTTTTTTGGTGATTGGCACAAATTGAATCCCAAGTTGTTTGACTTCCACCAGGACCTTAAAATATCATAAAGTTCAATAATAATTTCATTTGATCCTCTTTGCTGAATAATGGTACACTCTATATTCTTTTTTAGGTGCATTTTATATACTGACTGTATTTTTTTCACATGATTATGAGGGTAACCAGTTTGCAATATACAGAGAGACAGGAGATGAATCCTTAACTTTGATTAGTTTTCTAGACATTCTCTGTAATGTGTTAAATAGCCATTGTGCAGGAAGAGGAGAAAAGAAGAGGAGAGCTGTGGCCATCAACTCATGTGAATGCTGGATCTTTTGTTATCTATACATGGTTGTTACCCTCCATTGTAATCCTGTCCGGCATCGCAATGAGATGCTTACTGAAAAGTGATCTTCAAAGAATAAGAGGTTTCAGTTGTCTTTTATAAGTCTCAGTGGTTAAAACAAAAAACAGAAAGATTTCAGGAGTTTTATCAAATTAAATAAAAAGTATAAATACCAAAATATTCCAAGAACATATTTGTAATAATATGTTAACTTGATTTACACAATAGGTCATCTTGTGACGACTTTACTAAATACGGTAAAATTGTGCAGATCATGTACCTGATGTATATTAATACATGACTCTACTTTGCTAATTTAGGCTGCTTTCACATTGGCGTTTTTATGAAAATGCGGAAGATCCGGACAAAAAAATGCATCTGCTGCATTTTCCGCCTAACGGCTGCACTTGCGGCACACTTGCGGCAAGCCCCATGCATTGTCTATGGGGCTTGCGGTAAGTGTGCGGCCGGTGCGGTAAGTGCAGTTCTGGCAGTTGCGGTCACGAAGAAAACCGCTGCTGACCGCGTTTTTTTTTCGCGACCGCACCTGCCACATCTGCCGCAACCACACTTTCCGCACCTGCCACACACTTACCACAAGCCCCATAGACAAAGCATGGGACTTGCCGCAAGTGTGCTGCAAGTGCGGCAAATAGGTCGGACCCACGGAAGATGCGTTTTTTGTTTGGATCCGCCGGATCCGGACAAAGAGGTAGTGTGGAAGGGGCATTACAAACTTTTCTTTATGATAGCGATTTTGTAATAATTTTGACGTTGTGTTAATCTTGGATCTACATTTACTTCTGTTCTGGCTTTGCCCCAAGTTCCCATTTTGATCGTGAGTTGCAGGAGATTTATTTTGAATATTTTTACTGTATTTCTTTGTGGGGTCTAGCCAAAACAAGACAAAATCTTTAGCACATCATGTGTTAACATCAATTAAAATATCTGTAGTCAAAAACAAAATGAATCTATTATATTATTCCTTGATAGTTCTGTATTCATTAAACATTTGTACATAAAGTCCACACAATAGCTTAATACTTGTATCATAAAAATGTAATACCAAATAAAATGCAGAATATTTCGTACATATGGCAAATAAATACAATAATGTGCATTGCCCATGGCCGACAAACAACAAAGCTGCTTATTGCATATGCAAATATGTTACATTACGACTCCAAACAAAATCTTGAGGACAGCTAGAGAAAAAAAGTATTTCAAATGCCAAAAAAACATGCTTATCTCACTTTCAAATGTAGAGTTGTCCCTTTCTACCCAAAACCCTAGAGCCAACATATGTAAGATCCTTCTTGTAAATTCATTAGCTATTCATTACTTTCTTTAAAGAAATCTCTAATTTCCCCACAGCTAAAAATGTCTGTTTAACTAGAAAGAGATCAAGTTATCCCTGGAGGACTCTGGATCTCTGATAAGTATTCCAAGTAATAAAAAAGTAGAAAAGTATACAGTAAGTGAAGGCGTAAAAGCCACCTTTGAGTTATTGGTTTATTTTATATATATGTAGATAGATAGATAGATAGATAGATAGATAGATAGATAGATAGATAGATAGATAGATAGATAGATATTACTGTAGTTGCAGAGAGCAAAGTTGTGATGCTTCAGCGTGGAATAAAACTTCTATTCCTAATCTACAGGGTGGGCCATTTATATGGATGCACCTACATAAAATGTGAATAGTTGGTGATATCAACTTCCTGTTTTTGGTACTTTAGTATATGGGAGGGGGAAAACTTGATCATGGTGATCTTTTTAAGTTGGCCATTTTGAATCCAAGTTTATTTCTTTCAATGGGAAGAGGTCATGTGACACATCAAACATATTGAGAATTTCATAAGAAAAACAGTGGTGAGCTTGGTTTTAACGAAACTTTATTCTTTCATGAGTAATTTACAAGTTTATGACCAATCAGAAAATGTGTTCAAAGTGCTGCCCATTGTGTTGGATTGTCAATGCAACCTTATTCTCCCACTCTTGACACACTGAGAGCCACACCGCAGAAGAAATGCCAGCACAGGCTTCCAGTATCCATTCTTTCAGATTCTGCACATCTCGTATCTTCACAGCATAGACAATTGCCTTCAGATGAGTGATAAAGAAAAAGCTAACTCACTGTGGATAGATCCCTCCAAGACTGTTGGAACACAAAAATTGATAGTATGGTATGGTAAATGGAGTACAAACATAGTGGGGCCATTCTTCATCAATGGAAAACTCAATGCTACTGGATATCTGAAATTACTACATGATTCAGATATCCAGTGGCATTGAGGTTTCCATTGATGAAGAATGGCCCCACTTTCTTTGTACCCCATATACAACCACATACCATTAATTTATGTGTTCCAACAGTCTTGGAGGGATCTATCCACTGTGGGTTAGTGTCAGACCAATAGCGGTGGTTTTGTTTGTTAACTTCACCATTCACAAAAAAGTTTGCCTCATCCCTCATCTGAAGGCAATTCTCTATGCTGTGAAGATACGAGATGTGCAGCATCTGAAACACCGGATACTGGCAGCCTGTGCTAGCATTTCTTCTGCGGTGTGGCTATCAGTGTGTCAAGAGTGGGAGAAGAAGGTTGCATTGACAATCCAACACAATGGGCAGCACTTTCAACACATTTTATAAGTAGTCATAAACTTGTAAATAACTCATGAGAGAATAAAGTTATGTTAAAACCAAGCACATCATTGTTTTTCTTATGAAATTCTCCATAAGTTTGATGTGTCATATGACTGTCTTCCCATTAAAAAAAATAAAGTTGGATCCAAAATGGCTGACTTCAAAATGGCCGCCATGGTCACCACACATCTGGAAAAGTTTCCCCCCCCATATTCTAATGTCCCACAAACTGGAAGTTGATATCACCAACCATTCCCATTTTATTTAGGTGCATCCATATAAATGGCCCTCCCTGTACTTGGAGCATTAAGGGGTTAATAGTAGGTTTGAAGCTTTATTAAGCCAATCCATAAATAAAGGTTTGATCACATAATATCTGCCATTTTTCTGAGATATACTATATTTCATAAAGTCAAAATGCTAATGTGAACATCTTCTTACTATGATGATTTAGTATTTTTTGCTAGGTAACATTAAGGGTACCTTTACACGCCGCTACAACAAGGTGGAAACAATCGGGTGCTTCACGTGCACGAGCACACACCAACGGTTACAAACGGTACCCGCACCGCCTTTACACGCCGCTACAAGGTGCACTACAGAAGGTTGAATCTATCTCTGGATGCACCGCCGGGTGCCTAAAGTTACCTTCTGTAGAGCACCTTACCTCATTTACACGTCACTACAGCAAGGTAATATGGGAGGACCTGGTGCAGCAGGGACAACACATAGGCGTGCCAGAATTGTGGATTACGAGAATTTCATACGCTGATAGGACAAAGCAATAGCATCATGATTGGCCAGCCAGCGCAGGAGGCTGACTAATACATGACGCTCGAGCAATTGTGTAGTGTGACTGGTAAACTCCTTAAAGGGAACCTGTCACCTGGTTTTTGCCATCCCATCTGAGAGCAGCATAATGTAGAGACAGAGACCCTGATTCCAGTGATGTGTCATTTACTGAGCTGCTTGCTGTCATTTTGATAAAATTACTGTTTTCTCTGTTGCAGATTTAGCAGTCTGTGAATATACCAGTCCACTTGGCAGCAGGCCAAGAGGACTGCTAATGATAATCTTCAGCTGTTTAAACAGTGATTTTATGAAAACTATGCTGAGCAGCCCAGTAAGTGACACATCGCTGGAATCAGGATCTCGGGTCCTATATTATGCTATTCTCAGATTAGGTTGCAAAAACCTGGTGACAGGTTCCCTTTAAATATGCCGCCCTATGCAGCGACAACCAATCGCAACGCAGGAGCTTCCACCAATGATCGCTGAAGAGGTGCGGTTTCCCGGAGGCTGTGTCTCACCCCGGGGAGTTATCTAGGTGACGAATAAACCTTACCCTACCGTATTTACACGCCGTTACCACCGGGTTGAAATCAACCTGTTTTAGAGCTCGGCTCTGAAACAGGTGCCGCACGTGATGGGTGGAAACAACCTACTTTACACGCCGCTACCTTGGGTTGATTTGGCAGTGCAAGATACATTTGTCTCATCAACCCGGTTGTTTCCACCATGTTGTAGCGGCGTGTAAAGGTACCCTATTACTTACACCCAATTGTCTGGTAAGTGGTAATACAGATTTATGTTTCTTGAAAATTTCTTCATTGACATACAGTAATGGGCAAAAGTGTTGTCACCCTTGAAATTGTTCCAGAAAATGGAGTGTTTCTCCTAGAAAATGAGTGCAATTACACGTGCTTATTTCTTTGAGGGGAATTGAGACAGCACAAAAAATAAACAGAGAAAAAAAACATATTGGACATAATTTCACACAAAACCCCCAAGATAGGTAGGACAAAATTGCTGGCACTTGCAATGTAATATTTATTTGTAAACTATTCTTATAGCCATTAACCCCTTCACGACCAAGGACATATAGGCACATACTTGGTCACCTCCCTCCCTTTGATGCGAGCTCACATGCTGAACTCACATCATTCCCTACATTTGTTGTCTGATCTGATCAGCGGACATGTGCAGCTAACAGGTTCAGGTGGATTGGAGATCTGTCGTTGCCTATTAACCTGTTAGATCACACTGTCAAACGCTGAGAGCTTCATCTAATGAATGGTTCACACCACGATTTTGTGCTGTCAGGTTCTGTCCGGTGTTTTGCCGGAAGCACCAGACAGAACCTGACAGCCCCGGACAAAAAAGAACCGGAGGGCAAATATGCCCTTTGATCCTGTTTTCAGCCAGAATCAGCGGCTGCTGCTGTCCAAGTGCAGAATTTTCAGCATAGCAGCTAGAGGAAGCTCTCCAGGTGCTGAAATTCAGTGGTGGCTACTCTTTTAGCACACAGAGTCCGGGAACTGGTCCGATTTTATGTTGGATCCGGCACGATCCAGCACCCATAGTCTCCCATGTTATGGGGTGCCGAATCTCGCCAGTTCCAGGAGGATCTGGGAGGATCTGATTTTGTCTGATTTTTGCATCGGACGCAAAAAATAATGCAGACTCCGGTTTTGTGTCCGATGCAAAAATCAGACAAATCTGGATCCTGTCAGAAAAGCAGCAAATCAGATGCCTATAAGGCACAATCTGGCGCCATAGGGATACATGGGGAGCAAAATCAGATCCGGAGCTGTCCGTTCACCCCGGACAACCCTAGAGCAGAAAAACTGTGGTGTGAAACCGGCCTAACATACAGTGATGATTGTGCTATTCCCAGCCATCATTGGAGATCCCTTGACATGATTACAGGGCGCTGATGTAATGCCATGACAGAGAGGGCTCTGATGATGACTCCTGTTGCTGTCATGACTCACTTACTGTGAATATTGACTAAGCACAGGCGTTCACAGGATATGATAATTTCTGCAGTACAGAACCGTGCATCAGCACTGCAAAAGCTATCAGACATTGTAGTGTTGAGGAACCCTAAGGAGGCATTTAATATAAAGAATAAGTGGAAAAAATGTTACAAATATAAAATGTTCATATCACCCCCCTTAGCTCAATTGAAAATAAAACTATAGTAAAATATACATATTTGGTATTGACGTTTTCAGAAATTCCCAATCTATCAAAATATAAAATCAATTAATCAAATCTGTAAAATGCATAATGGAAAAAAATCAAAACATCAAATTTTTGTTTTTTTGGTCGCTGCAACGTTGCAATAAAATACAATAACGAGTGATCAAAACATCACATCTACACAAAGATTATATAATTGAAACGCTATCCCATAGAAACCTGCGGTTTACATTAGAAGCGAACACACTGGACGTGCGCTTTAACTGAGTGCACAGGAAAATGCTGCAGACAGCGTTTCCTGTGTGCTGTGATAAAGTGCATGTCCTGTGTGGCCACTGCTAAGGTAAACAGCGAGTTTCTGTGGGGCAGCATTGTCAGGCAGCTCAAAGTGTTAACGCTATGCGTTGCGGGGGAAAATTCTAAGTTGTTAGTGCAGGTGTCAGGGGTGGGTCAAACTCCAAGCATGACACTAGTAAGCAGCATTGTTTACCGCATTTGCAAAATGCATGCATTTTATTAACATGGGGCCCTAAGGGAAATTCATGCGTTAACGCATGCTACATATATGTACCATACGTTAACAGATGCATTAACGCTAGTGTTAAAATAGCTAAATAATGGCAACAGAAAAAAACGCCTAGCATTAATGCAGGCTTTCCAAAAACGTCCCTCCAAGTGTGACCCTAGCCTTAGAATGCAGCTGATTTCCTTTTTTGTCTGTGTAGTTTTACCATATAGTGAGCATGGTAAATAAAAAAAAAACCATGAACCATTGCGAGATTTCACTTTTTTGCCATTTCACTTCATTTGGAGTTTTTTTTCTCATTTTTCAGTACATTAAATAGTAAAATGAATGTTGTCATTCAAAAGTACAAAAACAAGGCTTCGTATTTCTATATTGATGCAAAAATTAAAAAAAAGTTATGGCTCTTGGAAGACTTGGAGGAAAAAACAAAAATGAAAAACAGAAAATTGCCCATGGGCGAAGAGGTTAACAACCCTCAAATTACCTGAAGTTATTCACATGATGATAATGCTCTGTCATGCATAAAGTAATTAGAATTCCACTGAAATGTGACAACTATCCAACATACCACCTTACAAAGAGAAATCCATCCTTTTAACTAAATCCCATAGCTACATCTTTGTGCACTAAATCTCTACAAATTTTTGCAATAATACATTTTTAAACTTACTTTCTGGTCGAATCTAAAGTCTGTTTGTTGTATACTAATAAATAGGGATGAGCGAGTACTGAAATATTCGGACTCGCTAGACTTGTAACGAGTAGGTCCTAATACTCGGGTACTCGTTACAAGTCTAGCGAGTCCAATGTAAGTCATTAGGGAAGCGACTATTGCGAGTAATTCCTCTGCTGCTGGACCCTATAAAGAGGTCTGGCAGCAGAGGAAAAACCTACAATTCCTCACTTCATTGATTAAAAGCCAGCGGTAAAAAGCCGCCGGCTTTTAAACAATGCTGAAGCCCCCTACTGGCTTCCCCATCGCCTGACAGCAGGATCCTCCGCTCCCCCCACCGCCTCCCCACCCCATCCTAACTTAGGATCGGGTGGGGAGTCTGCGGGGGGAGCGGAGGATCCTGTTTGAAAACCGGATTCTCCCGGATTGCACCGATCCAGTGCAATCCGGCACCCCATAACATGGGGCTCTAAGGTGCTGGATTGCTCCGGACCAGGGCAATCCGGGAGAATCTGGTTTTCAAACAGATTTGAAAACCGGATTCTCCCGGATTGTACCGGTCGGTTCTGCGCTCCCCGGCTGCCTGACAGCAGGATCCTCCACATCCCCCGCAGCCTCCCCACCCGATCCTAAGTTAGGATAGGGTGGGGAGGCGGTGGGGGGAGCGGAGGATCCTGCTGTTAGGCGACAGGGAAGCCAGTAGGGGGCTTCAGCATTGTTTAAAAGCCGGCAGCTTTTTACCGCTGGCTTTTAAACAATGAAGTGGAGAATTGCAGGTTTTTCCTCTGCTGCCAGACCTCTTTATAGGGTGCAGCAGCAGAGGTATTGCATTTCCCATTGATTTACATTGGACTCGTTACTCTGCGAGTAATCGCCAGGATATTTGCAGAGTAACGAGTAGCCCGAGTACCCTACTATTGGGCGAGTACCGAATAGTAGCGAGCATACTCGCTCATCCCTACTGATAAACTGAAATGTTATGTCACTTTCTTGTATACCCTGTATTTTATTAATCACAATGTCAATTATGTCAGTTCTTAGTATGAGCAATATACTGTGAACTTCTCAGTCTTTTACTCCAGACTGATGCTAGCGATTAATCAGTTCCTCTTACTTTGTTTTTTGTCCTGATTGTGTTGTTATACTTATTAGCATGTTTTTTCTTTAAAGTGGTCTTCAGGATGACTTTATGTATCTATCTGATTTATGAAAAATAACAGGGTTTTGCAATTATTTTATTTTATTCTGTATATGTAAGGAACACCTGCACTTTATATGGAGAGGGTGTCTTTCCTGCAGTTATTATTCATTGCATGGACTAGGGCATAGAGATGGTGATCAATGTACAGACTTAAGTGATAGTGTAACGACTCCTGTAGATGGCAAAGGAAGAAATGTAGGTCATCTTTCTTTTAAACACATGTAGTTGCAAAGCTCTTATCTTATATTCTTCTTTGTTGTAAGGCAGGGGTCCCCAACCTGCAGTTTGGGAGTCAAATGTGGCATGCGGGCCCATGATGTGTAGCTTGCAGCAGTATTCCAACTTGATGCCTTTGTACCCGGTTTTGCAAACTGATATGAAGAGCAGGTCTCCAGCTGATGAGTTTTGCAAGTAGCCGCACACAGAGGAGCAGATCTGAAGGGGGGGGTATGGTGTAAACCTCTGGATCTTGGTATACTGCTTTGATGTAATATCTGCTGAAAAGCTTTGACTGTTATTATGCCAGTAATGGGGGCTATGGGTTTCTCTGCTGTGAGGGAGGTGAGAGCTGGATATGGCTCACGACCATTGCTCAAAGTTAAATGCGGCTCCCAAGTTCAGTAGGGTTGGTGACTTCTGATATAGGGGTTAAATAAAAAAATAGAAAACTAGAAGATTTTTTAATACTAATTTTTATTTTCACTTTGCAATTTAAGACCATTAACACCAACGTGTTTTCCAGGTAAATTATTGTTATAAGAACATTTTAAAGATTTCAATGAATTGCTATTTCCCTCCTTAAAGAGGAGCTGTCACCAGGCATGGTGATCTAATTACAGCACTGGATACAGCATGTCTGCAGCATGCAGGCAAGGGGTCCCCCAGCACTTGAGCAGCCCTGTACCCCGAGATAATACACTTAGAAAACTTACAAGCTACAGCCACTAAAGAGGTGGCTAGGGGCTGCAGCCAAGGGCAGATTCACACCCCCTGCATGTGTAATCTGCCCACCACTGCCAATCATTCTCTCCCTGTCTGCAGCATTTAAACAGAGGGTTTTTTTCTCTCCCGGGGCTAACGGACTTTCGGGAGAGAGAAAAAAAAACTCTGTTTAAAGCAAATATATTGGAAAATAACTTAGATTATAGGAATAGGTTAGATAGGAAGTTAGGCGAAAAATACTTGGACGAATCCTTTAACACTTAATAATAATAATAATAATATTTTTTTATTTATATAGCGCCAACATATTCCGCAGCACTTCTTAACATTTTATGGTATCTCGCTTGGCCATCTATATATGTATGTTTAGTTTTATCACATTTCAATATAATGTTAGCATTTAAAAAATCTTAGGTTTGTAAATCTATAAAAAGGTGATATAAAAATAAAATCTTGGGTCTTTTCTGGATGTTTTGTGACTTTTAGTAATATAGGAGAAATATTTTATATTCATATTTTATATCCTTGTTTACAGTGCTGTCATATTCACACCACATATAATTGGTCAGCTATATGGCATTTCATTTATCTCTCTTATCTACACCAGTCATTTCTCAAAGCTGTCGATTACTAAAATGTTCACAAGACCTGGATTTCATCAATCTTTTCAATGTGATGCATTGTAGCCACAGGATATTTAAGTACCACTGAGAACAGAATTACCTTTGGCCCATAGCACAATGTGATATGCACTTGGAAAAAGTGTTGACTATAAAAAAAGGTTTTATTTTTGCAGATTAACCACTTTCTTAACACATATATAAAGAAAAAATAGTTTTAGTTTGCTGATAATGTTTTTCAGAACAACTCCAACTAACGAAGGGGGAAAATTCAAAACAATGTTGTAGTGATCATTGTTGTGAGTAATGAAAAGTTTATTTTATCATACTAATGCACTCTCTGATCACTGTTCTTTCACTGGACATCTGAGATAATCAAAACTCATAACCCACTTCTATCCCTGGACTTTTGATACCAAATACAACAAAACAAATACCAAGCACTAATTTAAATAATGGGTTTATCCATCTTGGGCATTTATGGCATACTAATTGGATAAGACTTAGATGTCCAAAAGATGTAGGTCCACACAATTATATCATGAACAGTTCTTGAGACAAGCCTTCATAGAACGCAGCCCTCTATAAGAAGTCTTAAAATTGTTAGGTGGCGTTTAAAATCACTGGCAAGTGCTGTCAGTGGACCTGAAGTTTGCTTCAGGACCAAGGGCAGCATCACACTGACACGCACCGCACACGCACTCATGCAGCACACTCACATGCATACAGTCATGCACACTCACCCACACGCACCACACTCGCACCGCACACGCACTCACGCAGCACACTCACATGCATACAGCCATGCACACTCACCCACACGCACCACACTCGCACCGCACACGCACTCACGCAGCACACTCACATGCATACAGTCATGCACACTCACCCACACGCACCACACTCGCACCGCACACGCACTCACACTCACGCAGCACACTCACATGCATACAGTCATGCACACTCACCCACACGCACCACACTCGCACCGCACACACACTCACGCAGCACACTTACATGCATACAGTCATGCACACTCACCCACACGCACCACACTCGCACCGCACACGCACTCATGCAGCACACTCACATGCATACAGTCATGCACACTCACCCACACGCACCACACTCGCACCACACACACCCAAAACACACATTTCACTTGCATCACTCTTGTTCATCAAACACGCTCCAGCCTTAAGCCATTTCTCCATTCTATGAGAAAATGATCTGGTGCCCCAATTTTGAGACAGATGGAAATTCATTACAGTGAATCTGATATCAAGTTTTTAAACCTATTCAGAGAGAAGCATAATGTATACACAGAAATCTTGATTTCAGCAATGTGTCACTTACTGGGCTGCTTAAAGTAATTTTTATAAAATGCTTGTTTTATCCACAGGAGATTATCATCGGAGGACTAGTAAATCTGCTGCCAGGTAGTCCTCCATGTTCTTGAGCTTGGTATAACGTTTCCCAACCAGTGATTAGCAGCTTTCTGTGTACACTGTGCATAGGCAGGAAGCTTCTAATTAGTGGTGGGGGGGGTTATGCAGTGCTCAACATTTAGATATGTGCTAGGGCAAACAACGTTTATATCAAAACTGTAACCAGAAGGCTATTATACATTACTGGAATCAGGGTCTTTGCTCCGACATGATGTTGCTCTTATATGGGGTATCAAATACCTGGTGACAGATTCCCTTTAAGGTATGCACAGATAGAGACACAAAGTTGAGAACATAAATAACAGCAACAAGCTTACATCTGGATTAGTGGAGAGTTTCACCATTTTATACCTTCTCCTGTACTGGCTGACTGTTCTGACATGATGAACCCTTTGATGATTGTTACTCTACCACCCTACCATGATCTCATGATCATGAGTAAGGCTACAAGCTGGCCGAAACATGTTGCCTGAAGATATGATAAATTGATTTGTGTGTTTTTATGTGCAAAAAACTGTTTTTACCTGGATACCAATAAATGGAAATTTTATTAAGAAATCAAGGTGCAATATTCCTTAACTCGCTGGACAATTCTTGGAAGTGATTTGGATGCAGCTAGAGGAGTCCGTGCTGAGAGGGAGGAAAACTGGAGAGAGAAGTCAGGTGAGCTGACTTTTTTCTTATTATAATGTACCATGTTCTTATGTCTATGAAATAAAATATTTTATTATATATTTTTTCTGAAGAACACAGGATAATTTTTTACTTTACATTTGTAAACGTGTTTCTCTACATGAGGATTCCTTCCATGCATTGTCTATGAAATATTTCTGTTGTTTCCTGAATTGGTGAGTTATCTGAGTTTTTACACAACTTTTTGTAATTTACAGAGGCTTGGTAAAATGTATGTTTGTACCATGTTAGCAAGTAGATTATGTTCATTGGCTGTGTTCAGTACCCTGTATATAAAAGAAATCAAGAATTACTACATTAGTAAAAAAATGTTCCCTGTTTCGGCTCTGCACAATGAGCCAGGAGTTTGGCAGTACCTAGCAGTACCTGTTTCTTCCACTTTCACTAAGAAACCAATATCAAACATTATACCACGGTTTAAATGGCTTCCTCCATCTGGAGCAACAAGTTTCACTCCATAGGAAATGTAGTCACACCTTCTTTTATGCTGTAAACAACACCTCTCTAATGTACTCTGCAATCTATATGTCACCAACACAATGGCGCCCACACATGCGCTGTTATTTTGATCCATGATGCCCTTCCGGTCCCTGGTCACCCCCATTCAGGAAGTAGAGGTGCGGAAATAAAAGAGCACATCTGCATCATGGACATGCTCCCTGCCTAGACGCCATATGCCCCTCGGACACAGGTACTAAAATGTTATCCTAGGTGCGGCTTTTCTTTCTCAAGTTATTCTAATATTTGCCCTAATCTATACTTTTGATTGTTACCACTTTAGGGCAGGAGTCATTGGCCATTTAACAGCAATATCATAGGTATGGCTTTCCTCATATAGACCTCATTGTTCTGAATAATTTTTGTCCCTAGCCTCATAATAATAATTGAGGCTCTTATTTTACTTTCATAGGTCCACTATAGGATTCACACAACCCACTTGATGGTCACCTCGTTCTGATAATAACTAAGGTATGCCAATTGGGTACTGTTTCCTTCACTAGTATAGAATCAGTACTAGGGTAAAGGAAAACTGTTAGGTCAAAAATCCATATTTAACTGCTATCATTTTCTAATTCTTTTCTCTAAGCTCTCTCTATTCATGAATTTCTATTAGTTATTTCCCCTCCTATATTCTGTAAACTTCAAATAAAGAGAGTTCTCTGCTATCCACTCCCCATAGGATGATTATGCATGTCACATCACAGCACAGGAGATCAGTGGGGGGGAAAAATGTATCCTCCTCTCTACTCTCTTTGCGGCAAAACTAAGGGTTCAGATAAACACAGGATCTCTCACAGAACAGAAGGGATTCCTTTTCACAGAAACAAATGGAGTCTAGAACAGGAAAGGTAGACCTCTAGCTTTCTCCCTCTGTGTCCGGAACAGAACAGTGGCTCCAGAAAGTGAAACCACACAGCACTGAAAGTAGAGGGAGGAGGGAGGAGGGAGGATAGAGCTGCAGAGAAGGCATGCATCATTACATGACAGTTTATACAGCAATCGGACTAATCATTTCTGCTTATAATGGGACAGGACTAATGCAGCAGCTCTCTGCAGGGTCTGACAATGCTTATGTCGCACACTAGGGACCGGGGTACTCGAGACCGGGTTGTACTGTCTCTGGGATGCCACGGTGACGGGCCCGGTCTGGTTGTCCCAGATGCGGCAAGTAAAGGGATTATTTACAGGGGATTTGTCATGACACTACCTGGGGTATGTGGTCAGTGAGACCACTGCTGCCGTAATCCTGCTGGGGATGGTAACTTAGGGCAGCGTGAATGGTAAGCCCTCTTTGGGTAGGGCTGAGTGTCTCCAGGGCAGATGTAGTGTAAGGGGCTGCATGCTCTGGATGCTTCACTTACTTCTGTGCTGCAGCTTCTCCAGTCAGCACGCAGGGACAACAGGGATGCGGCTCCGCAGGTGGAGATCTTTTGTGTGATGCTTCCCTCTGTCCTAGGGTCACTAGCCCTAGTCCGATGGCTGTATTCCTACTCCATGGCGGTAGGTAGGCTGCAGGTCATAGAGTACCTGCCCCATGCCAGTGTGTCTTGTGATTGGGGTCTTAGAGTCTCCCCGGTCCCCTCTACAGAGCCGGCTCTCTGGCTGTCCTTGGCCTAGCCCTCCAGTGACCCAGGTATAATGTGAGCTCACCAGGCTCCTTCTGTCTCACTGTCGATTGTCGCTGCTTGCGGCTGTCTTTCCCCGTTCCTCTGGCTATGGAGCGAGCTTTCTCTCTTGGGAATACTGTCTCCAAGGTTCTGTGTCCTCCAGGGAACCTCTCCTCCAAGGAATGTCTGCCTGTTCTTCCTGACTGTTCACTCTCTCTGTGTTCTACCTCTCTCTTCTCTTCTTCTCCCTCCAAGTGAATGTCCCTGTATTTTATTTTCGGTCTCTCCACCCACTTGTTCAGTAACTCTTTCTCTCCTCCCACACTGCACTTGAGCCCTGCTGCCCCTTGCCTAACCTAGAGTCCTAGGCCTAGGGTCAGTGTGTGTTGGTGTGTGGGTGTTCCTAAGGTCAACCGTCTTCCTCGTCTGGCTGCAGGGATGCCACAATGATAACATGGAAACTACAAAGTGTAGAGTAAGGATTTTACATGTTTTTAAAATGTTTGCCCAGGCACTATTCGAAAGTAATGTTTGTATCATACTGAAAAATGACCTGACAGTGTCCCCTTTAAGGTGAACTAGCATGTCTGTGACTTACCGTAGCCGAATCTTCACGTCTCGGGCGTTGCTTCTCCCGTCACGGTTCCGCACCCGAGGCTGTGGGGCCCGGTGGTCAGATCAAAAGGGGGTTTAGTTGAACGGATATGGGTTAATTCTTCTTGTCGTGACGCCACCTGCGGGAATTCCGGTGATTTCACCGGCGCTGCTTGGGCCTCCGGGGGATGTACGGCAGCTGGATGGGATGCTCCCCACAGGATGAGCGGGAGTCCCCGGGGCCTGGAGCTGCACTAGATTGATTATGGCAGCTTGTAAGTTCTTAGCATTCAAAGGGTTAAAACAGTTCTTGAAGGAATCACAGACACCAGTGCTCTCTGTAACGGGTCTTTTACTGTAATCGGCAAGATGGTACAGGGTATTCAGTCTTGGGTAACGGACCGGGGGGTCCCAGCAATGACTCGTGTTGATTCAGAGCTCCGTGGTGTTCCTCCCTTTTCCTCACTTTCCTAGATGGGTTGCCGGTGTTGCCTTAGAGTACCAGGTCAGGGTACGTGGAAGACTTCTAATTGAATCCTTAACTGAATTATGCTGTAAGGTTCTATGTCCCAGTGGAGGGTCCCTGCTGGCAAGACAACTTGGTTGGCAGCAGTGGTGAGATGTTCCTAGAAGCGGCTCTTCATCCCGGTTTGCTGAGCAGCGATAGACGTCTACTCGCCTCGGAACCGGTGATCCGGTAGTTTCGGGCACGGGTGTAATTTGACCTGTTTGAGAGTCGCCCGTGTTCCGGTCTGGGTCACCACTTAATGGTGCCCTGCCGGTTAAGTTGCTTTCTCCATTAAGTTGTATGTTCAGGGCTGCACGACACTGTGCAGCCTCTCCTCTCTTCCTTCCCCACAGACTGACTTGCTGTTCTAACTTCCCCCACACACTACACCTTACACTCTTCCCACCAGGACCTGATTGGCCCTCTACCTCTAGTGTGTTGTGTGGTGCATGGATCTTTGAGTTTAACCATGTCATCACTGAGACAGAAGATATTACATCTTCTGGCAGGGATGCAATACCTTCCTGTGACACACTCGTTGCGGGACGCCACACTTGGACCTTCCCCTAAGGTATTCTTCATACCCTTTTCATATATATTTTTATATATCATATCCATCTCTTTTCCTTGTCTCATTTCTCTTTTTGCCCCTTCTTTTCTTCATGTTTTTCTATATTCTCTGTCTTCACTATTCTTTCTTTGTTTTCCTTGTCCTCTCTTCCTCTCCTTTTTTCTTTCACTTATCATATTTGCACTTACTATGCCCTCACCTTCACACACGAGCCCAATAAGGCCAGGGTCACACATACCATCTGTTTTTGGGCTAAATCCATTTTTGGGAACATTTTAGACATTTTTTTTTCAAAGTCCAAAAGCGGATATGCACATGTGCATATGAGTTTTTCAAAAAACTCATGCGTTTTTATGCAGGAGCTCAAAAACGCTGCTTGAAGCATTTTTGGGGTGCTTTAAAAAAACACATGCTTTATTTAACATGGGGCCCTCTGGGGGACTCATGCGTTAACGCATGGCACATATAGGTACTATACGTTAACGCATATGCGTTTTTGGTGAAAAAATGACTAAGTCCAAAAAATTGCCAGGACCTCAGGGGACACTATTGGTACCCTAAATTTAACAGATCCGTTTTTCTAAGGGCTTAAAAAAGCGGATTTGCATGTGTGACCCTGACCTGAGATATACATTGTTTGTTAAACTATTCCTGTTACAGTGGTTGCATGAATTTTGCAATATGAATAATGCAATTCTTTATTTTTTTTGCATATTTGCACTTAGATCACTATCCTGACAAAGGCTCATGTTGGAGCTGAAATGTTGTGTATGGATATAACTTTTGAGAAATAAAACAAAAAAGACAAAATGTTTTTCAATTTAGTGTGTGTCGAAGTTTATTCTCTAGTGATAACTCCTTGTTCACCAGAGCACCATATGAGTAGTGGTTTGATCTTGACTCTGTCCTTTACTCTTTACACTGTACAGGGTGCCTGTCTCTATCCAAACTGGAATTCCAAATTCTAGAAGCCACACAACACTTTCCAGTTTGCTTCCAATAATGTTTTTCACATCAGTTCCTCCTCTTCTTTTGAGAAAGGTCTCAGACATCTCCTCTTTTATCTTCTTAGTATTCTCCTCTGGTAACTTTTTCTACTGGATTGCTATGATCCTCTGAAGTCATCCCATCTCAGCTCCATTTTCAGCAATACTGCGTGACCATAACATAATTGTATCTCTTTCAAAGCTATGGCAATCTGAGAGAGAGTGTGAGAGAGATCTTTCCTTATTGATGCAACTTGAATGTTAAGCAACAAACGTCTCTACATGGTGTAAACTGCACTCGTACCCTTATGCCAATACTGTTAAAGCAAAAAACGGCGGTGCTTGGCCAACACCATCTTTATCCTGACTGTGATACCCCGATCTATTAAAAACTAATATAAATGAGTCTGATCTGTAAACTGAGAAATGGTAAAAAGGATAAAATGCCAGACTTACATTTTTTGGTTGCCACAACAGAGCAATAAAATGCAGTAACAGGCAATTAAAACATTACATCTAAACCAAAATCAGATCATTAAAAACGTCAGCTCGGGACGTAATAAATAAGCCTTCACATAGCCCTAGATCCTGCAAAGTGAGAACAGTACGGGTCACGGATAATGGTGACGATGCACAAGGTGTTTTTATTTATATATTTCAGAATTTTTTTCACCATTTAAATAATAAAAAATCTATAAATTTTTGGTATCAACAAACTTATACTATCCAGGGGAAATATACTGCCAGGTCAGTTTTTCCATATAGTGAACATAGTAAATAAAAAGTCTAAAAAATATTATTGAATAGGACCTTTTTTTATAACTTCACCACACTATGTGGTAATTTGAATGTTGACATTCAAAAGTACAACTCGTCCCGCAAAAAACAAGCCTTTATATGGCTATATTGACAGAAATATAAAAATGTTATAGCTGTTGGATAATGGGAGGAAAATGCAAACACAAAAAACCCTTGGAAAATGACCCTGGGATGAAGGGGTTAAGAAACATTTGTCTGCTATGAAATATATATTCAAACTTTTATTATTCTTTGTTATTTGCTAGAAAACACTCAATGCCTAAATGCATATATTTATGCAATATTAAACTACATGAAATGTTCTGCTATTTGAACTGTCAAGGTGGAATTGTGCTTCAATGTAAACCGTAAAAAATGCTGGTGGTTGAAAGGCATGGAAAGAAAAATCAACAGAAGCTGAGCAAATGGATGCATAAAATCAATTTACTAAAAAGCTTTGTTCAAAGCAATATTAGCCATAGGGTAGATGTGACCTCATGAAAGTGCTGATATACAGTGGACAACACTGCAGCTTAGAGCTGGTGCTGACCTTGCTAGTTTTATTGAACTTTGCATACTGACCTATAACTGACTTACATTAACTCTCATTCAGTCATCCTTGACACAATTCTATATACATGAATGCATGAATGAATACATATGTGTAATATATATATATATATATATATTTTAATTATTTTTTTTATATAGCACCATTAATTCCATGGTGCTGTACATGAGACGAGGTTATATACAAAATTATAGATATAGTTTACGGTAAACAAATGAACAATGACAGACTGGTACAGAGGGGAGAGGTCCCTGCCCTTGCGGGCTTACAATCTACAGGATATTGGGTAGGAGACAGTAGGTACGGGGTGCAGCAGATAAGGTGGTGGTAGGTTGGCAGCTCTGCTGACGGTGGGTCAGCAGCTCCGGTGGTGGTGGGGCAGCAGCTCGGTCATTGCAGGCTGCTATAAGCTTTCCTAAAGAGATGGGTTTTCAGGTTCCGTCTGAAAGATCCAAGCGTGGTGGATAATCGGACGTGTTGGGGCACAGAATCCAGAAGATGGGGGATATTTGGAAGAAATCTTAGAGGCGGTTGTGTAAGGAACGAATAAATGTGGAGAGAGGAGGAGGTCTTGGGAGTATCAAAGATTTTGTGAGGGAAGATATTGGGAGATTAGTTCAGAGATATAGGGAGGGGACAGGTTATGGATGGAGTTGTAGGTCAGTGTTAGGAGTTTGAACTGGATTCGTTGGGGAATTGGGAGCCAGTGAAGAGATTTGCAGAGGGGAGAAACAAGGGAGTAGCAAGGAGAGAGGTGGATTAATCAGGCAGCAGAATTTAGAACTTATTGGAGAGGCGCGAGATTGTTAGCAGGGAGGCCACAGAGAAGGATGATACAGTAGTCGAGATGATGGGGGCATGTACAATAATTTTAGAAGATTGAGGGATGAGGAAAGGACAGATTCTAGAAATATTCTTAAGCTAGAGGTGTCAGGAGATTGCGAGAGTTTGAATGTGCGGTTTGAGGAACAGAGCAGAGTCGAGAGTTACCCAGAGGCAGCGAATTTCAGGTGTGGGAAAGAGCATGATGCCATTTACCATAATAGATAGATTAAGTAGTGAAGATAAAAGGTGGGATAGAGGAAAGATTATGAGTTCAGTTTTGACTACATTGAGTTTGAGGAAGCGAAAGGAGAAGGAGAATATGGCTGACAGACACTCTGGGATACTGGACAACAGAAAGTTAACATCTAGGCCAGAGAGGTAGAGCTGAGTGTCGTCAGCATACCGATGGTACTGGAGGCCACGGGAATTATGAGTTGTCTTAGGCCAAGGGTATAGATGGAGAAAAGTAGGGGCCCCAGGACAGAGCCTTGTGGAACTCCAACAGAGAGAAGGCAGAATGAGAAGGTTGTGTGGGAGTGGGAAATCCTACATGTGCGGTTGTAAAGGTATGAGGCAATCCAGGACAGGGCAAGGTTTTTGATGCAAAGAAAAGAGAGGATCTGCAGTAGGAGAGAGTGGTCAACTGCGTCAAAAGCAGAGGACAGGTCTAGAAGGAGGAGGATGGAGAATTGTTTGTTAGCTTTGGCTGTAAGATGTTAGTAATTTTGGTTAGGGCAGTTTCGGTGGAGTAGTGGGGCCGAAAGTTGGATTGTAGGTTGTCAAGGAGAGAATTAGACAAGAAATGAGAGGAAAGTTGAGCATGGACATTTGCTAAAGGAGTTTAGAAGCAAATGAGAGCAGCGATATGGGGCCGTAGCTGGTCATAGCAGTCGGGTCAATGTTTGGCATTTTGAGGATGGGCGTGATGGTGGCATGTTTGAAGGCAGTGGGGGAAGGTACCCGAAGTTAGCGATAGATTGAAGAGGTAGGTTAGGGCTGGGATGAGCGTATTAGAGAGGTTGGAGAAGAAGTGAAAAGGGATGGGGTCAAGTGCACAAGTATAAATATTTTTTTTTGCAATTTATACACATTGAATTGCAATTGTTCCAAATTTGCTAGGTCTACAGAATTTTCAAAAACCCAACACAAATTAGATTGCATAGATTAGAATCACTCATATATCACACCTATTTAATGTATGTGTACACACACATGGAAAATGTTATTGATACATTTCTGTTAAAGTAAGAAAAGTCTACAGCTTTAACTGAAGTAACTAGAAAATGACAAAAGTAATTTTTAATTACGGTAAATTTACTGCATATAAGCTAATTGAAATCACACACTAGTTTTGAAATATTGTTCAACAGAAAAAAATAGAATAACAAATGAAAATGGTCAGAATTGTAGACAAAAATGATGGTAACCTTAGAAAATATTGCAAATAATTTGACCGTAGGGACATGATAATCCAAGTTGTGTCTTGTACTAAGCATCACCGGTGTCTTGAAAAATATGCAAACAGTCTATGTAATGGGTGAAAAGTAGTCACAGTTCTGTTTGGTGTCATTTTATGAACCACATAAAAAGATTGTAGACGGACATTTTAAAGGTAAAGGTACTGATGCTGTCTCCAAAAAGAATGTTGTTCCTGTTACTACAGTTGTGAATAATTATTAGAGTATACTGAACTGAGCTCTCTTGATGGGGCTGTGGAGAATATGGAAGATAGCTACATGAGCCTATACTTCCTCTCGATCACAGTCTGGGGCAGGCTATCCATCCACAGACAGATGGTAAGGGGACAAAGCTAATCAAGGAAAGGATGGAACCCCAGCTGTGGCCTGAGTGTCAAACAGACCCATCAGGCAGAATGGCAATTGTAAAATACTACTACTTAGCACCCTGGGGTGGAGAGATACATATAATGACTAGTAGAAGCCATGTTAGAAGCTATGTTTGGTATTCAAATGTATTAGGGACCTGGGTGAATCTAATGGCACCAGAACCTTCCATGAGGAAGTTATGATGCATTGTAGACTTTTTAAAATGTATAGCTTCAGAAATCAGGATAAGGAACCAGAACCCATCAGGAGGCATGAAGGGAATTACCAAATACAGGGCAATTTGTGGGCGCCAGCAAGCATTCTTTTCTATAGGGAGGTCAGTTGTGTCATGTGCTGGAGGTAGCCAAGGAAACCTCTAGATCTACCACGCCTCCCATGTGTTGAATCAGCAATCAAGGCAGTTACAAGGAACTGGTAATTGACTTATGTATGTTTGCATATACCTTTTGTAACTACTACCTGTATATGCATATCTAATCAACATTCCTGTATTAACCATCATATAAATCATGTTTTTATCTAGTGTGCTGTTAAGGTGATTAAATATTGCACACAATAGACCTTGAGGCTGTAGGTCAGAGAACGGTGGGGAGAGAGAAACAGGCGCAGATCTAAATGTAAAAGTACAATATTTCTCAAGAGTACACAGGGCAAGAGAACTCACCTTTACTGTGTCTTGTTTCTTTGCATGTCGACCCATTAGGGGTCTTACAGGGGTCTTTGTCTCCTCGGTATGCTGCTATCAACCAGAGAGCGGAACTCCCAGCTATGAGCCCATGGAATGAAGCAAATAATCAAGGTATCCAGATGATTGAGCGCTCCCAAGGGATTGACCTTATGATAAGGACTCTGACTCCTTTTTCTTTCTTTGAGATTTATTTGAAATAGCTTCACAGTAATAAAAATCATAAGATTCATAAAAGCATAGTTAAAACAACGCGTTTAGTCTATGTATGTCATAAAATAGCCTTCCTCAGGTATATGAAGTACACATAAATATATATGAGATATATACGTATATACTATCATGGAAATTGTAAAATATTTTATGGTGAATTCATCACACTAGTATATAGCGGCTCAATATATGTGTCCTTGAAGGGGGTTGAGGTATATATGGACGTAACTATTATGTGGTACTTATGAATGGGTTGACTTGGAGTGGATTTATTATAGATGAAGTTGATAGACTAGTGGTAAGTACTTCTAACTGGGGAAGATATGTTGATAGAAAATGTGCAAGATCGATTCCATCAGGAATTGAGAATAATTTTTATTGAGAATATAACTTTTTGATATCAAGAGGATCATAATTAATAAGAAATAAAAATAATACTATCATATTTGGACCTTGACTTCGAAAAAGAAAAAGAAAACAAAGATAAAGATAAATAATGGAAAAAAGGGAACAAATAATTTTTAAAATGGCTTCTTTGGATACAATATGGCGGAAGCTACATAGTACCTATGATATCGCCTTTAACACCCCCATGTCCCTGTGTCAGAGGAGAGGGGGTTAACTGAGGGAAGCTTCCTGCTTCCCTCGGCTGATCCCGCCCCTCCTCTCCTCTGCCGCCCCGGCTCCCAGGACTGCGCGGCCCATCGCAGGTAGGAGATGAAGCAGCTATAGCACATGACCCCCCCCCCCGGTCCTTGCCGGCATCAGCTCGCAATCCTCCCCTCTCCCACTCCTTGACGACATACGCTAGCACACCCCCCCCTCTCCTGCACTAGGACCCTCCCAGCACAAGGTCTGCCACTGGCAAAAAGGGTATCCCAGCCTTTCAGGATTGTGAGTTTGGTGTCATGTAGGGGTTGAAAAAATGTCTCTCTTTCTCTATCCTAGTGCCGATGTGGACAGGGGATGTTACTGTAAAGCTGTGTCAAGCTGACCTTACATACCCCCATAACATCACATGTTGGCGGAAGTGATCAGACCATAATGTGTGGCTCTGACATATTAGAGACATTAGGGCAATGAAGCTGCGAGGTGAGATTTGTCAATTGGCCATAAGAGAAATTGTAATGAAAAACTTAAAAGACAGATAAATGAATGGTAAGCGAAGACCCCAGAATAACGTCCAAATAGATTAGAAGTGCACTTGAAGGTAAAGGTACATCAGTGTGAAAATAATAATAATAATATCCTTTATATGGTGTCAACATAATATTCTGCAGCACTTTAGAAATCAGTGGTTCATATGCAGTCACAATTAACAAAGTTATAGATAACAAGTTCCAGAGATGTGCTGTCCGGGCACTACGGCTTGTATTAGAGCTCAGCTGCTTCCCATTTAGAGCAATCCCCTGGTGCTATGGTGTTGCACGCCGTATGGACAATGTTTAATGTATGAAATAGAAAAATATAAGCGGCACTCACCGGTAGCTGGTTTTCAGTATTCTTTAATGCTTACTTTTCAGTACATTAAAAGTTCCAGGAACCCGTCGAAGTGGTTACTCTCCACGAAACGGTGCCGTCGTTCCGACGGCTCCTCACTCCCTCTCCCTGCCGCACTGGAACTTTTAATGTACTGAAAAGTAAGCATTAAAGAATACTAAAACCCAGCTACCGGTGAGTGCCGCCTAAATTTTTCTATTTCATATGTTAAAGTTATAGATAATATACAATTAAAGCAAAAATAATGATGACCGTGTAAGCAAGAGCTTAAATTTTACAATTATGTGAGGGTGACACAAAGTACAGATACTTATTTATAATGATGTTCTAGCCATCTTCAGCAAATGGGGGATGAGCAGAAGGCTGAGAGTGCCAGTCACCAGCCAATATTTGTGGTGCTTTTGGGTGTGTTGGAAAGTTTGATGGAGAATTTAAGTTCAGAATAAAAATGAAAGGGCTATATTAAAGAACTTTGATTAGGGAACATGATAAGCTGATGTAAAAAGATGTGTTTTAGGGAGTACATAAAATGCTGTAAATTGTGGTTAGTCCTAATTTATTAGGGTAGAGCACGTTAGAGAATTTGTGCAGCTCGGGAGAAGTCCTGAAGCCGGGAGTGGGGGGGTATGGATTAGTGTAGATGTTAGTCAAAAGTCACATGTGGAGCATAGAGAACGGTTAAGGTGATAAATAGAGATGATGGAGGAGATGTAGCAAATGCCAAACTGTGGAAAGCTTTGTGGATGAGAAAACGCTATTTAAATTGGATACTATAATGTATGGGCAGCCAGTGAAATGACGAACACAGAGCGGAAGGGTTCAAACAATGATTAACCAGATAGGTGACCCTTTTTGCTGCTTTGAGGATAGACTGTCACGAAGAGGCCAATTAATAGAGAATTACAATAATCAGAGTCTGAGTGAGGGCTACTGTTCTTTCCATGGTAAGAAAAAAGCGAATTCTGGAGATGTTCTTCAGGTTCAAGTGACAAGAGCGGGCAAGAGATTGTATACAGTAGATGACAGAAAGATTGGGATCAAACATTACACACAGATAGCAAGACTGTTGCCTAGGCATTATCAAGGTACTGAACAATGAGAGGGAGATGTCAGATTTAGGGAGGTTAGTAGATGCCAGGAACAGAAGAAGTTCAGTTTTGGAATTGTTTAGTTTCAGATAGAGTGCAGACATGATGTTGGAAACTGCAGGCAGTCACTGGTGTTCTATAGTACAGCAGGCAAAAGGTGAAGGGATGAAGTAAATAGTAGTGTGTCCTAAGTATAAAGATGGTACTGAAAACCAAATTTGCTTATGGTTTGTCTAATTGGAGCTGTGCAGAGAGAAGGTTGCCAAGGTCTGAATCCCGAGGGACCCAATAGTGAAATGGAGAGAAGACGTGGATCCAGCAAATGTTAAAATAAAAAAGCAGTCAGAAATATAGGAAGAGAACCAGGAGAGAGTAGTGTCCTTTAGACCGATTGAATGGATAATAGAGAGTAAAAGGGGTGTCACACGCGTCAATATCGCCTGCACGATATCGGCTGCACGTGACGTTGCAGCGATATTGACGCGTGTGACATACTGAATCAACCAGCGATAAATCACTGGTTGATGATCGCCAGGTTTTAAAACCTGTCCTAAAACCTGGCGATTGTCGCCCGGTGTACACGCAGCATCGCTGCGTGTGACACCGGGAGTAGCGATATTCCAGCTCCCAGCGCCTCTCACAAGCGCTGGGAGCTGGTAACTAAGGTAAACTGCGGGTATCTAGGCAGCGCGCGCTGCCTAGATACCCGACGTGTACCTTAGTTACCAGCCTCCTCCGCTCACCGGCTGGTATCTAAGGTACACAGCGGGTAACTAGGGTCCCTAGTTACCCGCTGTGTACCTTAGATACCAGCCGGAGAGCGGAGGAGGCTGGTATCTAAGGTACACGTCGGGTATCTAGGCAGCGCGCGCTGCCTAGATACCCGCAGTTTACCTTGGAGACCAGCCTGCTCCCGCTTCCAGCAGCCTGGCAGCGGGAGCAAGACATCATGGAAACGATATTTAAATTGTTTCCACGATGTTTCTGGTCAATTGATCGCTGGTGAGTCTGTCTGTGTGACAGCTCACCAGCGATCAGCCGTCAATGTCGTCAGCGATCATCTCACTGACGACATTGACGCGTGTGACAGGCCCTTAAGAGATGATGGTCAACATTGTGAAAAGCTGCAGTGTAACGCTTGAACTAAGGGGGATGTCAAACTACCATGCGTGACAGTGGTGCATGGACCAAGAATGTCCTGTGTACTACATAAAACAACAAATGGGGAAACCCTGAAGGGGAAAATACAGTGGAGAGCCCTGCTCATAGGGAACGGGGGAGAGGTGACCTCCTGCACTCATCTTTGCCTGTATCCTAATTTTCCTACCATCCCTGTATGAGTTCTTTCAACACGTCACTGAGCAGGATACCTAGGCCCTTTGCTTGCCCTGATGTTAGCCCTCAATAGGGAAAGGCTGGCAAGAGCGCTAGCCCCATCCACTACAATAAAGGAGGCAAGGGGAAACAGACAGGGAACAACAAAACAACTTCACGCCTGCTGCCACTTCTCCAGGACACCAGACATCTTAGCAATGGACAGGTTCTCCAGAGTGCTTCCTTCTAGTTAGGGATCTTTGGCCAGAATGAGTTGAATCACCAGCAGAGCATGCTGGGACCATGGGATATATAACAGGGAAGGAGTAATCAAAGAATGGCCACACCTGGACAAGAACTGACTAGCTTGCTGGCAGCAGAGACTGACATTAACACTTCAACTGCCAAAGGAAAAAAGCACACATCTACACTCAGCTTAATCTAGATAGAGACTTTACAACTGTTGTCAAACTCATGCCTATCAGCCGGGCTGATCATGTGAACTGAACTGTGGCTTTGGTTCTTCTGTTATGTCATATGATTATATCACAATGGCCTTTGTGATGTCATGGAACAGTGGCTATAAAAGACTGTGCAACTTCAATATCAGTCATTTTTCTTTGGATACTCTTTGGGTGAAGATACATTTTCTTGTGCTTGGTAAGTTTTGGTTCTTGATAAAATGGCATAACCAATGTAATAGAAAAGCTGTGTAGTAGAAAACAGGCTCCATCACAGATTTACTCTTTTATCACATTTTGTTTTTTTTTGTAGGTGGCTGCGGATTGGGGTGTGTGTTTTTTTGGGTGGGCAGGTTTGAGGGGCAGCTTTGGTGGGAGCAGATTTGGGGATTAAAGTTTGTAGGGGTAGTGAATTTGGAGGTGTGGAGGGCATTACCTGGGTGTAATGCCCATATATGGTAATAAGACTCACGTATAGTAATATCGCCCATATATGGTAATTTATGTATTTGTGTGTATGTATCATAGTCATGCCCCCAAAGAAGCTGTTGTTCTCATGTCTGCTTCTCAATGCTGAGACATTTCAGTGGCCCTTGAGGAAGCAGCTCTTGTTCTCTTGTCTGCATTAGAGATGAGCCACCACCATAGTGTTCTAGTTTGACTTGATTTGTTGAATCGGGGGGGAAAGGTTCGACAAATGTTCGTCGAATGTTCGTCGAACAACATAAAACACTAAATGATGAGCTGTGCGGGGAATTTTCACTTTCGCAATGTATATAATCTACATACACTGCGGAAATGAAATTATTTAAAAGAAAGGGTTAAAAATAAAGAAAACTGTATGCTCGTCTATCCGTCGATCCACCGCTGCCTCCGGCAAGGTCCTGATACTTATAGGTCCTGTGGTGACATCACAAATCAGGTCACATGACCTCAGTTACCACGGTAACTGCGATCATGTGACCCAATTTATGACATCACCACAGGTCCTATAAGCATCAGGACCTTGCCAGAGGCAGCGGTGGATCGCCGGACCGGTGAGCATACAGTTTTTTTTATTTTTAACCCCCTCAGCTCATTATTTAAAATCGAACATAACCTAGAACTGCCAAATTTGAAGCAAATTGTTCGAATTCGGCGAATGACTCGAACACAACCAAAAACAGCTCGAATTTGAGATTGGCGAACAATTTGAGTCGAACACCGCTCATCTCTAACCAGCACATCTTGCTTCTCTCTGCTAAGATGTTTTAGTGACCCTTGAGGAACTCTTATTCTCATGTCTGCAAGTCTTGCTTCTCTCTGCTGAGACATTTCAGTGTCCCTTGAAGAAGCAGCTCTTGCCTCCCTTTCTTTCATTTCTGTACTCATTTCTGTAAGTGTTGCCTCCCTTTCTTCTTTCTGTAAGTCTTGCTCATTGAGGCGTAATACAGCTTTTCTCTCAGGGTGTGACAACATTAGTGTCTATGGGACATGCAAGAATGATTTGGCAGTGACAAGACATGGAATTTTATAAGCTACTAGCTCTACTACCCGGCTTCGCCCGGGTTAATAACTGCTGTTAACAAAATAGAATGTATTAACAAAAATGTATTCAGCACACAAAAACCACAAAACAAATCGATAGAATTGTAATTATTAAAAGGCAAAAACTAAGCTAATAGAAGCATTTCACAACATATATTTCAACACCACAGATATTCCACAGTTTCTATATCCTCTCACATAGAGGTAATGTGACTGACATCAGCCTTTCCACCAACACACCTAACTGACATCCTATTACCTCACAGACATCCTATTACCTCACAGAAGCTTTACTGAGAATGTCCTTTGTTGTCTATATTAACCAATCAGAGCTCAGTTTAACAGTAGCAAAATAGAAGCTGAGCTGTGATTGGTTACTATTGGCAGCCTGGTAAATCCCCAGGCAACAGGAACCCCTCCCCCTGACAGTATATATTAGCTCACACATACACATAATAGACAGCTCATGTGACTGACAGCTGCCGTATTTCCTATATGGTACATTTGTTTCTCTTATAGTTTTGCTGCTTATTAATCAGATTTTTATTGTTGAAGGATAATACCAGACTTGTGTGTATTTTAGGGCGATTATGTGGCGAGGTTGGTGTATGTGTGTTGAAATGTGTGCTGAGGGTGGTATATGTGTTCAAGCACGTGGTAGTGTGAGGCGCATTTTGTGTGTGTGTTCATATCCCCGTGTGTGGTGAGTATCCTATGTCGGGGCCCCACCTTAGCATCTGTATGGTATATACTCTTTGGCGTCATTGCTCTCATTCTTTAAGTCCCCCTTGTTCACATCTGGTAGCTTCAATTTGCCTACAACACATTTCCTTTCACTTTTTCCCCATTATGTAGATAAGGCCAAAATTGTTTGGTGAACTGGAACGCCCAGGAGTTAAAATTTCCCCTCACAACATAGCCTATGACGCTCTCGGGGTCCAGACGTGTGACTATGCAAAATTTTGTGGCTGTAGTTGCGACGGTGTAGATGCCAATGCCGGACATACATACATACACACATATATACATACACACATACACACACACATTCAGCTTTATATATTAGATTATTGTGACATCACAATAAATAGGTGGGGCTAACCAGAAGGGTAGAGCTATAAGTTAACATTCTACATTCTATTGCGATGTCACAAAAAAGGGGCGGGATTAACCAGAGGGGATGGAGCTATGAAATGGGTGTGACTAAGTGGAGTGGGCATGACTATGGGGAATGGGCAGAGATATATGAAGTGGGCAGGGATTGATACATACACATAAATACATACATATACTCAGCTCTATATATTAGATATACAGGGTTGGATAATGCAGTTAATAAACCAAGTTGAGGCATAACACAGGACTTGATCAGAGTTGGTAGGTGGTAGAGGGCATCTGGGGCAGTAAACATCAGTGTCTCGAGATAAGAAGTAGATAGATTTATGTCCTTTGATTAGTTGTTTCTTCAAGATTTGGAGATTCCTCAATTAATGTAAAAAGACATAAATGCATGTGACACATTCATTCCCACTCTGCATGCATCAAAGGTCAACATAAGTTTATATTTCTGGACTCTCCTGTCTCTCTGCGATTTGAGATGACCTTTCATAACTAGTATTTTCATGTCCATTATGGCATGACTAGGGCTACAAATTTGATTGGCCACAGGTAGATCCATTTTTTTTCTTTTATTGTGTGGCAATGAGAATTCATTCTTGTTCTTAGTTTCTGCCCTGTCTTTCTTACATACAGGTTCCTGCTAACACATTTTGTACATATAAATAAGTACACCACCATTGGTTGTGGTGCAGCTGAAGTTACCTTGTATCTTGTAGTCCTGCTCTGTCCTGAGAATCTTTATCTTGTCTGTTGTCATTATAAATGGACAGGATTTTTACCTGTTCTGGTTGCAGGTAAAGGTTCTTGTTATTTCTTGGAGAGGAAAGTAAGCTTCTGACAATGATGCTTTTTAGATTGGAAGGTTGTCTAAAACACAGGAGAGGGGGGTCCGTAAATATTGATTTTAATCGGGCATCTTTTTGTGTTAGTGGTTGCAGTTTCCATGTAGCTCCTTTTTACACCTCCAGATTCAGACTGTAGCTGACTACAAGAGGGACCCAGTTGTTTTCTTGTTGTCACCTATAATTCAAATCTTGAGGTGTTAAGAGAAACTACACGGAAACTGTGTGTGTAGCTTAAAATACAAATGCAAATGCACTAATGCTTCTGTTCTGTGTTATTCTACACACTCAGACAGACACATAGATCATCTTACTGGGTCATGCTGCTTGATTGCTCTGGTCCATATTCCCGTGTTCCCTCTCACTTCCACATCCACACTGGTGGTGAGTGATGTGTATGGTCAGCTGATCTGATCAGTACAGTAATCGTGTCACGGGACCAGATCGCATTAGCTGATGTGATCAGTACATTAATCGTGTCACGGGACCAGATCGCATTAGCTGATCTGGTCACCTGACTTGATTACTATGGTGACCAAATGAGCTGCTGCGCACGTCACTCACTGCCAGCTCTACTCCAGGTGTGCCGTTACTCGCTGAGGTCACCTTTCAGGTAACCATGGTGACCGCTTATCATAGTGAGTACCATGGTTACCTGTCCTCGAGTGACCTCAGCAAGTCATCGCTTACGGACAGAACTAACAGCTAATTCATTCAGTGACTGTCCGCTGTTGTGACAGAATGCTGTTTTATTCACCATAGTCTCCAACGAACAAAAGATCTCAGAGGATCGAGGAGGGGTATGAAGGAGTAATAAATATGGAGTCCATAAATATTTTTGTGTTTTTATTTATGATAAAATGCTTTCTCTCTGTGTGGTGTCTTGTTTACTATTTACTTGAAATTATTAATGGCTGGATCTAATATTGGCCCGACATTACGAATTTTGAACTTAATGTCAGCAGGCAATACAGAGCTGGCATTAATCTCTTATCACCCACTTTGACACTGCTACACGGCAACTGGAAGAGCCGAGTAAAGCACCAGGAATTGTTGCATCTTGTTAGTGCGCCATTTACTCCGGGCAGCTGCAGGCTGCAAAGCACAGATTGAACAGCAAAACTTGAAAACCCACTGGCTTTGCTGGAATTCCATTTAAACAGGACCTGTCACCCCCTGGTGCTATACTAACTGAATGAAGCACTGAATGCAGCATGTCTGCTGCATTAAGGGAAGGGGTCCTCCATGTTCCTAGCCCACCTGTAAGTTGTTGAAAATACTTTATAAAGTGTACAGATAAGGAGTCCAGAGGAACTTAATCAGTAATGAGTCATTGCTGTTGCTGGTGTCCTCCCCGCCTCCAGCCTTCTGTGTGCCATCTCCAGCCCTCAGCGATGACACATACAGGAGGCTGAACAAGAGAGGGCTGGAGGTGGATCAGAGAGGGCTGGAGGCAGGGAGGACACCAGCAGCAGTGATGACACATACAAGAGGCAGAACAAGAGAGGGCTGGAGGTGGGGAGGACACCATACACATTGATGACTCATTACTGAGTAATTCCCTCCGGACTCCATATCAGTACACTTTATGAAGTCTTTTTAACAGCTTACAGGGGGATGGAGACATGGGAGAGCCCTTCCCTGAATGCATCAGACATGCTGCATTCAGTACTGCATTCAGTTAGCATAGGGGGGTGACAGGTCCTCTTTAAGTGATGCATTCACTGCATTTTCTCTGGAAAAACAGATCTAAAAAATGGATCAAAAACGCACAGTGAGAACATAGCCTTATGATAAGAAAACATACAAATGTTAGAATTCTCAAGAATTGAAAATCTGTTTCTGGCTCTGATTAAGTTTTATTTATCTAGATAGGACATTCTATCCAAGGTGTCCAATGTCTTGTGAGTTTTGTCTTACATAAATGTAATTGTTTTCAAATTAGGCTACAGAATGAACAATTGTGTATATACAAATTATAATGTTGTTTTTATGTTTGAGAGTTTAATAAGACCTTTGACTTCTTATATCATCTTGAATGTATTTCAGTCTTGTGAAAAGTAATACACACCTGGTCATGCTGAGTCAGGGTATACACACATTACAATGATAGCGTTGGAAATGCATATTATTTAAAATTCAGCATCCCAGATGATATGCAAAATATGCTGCAATATTTTCAGTGCATACAAATGTCAGAAACCATGGCAACAAATAAAACACAAATGCTGTGGAATATGCAGAGTATCTAAATCATTATGGCCTCATTCTGTCATTTATACTATAAATAAGGATAGGTTTATTGAAAGACCTTAACATTAGACTGTGTACTACTAACAACGGTGGGAGATGGTCTGTGAATATATATATATATATATATTATATATATATATATATGGCAAAAAAGTAAGAAGCAGCTGAGCCTGCTGGCTTTCCTAGGGAAAACATGCAAAGTGTACTCAGGAACTCCCTCCTGTTCCAATGATACATACAGTTCAGAAGAAGAATTCCGCAGCACTCCCAATATGATGCAGCAATGATCTTTATTCCAGTTACGGCACATGGCAACGTTTCGAGCCAAACACGCTCTTTTTCCAGCTCATAGTCTCATATGAGGGCATTGTACTTTTTTCGTTTGCAGACCTGACCCAAAGATTTCAAATGCACAGATCCAGCTTTTTTCAATACCTGCAAATTCATTTTATTCAATCCTGCGCCCTTCCTGACTAGTGGACATTGAGTCTGAATGACCCATTACAGAAATATTTTTAATTAGACTACCCGAATAACCATGGTTTATCCCTATTTTATAGAACCCTAAATTTTCCTGTACAGTCTTTCAAGACATCTTATATGGTCAGGTGGGAGAGCGCTCTGACATTCACTCCAGAGGATTGGTGGCTGGCGGCTAAGGTGACCAAAACATTTTCTTCCTGTATTAGTCATTTAGAGCAGCTGAAAAAGATCCATATGCACTGGTATTTGACGACGCATGCACTCTCTAAATTTGATAAGTCGTCCTCACTGTTATGCTGGAAAGGCTGTGGTGCACTAGGTGACATGGGGCATGTGTGGTGGGGATGCACTATAATTAGAGCTTTTTGGTCTTAGGTTGAAGACCTAATTAAAAAGATTTCTGGACTACACTTACATTTAGGTGGCCCCCTAGCAGTGTTGAGTATTGGCCTTGACTCTATTCCTCCAGGGTTGTCTCCGGTCTTGACTCATATACTGACTGCTGCATGGTACTGTCTGGCTGAATGCTTGAGATCCCAGACTCTACCTACTCAAAAGGAACTAATTGCCAGAATTGACTCACACTATCATCATGAATGATATCTTTTGTCTTCACTCAAGCAATGAGAAAGTATTGGCAACTTTTGGGACTTCTGATCGTCGTCAGAATTTGCATTACCAATAACATAACTTTCTCTACACTGTTATTTTGAACTGTACATAGATTTGCTGTTACAACCTGGGCTCATTCCCCTCCCTTGTCTTACTTCTAGTGCTCACCTCTTTTCCCTCCCCCAAGCACACCTCCCTCTTGTGTATCCCTACTATTTCATAACACCTATCACTTGTTTAAACTCGCATTAAAGTTATCGCTACCTTATTGTTATGTAAATTGTTTTTTATTTTAATAAAAAATGTATTAGTCAAAAAAATAAATAATTAAGAGGGCCAAGTGGTCACTCACCTAATGGGGTTGTGCACCCCTGCCAACCCCAGTTCATCTCTTTCATAAATGGATTGCGTTCACCCCAGGAGCCGGGTAACCCCTCTCCTCTGCTGCTACTTCCGCACTGTTTCCAATTTCCGCTCACGTGACCGATTATACAGGAAACACATCACCACAGGTCCTTCGGCCCGGGCGACGCCAGGTCCTTGTGCCCGGAAGTGTTAGATCCGTGCTTCTGCCGCTACCCCTCAGTGAAGGAAGAAAAGATATACAAAGGAATGTAGCATTCTTCTGAAGTGCTAAGGTGAGGGGTGATACATAAACAAGGCTGATAAAGCATTGCATAAACCTTTATTGCCCTTTACAGATGCACAACGCGTTTCGACAGAGGATATCTGTCTTCATCAGGTGATGTAAAGGGTGTATATACGGAAGTGACATATATAGGGGTTACTAAACATTGATTGGACAGTAGTTTACACAAGGTTAACCCTAAGATTGCCATTACAATTCAAGGAACAACACATCACTAATAAAAAATAGTATTTTTTAGGTTGCTCCACCTCTTCCCGGTCACCTGATTAAGGTCCTTTAGCCACCCGAGATGAATGCATCACGGGACACACGACAGAGAGGTGAGAATTTATTTTTTTATTTTTAACCATTCCTTGACTTTATTTCACTTTAGCAGTATATGTAGATACACTGCTAAAGTGAAATTACACACATGTGCCATGGGTACAGAGCAGTGCTCTTGTTCTGAGCATGCTCTGTACACTGAAACCGGATCGAGGAAACTATTCAGTTTTTTCCCGAATCCGGTTCCATAGGTCCCCACCGCCGGTCCCCATGTATCCTTGCGGAGTCTAACACCCTCGGACTCTCCAGTGTGGAGTATGTCACCTCTGGGCCTCCTCTTGGAGTCTATCGCCTCTAGTCTCCTCCTGGAGTTTATTGCTCTCTGGGCCTCCTTGACCCTATATGGGGCCTTAGGGAAATTAAGCGGGCTCTGAAGAGGTGTGTGCTGTCTGGTTCGGCAGCTCGGAGATAAACACCCGCACCACCTCAGAGCCATTCCTCCGGTTTGGACTGGATCCCTCCATCTGGGAAAACATACTGGCATGGATTCAAGTGCACCTCAACACCCTAGGATCCCCTTTGGTTCCCGGGCCACCTCTCCTGAGGTGCCCTCGACTGCGCTTCTCACAGGATTCCCCTCCAATGACTCTCCTTTTGACTAACTTTTCCTCTCTCCACTCTACCACCTAAGCTCCTCCCACCAGGACCAGTTTCCTAGCAACAGATTAACCTATTGGTCCGCTGACCTAAGGTGTGTGGATACATGTGGTGAGGGTCCCCTATTGACATCCCAGTCCCCTGGTCACAGGGATACTACACACTCTGGTCTGGGTGCAGTACCCCTCTGCGGCATCCCAACCAGTGGGGCACCACATTCCCCCTTGGTTAAGCTCACTCGTCCCCTAGTGACCCAACCCGTACTTTGCACAGAATTTAATTTTTATATGAATGGTAAACAAACAATAAAATAACATTTTTATTTACACATACTATTACGCAGTATTCTTCCGGGAGGCACTTTTCTTATAACGTTTCTGGGTCAACGGGACCCAAACAATTTTACATCAGCCAACGGAGCCGGGTTCACACACAGATCTGGTGGTCATTGTCCTGCACTAGTTCGTTAGTGTCCTCTCGACCACCCGGACTGTTCAAAGGCACATAGTCACATTATACGGAATACTTCAGCTTAACGGGGAATAGTCTAACAAGTCTCAACAACATAATAAACTCACGCAATGTTCAATGATGCAGCACACGTTTTTAACTATTTACAAGCCGAGTTTAGCGTCTCAGTCTTTACTTTTGTAGATGCGCAGGGCGTACCAGCCTTTGGGTTCGACATCACGCTTATAGTCCACCTGGTCATTATGGTAGAGATCCCTACCCGGGTGGCCCCTGCGGAGGTGAGCTTCCACATTGTACCTGCTCACAAATACCTCCTCCCGCAGGCCCAGTTCCCGAATGAACCCCAACACGCTATCCAAGTTGAAGCGCGGTCACAATACCTGTTTTCCTTTGCTCAGGGGGCATTGGAGATGGTTCATGGGCATGGGCTCTCTCTAGCAAGTTTTCTTCCTCCATGGCCCACCATTCCTCTTGGCAGTGTTGACGCTCCACCTGGTTGGCCAGGTACTGCTGCGCGGCCAGTTTGGGTTGTTCCTGGACCGGGACAGGGGCGTGCTCCTGCACCCCTGTGATGACCACTGCACCGACTCTCCCAACGGGTCAGTGCTGGTGGCGATTCCACCACAAGATACAGGACCCAGACACCCTGCTCTCATCGTCGTCGCTGTCATCATCCTGGTCGTCCTCCCTGAGATCATCCTCCGCGGAATCTGGCTGACTAGACGGCTCTTCCTCTATGGCCTCTACAACCATGTCAGCTCTCTCCACGGGTTCCTCCAAGATGTCAGGCTCAGTGCGGGACCTGGATGCCCCCACTATCTTGACGACAACGGCTAACTGGACCTCCTCGGCAGATGGCTTAGTGCTTTCCTGTTCCGTGCAGGACCCATATGCCCTGACTTCTGCGCTGGTCATGGGTTGCAGGTCAGGCGACTGGTCCTGACTGGCAGCTCCAGGCTCAACCGTGGCTTGGTCTCTCACCCTCGGCCCCAGCTTCCGGTCATGGGCCTCCCTCTGCACTTCAAGTCGAGACAGCTCCAGTCAGGTGTGAGCACTCCAGTGCCTGAAGGTCCAGTCCAGAGTTTCATTGAGCTTGACCCTCAGATCATGGAACGTGGCCTGACAGAACTCAGCATCTCCCTCATTGGTCAGGAGGGAAACTGCTCTCGGGTCCCTATTATCAGTACGGGTATCCTCCTCAACTTAGTGGATCAGATCACTTAGTGTCATAGCCACCATCTTATCGGACCTGTTGACCCCAACTGAGCTTCTTTGTCTGTCTACTGCTGCACTCTTCTGCTGCTATTTATATCTTCCGGCAAGGGTACTTTGATCTTTGGCCTGCCCCTTTGATTTTTCAGTGGCAATTGGGGCGGGCAAGCAGTTTTGCGTCTCTGGAATGGCCTTCCCATAATGAGGGGCCGAGGTATGCCCCTGGGCCAGCACATGTAATCAAGTCTCTGGCCCCACCATTTTGGGGCCCAGTAGTAAAGTTCGGTTTAAAACAAAGTTCAAGGCGCATACTACTCGGTGTAACCGGGCATGGGATCCTGTTCATGACACCAAAAGCTGACCCACCCCAGGGCGGGGTCACTGGTGGCTGGTACGCGGGCCTGTGGCATTGGTGGTCGCTGAAAAATGTGTAAAATAAAATAAAAGAATAAAATAAAGTGTTTGTGATGCCACTCACGGTATTCGGTAATGATACCGGCACTGCTGCAGACCTCCAGGGATGCTGACGAGGCAGCTAGTTGGTAATGCTCCCCATAGGTGGAATGGGATCCTCAGGGAATTGATGGAAAAATGGAAAACTCACACAGGGAGGCGGCTCGTCAGGTGGAGATGCAGGCTGACAGTCTGTGGGAACAGGAGTATTGCTCCTCTGGCACAGGCTAATAAACACACCACACAGTCTTAGTCTCTGAACCAGGCTTTACTGGTGACTTTTGCAGCAAACAGTTCTTTACACAGTCCACGGGTATTGCTGGCCTGGGTAGTCACTAGGGTAATAGAACATTTCTCTGTGGACCCCCTGTGATATGCTTGCTTTTCCTCTCATAAGTCCTTACTACACTCTCCTTTTTCCCTCCTTGCGCTCACACACAGATAGCCGTGCGTGCTGTCAGCTTTGGCGGCTCGGGGATAAACACCCACACTGCCTCGAAGCCGGTTCTCCAGTTTGGACTTGATTCCTCTGTCCAGGAGATGTATTAGCACGGATTCAGGTGCACCTCAACACCCTAGGATCCCCTTCAGTTCTTGAGCCACCTCTCCTGAGGTGCCCTCCACTGTGCTTCTCCTCCAATGACTCTCTCCTCTCACAGGAATACTACTCACTCTGGTATGGGTGCAGTACCCCTCCGTGGCTTCCTAACCAGTAGGGCGCCACAGTATCATATCTGGTAAGAAGTCCTGTAATATGTACACTTGACATATACATTCAACACAATATCATTTGATACTCCTAAAGATGTAGTCTTCACATGTAGATTTGCATAATGTAGAGTGCAATCAGTTTTTAAAGTCCTTATACACCCTTACTGTGAAGGTGAAAGCATCTTCCTATGGTAAAAGTTTAACAAAACAGATGACTTGTAATGCAACATTAAACTGCTCCTTCAGACTGGGAAGGTGATACACTAGTGTTTATTTCCAATATCAATCAGAGTGTTGTGTTATCTAGTGAATCTTTCCATGCTAGAATGCATTAAAATGATAAAGGTGGCTATCATGGCAGACTTCAGGTAATGCTTCCCTCACTCTTACACTGCATTTCTGAGAGCAATATGACATTTTCAATTAATTTTTCCCATTTTTACCTGCATTTTTCACACTTTTCAGGTTATATTCTAAGCACTAAACCGATAAAACTGCTGTTTCCCGCAAAATGTCTTAATACATGGGCAAATGAGTCTCAGGTTCATCCATCTGAACAATCTGTAGAATGAGCAAAACAATTTTCATTTCAATTAAGTATGAATTTGAATCACACAATTTCATACTGTGATTTATTTTTCGATCCTGACATAAAAAATACATATACAATTTCCAAAATGATATGAGCTTCAAATTGAAAAGCCCAATTCTTTATTTATTTCTATATGTTTAACTTATTCCTTTCCAAGTTTACTATCTTTAAAGTAAATATCCCAGTTTTATGTAATTATTAATAATCACTAACATAACCTTAATAATTACAATGAGTAAAAATCTAAGCTGTGCTAAGAGCATTCAATAAACTCATATTTTACATTCAAAACATGAATATTAGTTGTGGAATACACATCATACAGATTGTATCTGGTGGCCTTTTTTACTTTTCGCACTAGATATTCTCTAATTTCCTGAACCCTCTTTTTTTTTTTAAAAAGATGACTTCTTAGACTACACTACTTAGTGTATGGCTGCAAACTAATATACTAGTCCAGACATGAAGGAGAATGAGAAGAGCACTGACCTGTAGTGGCTGCAGCTGTCCGTTCCGCTGAATGATGGTGGTTGTAGTCCTGGTGCTCCAGCTTATAAAGTTCAACATGCAGAATTATTGTGGTAGAAAAGCAGCACTCACGGATCTTGTTTCCATAGTCTATTTATTTATCCAACTTTGAGGATACATCCACCTGGGGGGGTGTGCAGGGAGGGGAAGCACGAGCAACGGTATCCGTTTCGAGGACAATTCCTCTTCTACGGGCTCTACAAGGGGTCAAATTTACTGCCTATTTATAGGAAGTCCATTTGATGCCAAACAGCTGTGCAGTGATTAAAAACAATAAAGTGTTGTACAATAAAACAATCGCACATATTAATGTATGGTTTTATTATGAAAGCATTTTTGTACAACACTTTATTGTTTTTAATCACTGCACAGCTGTTTGGCATCAAATGGACTTCCTATAAATAGGCAGTAAATTTGACCCCTTGTAAAGCCCGTAGAAGAGGAATTGTCCTCGAAACGGATACCGTTGCTCGTGCTTCCCCTCCCTGCACACCCCCCCAGGTGGATGTATCCTCAAAGTTGGATAAATAAATAGACTATGGAAACAAGATCCGTGAGTGTCGCTTTTCTACCACAATAATATACTAGTCCTTTTATCAGAAATGGTCCATTCTACACCAATGAGGCTTGACTCAAATTACTGCTGTATACCCTACGTAGGTGGCTTTAACAATTGAATGTAGAGGAAACCATAAATCTCAGATTCGGTGACAAAATAATATAAAATAAATACATTAAAGGGAACCTGTCACCCCAAATAAGCTTTCTAAACCATTAATACCTGTCCCTGCAGCCTTAGAATACAATCTAACACATCCCTGCATTATCTTTTGTAGTAAACTACAAGTACTATAATGTAGTTTGCAAACTTACTAAATGCTTGTCACAGGGGCGTTCCTGAAGGCATTTTGACCGGTAGGCTGGTCCCCTTGTGCCGCGCTACCCCTGCCTCGTAGCTGTAATATGCCCTAATGGGAGTCATTATAGAAAAGCAGAGCGCGGGCACGATTTCAATATCGCGCCCGCCATGTCACTGCTGCGACGCGGTCATGTGACGCCGGGACGCGTCACTTCCGGTCGCAGTGTTCACAGGCAGACTTTGCGCATGCGCGAACCCAGCGGCACATGACCGCATCACTGCGGTGACAAGGCAGGCGTGATATTGAAATCGTGCCCGCGCTCTGCTTTTAGAGCTTATTTGGGGAGACAGGTTCCGTTTAAAGATATAGTTATTTAGGGGAAGCCATTGAAGAGATTTTATACACTGTGTGTATACATACATTAATAGCATCCGCCATTGTGCCACCATTCAATAAAAAGAGCACCAATATAGGCTTCATACATTATGTTTCCCTTTGTTCCTATACACATTAATAATGTACCTCATTGTACCTTCACACATTAAAGAGATAATTTCACCATGTGTCCTCATGAGCTCTCCTGTCTCCTAACTTCTATATTGCTGGGAGTGGACACACTTTCTTGGGTTTCAATTTTGATTAATTGGATTTTTGCTGCTGAATATTCTAGTATTCAATTGTGATTGTTAGATTACCTATTTGAAAGTCAGCGTTGTTATCTGTATAATTACCGGTGCCTTTGAACAAGTGCATGAGTTAGTAGCAGGTCAACGGTAAAATGTATTATCATATTCTGTTTTAGTAGCTGATGGGTGGAGGCCACAGACTTTGATTTTGCACAATTGATAACAGCAGCCCTTGGGAGCTTACATGGAGGGGGACGTCAAACTGTCAAACTGCTTCAGATTAATGGGCTTCTAAGAGGTGTTTAGAAACTCAGGAGTTAACTTTCAAATCTCAACCTTGAGTATAGATGTTACACATGTTTGGTCAATTTATGGTGGTCAGTCCCTTTTCCTATGACCTGCAAAAAATGTATTAATGTTTAGGCACACAGGGGCTCTCCATACGCGACATGGTGTCCGCTAACAATTTGAATGGAAAATTAGCTCCAATTGTTAGCGGACACCATGTTGTGTATGGAGAGTCCCTGTGTGCCTAAACATTGGAGCTCCCCCACAAGTGACCCCATTTTGAAAACTAGATCCCCCAAGGAACTTATCTAGATGCATAGTGAGCACTTTGAACCCCTAGGTGCTTCACAAATGAATCCGTAAAAATGAAAAAAAAAAATGCTATGGAAAAAAAAATACTTTTTCATTTTTACAGATCAATTTGTGAACCACCTAGGGGTTCAAAGTGCTCACTATGCATATAAGTATGTTCCTTGGGGTGTGCAGTTTCCAAAATATGGTCACTTGTGGGGAGCTCCAATGTTTAGGCACACAGGAGCTCTCCATACGCGACATGGTGTCTGCTAACAATTTGAATGGAAAATTAGCTCCAATTGTTAGCGGATACCATGCTGTATATGGAGAGCCCCTGTGTGCCTAAACATTGGAGCTCCCCCACAAGTGACCCCATTTTGAAAACTAGATCCCCCAAGGAACTTATCTAGATGCATAGTGAGCTTTCTGGGCCCCCCAGCTGATAATTGCAGCCCGCAGCCGCCCCAGAAAACGGCGCATTCATAGAAGCGCCATTTTCTGGTGCTGTATCCAGCTCTTCCAGCTGCAGTGTAGCGGTGGCAGACTAGGTAATAAGGCGTTAATGCCTGCTTTTTGGCAGCTGGCACTAAGCCAGAGATTCATAACATCTGGCCAATATTAGACCGGATCATTAGGAATCTCTAGTAGATTGTAAAGAAAACACAGAGAAAAATATTTTTATTTGAAAAAAAACACAAACACATATTTTGACCCCATCTTTATTACGGTGACCCGACGTAGTCCAGTGGGATGGTCCGACATAGTCCAATGGGAAGGTCCGACGTAGTCCATTGGGAAGGTCCGTCGTAGTCCATTGGGAGGTCCCGCGACGATTCTCATTCAGATGATGATCTGAAGTTAACCCCCTGTGTGGTCACAAAGAGGTTAACTGCAGATCACCCCTGTGTTGTCACACAGGGGTTAACTGCAGATCAGGTAACCCCTTGTGACCACACAGGGATGATGATTTGCAGTTAACCGCTTGTGACCACACAAGGGGTTAACTGCAGATCATCATCCCTGTGTGGTCACAAGGGTTACTGGAAGTGCAGTTAACCCCTTGTGACCACACAAGGATGATGATCTGCAGTTAACCGCTTGTGACCACACAAGGGGTTAACTGCAGGTCATCATCCCTGTGTGGTCACAAGGGGTTAACTGCAGGTCCAGTAACCCCTTGTGACCACACAGGGGGTTAACTGCAGAAGACCCCTGTGGGGTCGTTCAGGGGTTAACTCTGCCTCTGTTCCGGCACTTGCAGAGCAGCGGTGCCGGGACAGTGGCAGAGAGAAGACGGCGGGTGATGCTGCAGGACGGGTAAGTATGAGAGCAGAGTGGGGGGGTCGGGGGGAGATGGGAGGGGTGCGTATCTGAGGGGAGGGCGGGGGGGTCGAGAGTAGGCAGGGGATGACCTGGGGAAGGGGGGGGGCGGGTTGATGACCGGAGGGGGAGCAGAGCAGGGAGGAAGGGGAGCTGGGGAGCGGAGCAGGGGGAGCTATGGAGCGGAGCAGGGAAGAGGGGGAAATCAGGGGGGTGGAGAATGACAGTGGGGGCCTCTGAGGGGACCCCCAGGAATGGCGGCATCTCTATGCGATCTGACCTGTCGCACAGAGATGAAGCGGAGGCGGTGGATTTTGCCACCGGACGCCGCCATTTATAGATGGTTAGGGGGAAGGATGGGGGTGGAGGGGATAATCCCTGGTACTGGGGGTCTTAAGGAAGGTAGGGGTTGATGCCTTCACTTTGATCTGACATGTGTTTTCATGTCGGATCAAAGTGAAAGCAGTTTTACCGGCATTTTCACTTTTTGTAATGTGATGATCGGTAAACGGTGCTTACCGGTCATCATATTACTGGTGCCAGTGAAACACCAGCCAATTCCTAATCTCTAGGGTCTCAGCTACAATCGGTACGCTGATATCCTAGAGATTATAGCTACAGGGGCGGCGCTACAGGGCTTATTCCTGCCTGACGTCTACAGACGTCGGCTAGGTATAAGTACCCTTTTTTTCCGATGTCTGTAGACGTAAGGCCGTCGTTTAGAGGTTAATAACACCTCATATTGTGTCAGCTTACATGAATAATTTCCCTTCACTGTGACCTAATAAACTATTTGGAATATATTTACCTGCCATATCCTTATCACATCCCATACATCTTGTCCATCAGCAGTGTGGATTTTAACCCTTCATCCCCTGTTTTCTGTATATTTATACTGTCATGCTATGTGTCCCAATAAATTAATAATGTCCCATATGTGGCCCCTATGATGTTGTAATTAGTATCCAATCGGTCCTTTTACCATACCTATTAAAAAACAATCGTGCCTCTCGCCTGTCACTCTTCCACAACAAGAGTCTTTATCAGTCTTCCCCCCACACACATAGCTCTACAATAACATCTTTATACTGCTTGCAATAGAATTCCTACATCCTCTGACGCTGCAGCCCTCTGATAAGTATCGGCTTGGGGAGTTAGTGAGTGACTGAGAACCAGTGGCTCTCTACTCATCTACACATTCAGATAGACAGTGCTGGCCCCAATGACCCCAAAGGAACTAATCGTGGTCATTCCCATTGAGTCTGCAGTTGTTACTCTCCTACAACATAAGTACCCATGAATATACGTCAACAGCATTAATATCAATCAATGCCAAAATGTAGCAATAGCTATGGTAATGACGATGATGATAATATCAGTTAAGTCTATACTGATGCATATATAAAGATATTTTATTACCATGATAGAATAAGGATACTGATTATTCTGCAATGTGGCTGATAACCTAATTTTACTGTTTGCTTACAGCACACACCCCACAAACACTGAAATGTATGATTATATGTAGAGGATGACAACAATCTATATAAAGTGCTGAAAGTAGGAGGTCAGAGTCTTGCTACAGAAAATAAATATATTGTACCTACATAAAATATGTCAAAATGAAACCTACACAGAGTTTATTGAGGCAGCAAATCAGAAATACCACCAGGGGTGTTCATGACAATATAAAAGTAAGAGTTTATTTATTCAATGCTATAAGATGACATCTGAGGTTCCTAATAATTCAGAGCATGGATACATTTTTTCTTATACCGTGTAATTCAAACCTAGCAGCTGTAAAATCATTGTTTCAAGAGTCTGACAAGAATTCTATCCACTATTGATAAACAGATATAAAATGTACATAAAGGTGTTCGTCAGAATGTGATTGTCTATTATTTACTGCGGACCACAAAGCACACTGCAGCTTCTAAATCACCTTTAAATATCCTGTAGCTGGAGCATTATATGTCAGTTACCATAATCAGTATTTGGCAGTGGAAAAAGATTGTTGCAAAAATAATCTGTGACACACTAGTTTTTCAGAAAAAGGTAAGCAAAATGTACTCACTGCCAACAACCATCAGGTTCTGAAACCAGCAGGTGATGTTTATATGTGGCGCCCCTCTGGCTAGGTGCCACAGAGAGGTATTGCATCTACGGTAGTAAATATATGTGGTAACTCTGTAAGTTGTGGGTTCAGGGTTAACTTGTGGAGTTTCAGTTTACACACAACACTAGGCCACTTACAGTAAAGGGACTGATAATTCAGTAGGTCCAAAAGGCGGTGGAGCCTAGGTTAGAGCAGAAAGAGTTGAGAGACAGTTAAGTCAGACGAAGCTGGGAAGGCAGCCAGAGCGGACATGCCTGACAGGCTGCTGACAGGAGGGACCCCCATCTTTAAGAGGGGGGGCCCAGGACAGAGGGAAATGGACCAGAACCGGTTGGAGCCGGCTGGTAACATTTAGGGAATACCGGCAGCACGGGAAGCCAATGAGGTCAAAAGTTTATCTCTGGCCGCAAACCGACGAGCTGCAGGCCCATAATCACCGGGTTGCCATTAGCACCACAAAAAGGCACCTCACCCATCATGACTGAAACCTTTTCAGGACACTATAGTAATGGGCCAAATTCCAGCGGCAGGAGAAGAGACTGGGAAACACTCCTGTCTGTACTGGTAAGTAACAAACCTTACCTACTAGCTACAGACCGTGGGACTGGTGGGAGAGCTCTGCAAGGGTGGTAAATAGTGAGAAGAACAGATTAGACCCTGAAAGACTTGAGAAGGGAACACCTAGAGACTCCATAAGGAAACCCGGAACCGGCAACAATCACCCATTAAACCAGACTGTACCGTGTTTTACTTTAACATCTGCTGGTACCCAGTAAAGTGGAGTTGGAGTTGAACTGGTCTCTGTCATTCTTCTCACCGGTGCCCGGGGAGCCTCAGCACCATCAACATATCACCGGAGGGGTAACAACAACCACTACTCCCCTCATCCCCCCTTTCATCCTCCTTCACCGCTGCCCTAAGGTAAAAGCTCCTCCTGTGGGGAGCTGGAACACACTGTGCTGCAGCCATCATCACCTCAGCGGCCAGCTTGCAGCGCCAGTATCCATATTACCGGGATCCACAGCTGGCGTCATGTACTCTCTTTATCCCCTGTAAATATTCCTCCCCATCCAACAAATGACAGCCAGGGCACGGAACCAGGAACCCGACCACCCATGACTCCCCAGTTAAAACCATCAAATGCAGGCCCGGTATCTGAGTACCCCTTGCCCTGGGCTTATCATATACAATTACTAGAAATAGGCCTGATGCTATTGCATTGGAAGGGCAGTCTCTGTGCCTGTCTCCCCTTGTACGCACTCTCCTCTCTGTGCTGTCTCTCCCCCTGTGCGCTCTCTCTCTCTTGTGCCTTTTTCTCCGCTCTGTGTGCTCTCAGCCCCTGTGTGTGCTGTCTCCCTGTGTGCGCTGTCTCCCCCATGACTCTGCTTCCCCCGTGCCCCTGCCTCCCCCGAGCCTTCTGCCTCCCCCTGTGCCTCTGCCTCCCCTGTTCCCCTACTTCCCCTGTGCCTTCTGCCTCCTTTGTGCCTCCTCCCTCCCTGTGCCCCTGCCTCCCCGGTGCCCTTGCCTCCCCTGTGCCTTCTGCCTCCCATGTCACTGCCTCCATGAGCGGTATTTAAATCCTACACCAATACAGCGCAGCACAGCTGATTGGTTGCACGCCCGGCATGCAGCCAATCAGCTGAGCAGTATTTAAATCCTGTGCCAATATAGCGGCACAGCTGATTGGTCACATGCCATGCTGATTGGTCGTGCTACAATCACATCAGCTTCTAGCAGTATTGAAATGTGGCGCCAATATTGCTAGCAGCTGATTGATTGCCCGCTGGCTGGAGACCAATCACATCAGCTGCTAGCGGTATTGAAATATCCCGCCAATACCGATCGCCGCTGATTTGCGGGCAGTGGCCACTGCTCATCTCCCGGCGGCGTCGCCACTGACCTCCCTGCAGTGGGAGATGAGCGGCCAAGGCATGCGGGGGGACTGTGGACTGCAGACTGCATGTTGCTTGGGGCTGTCAGCGGCATTGGGGACCAAGCTGCCGAGAGTGGGTGGGTTGCAGTTGGCAGCAGACGTGGGTGCAGCGGGGTAGTGGTGATGTGCATGTCTCTCGCGCAGGCGCAGTTCGTAGCCTTGCTATCACATTAGGAGGGCGTCACTGCCACCCTGCGCTCTTTGTCCACCCTGCGCTCCTTGTGGCCCCCTTGTGCTCTCTTTGACCACCCTGCACTCTTTTTTCCCTCTCTGCCCCATGCTATCTTTACCACCCCTGCCCTCTCTTTGCTCCACTCTCCGCTCTTTGGCCACTCTGCGCTCTCTTTGCTCTCCTACGCTCCCATCCCCCCCCCGCTTTGTGCTGTCTGTGCCTCCCTGCCTTTTCTTTCCCCAACTTGTGTTTTTTTTGGCCCCCCCTGTGCCCTCTTTGCCCTGTGCCACTGCACTGTATTTGGCCCCCTGCCCTGTCTTTGCCCACCCTGTGCTCTGTTTAGCCACCCTGCCACTTATGCTCTCTTTGTCCCCTTGCTTTTTTCCTTCCTTACCATCTCTCCGTCCTACTTCCCTCTCTCTGCTCCCTCATTTTGTGTCTCTGCCCCCATTCCCTCTTTCTGATCCCCCATTTTGTTTTTGTGTTCCCCATTCCCTCTCCCCGCTCCCCCTTCTGTTTCTGTGCCCCCTTCCCTCTCTCTGCTTTCCCCTTTAGTTTCTCTGCCCCCCATTCCCTCCTCCCCAGCTGTAACAGCTCCGTGTAATAGCTGGGAAGCAATGAAAACTGCAAGAGGTGGAGTTGCAGTGATGTGATGGTCATGTGACTGATCACATTACTGTGACGGCCTGTCTCAATAGGTAAGTTGACAGGGGTCTGCAGACACTAGAAGGGGTTGAGGGGGGTCTGCAGGCACCGAAAGGGGGGTGTGGGGGTCTGCAGTCATTGGAGGAAGAGGATGCGGGGATCTGCGGGCACCGAAAGAAGAGGGTGCGGGGGTCTATGTGCGGGGGTGTGTGGTGGTCTGCAGCATCAGGAGAGGTGTGGTGGGAGGCATGCAGGGGTCTGCAGGCAGCGTGTGCAGCGTCGGCTTGTGTTGTCTGTGCTGCCACCAGCCAGCGCCATATTAGCATACCCATCACTTGGGTATCATAATATGGCGTGGCTTCTGGTCGGCGTGCTGCATTATGGGATTCGGTTACACCACCCACTGGCAATTATGTATGTAGATTGGTAATGGATATGTGAAGCAAAATTGTTCTTTGGAAGGTGCTATTCAGTTACAGTATACCAAGACAAAATGTCATCCATAATAAACTAATAAGATTTTATACTGAATCGCTTTTCATTTTCGTTTTTTGCTCTCTTGCTTACAAGAGACATAACTTTTTTATTTTTCCATCAATATAGACATATGATGGCTTGTTTCTTGTGGGACAAGTTGTACTTTCAGATGCAATAATTTCTTTTACTATATAGTGTACAGAGAAATGGCAAAAAAATTCCAAGTGAAGTGAAATTGCAAAAAAGAGTGCAATTACATGTTGGTTTTTGGGGTTCTTTAGTCGCCATGTTCTTTATATGGTAAAACCGACATCACGGTGTGATGCCTCAGGTTAGTACGAATTCATAGACATCAAACATGCATACTTTTAATTGTATCTAAGTGGTGAAAAAAAATTCAGAGGTTTTAAAAAAAAATCGCACTTTTTCGCCATGTTGAGCGACGGTAGCGTCCTCATTTTTCTCGATCTGGGGCTGTTTGACAACTTATTTTGTGCGTCTTTAGCTGATTTCTACAAGGATACCATATTTGGGTGGATGCGCTGTTTTGATCTCCCATTATTGCATTTTAAAGCAATGCTGCAGTGACAAAAAAACATAATTTTGGTGTTTGGATCTTTTTTCTGCAGTTTACGGCTGTCATTAATTGATTTTATATATTGATAGATCGGGCATTACTAAATGCAGCAATATCAAATATGTGTATTTTTTTATTTCTTTAATACTCTTATTTTGAATGGTTGAAAAAGGGGATGATTTGAACTTTTTTTTTTTTACATGTTTGCAAAAACTTTATTTATTAATTAATATTTACTTTTACACTGCCCTATAGGGAGGCACCCTGCTGCACAGTATGATCGCTTGGGGCAGATCCCGATGAGCTGCAACACATCGGGATCTGTCACAATTGCACACTGTGAGTGATTGGCAGCGCTTGCCAACCACTCACAGGACGTGCTCCATGACAGCTTCCGGGGTCAAGCCAGGACCCCGGACTGTCAAGTGAGCACCGAAGATCTTGCGATATTATTGTGGGATCTCCCGTGCAGGCGGAAAACAGCGTGCTCCTCGCCGTGGCGACTTTGGATCCCACTGTCAGCAATTGACAGCGGGATCCAAAAGGTTAACAGCACCGATCGGATCCCGGATATGATCGGTGCTGGAAGGCCGACATCTCAGTATATGAGATCAGCTGAGATGTCGGAGAAATGATGTGCCGTGCCAGATCTCACATCAAACAACCGTAACTGGCCCATGATGTTGTATAATGACATGGGTCGTGAAGGGGTTAAAACAACTCTGTCTATTTACTGACAACAAATAATTACTATGAAAACATGTGTATAACACTCAGAGAGCTCCTAGTAGAGATGAACAGACCCCAGAAAGTTTGGGTTGGAGGTAAAGCCAAACTTGTTAAAAAGTTCTGTTATGGACCCAAACTTGACCCGAGTCTCATTGGAATTAAAAGAAAAAACAGATATTGCGCCACACTGCAACTGGAGGAACTTAATACACGGTTTTACTATGTTTGCACTAACCTTTACTGGTTGCGCAACACCCCGCACAACCAGACTGATGGCTTAATGTGGGTCACTGTAGTGACAGGGGCCAATATTCCCTCCTCCTCTGATACTCCGGGCCTGGTGGTCGGCTCCTTAGATCCTCTGGAGATAGAGGAAGCTCCTTCACTCCTCCACCCGAAGAGGCAGACTCGCTGCACTGGCTTCCGTCCCAGCTCCACACTGTGTATCAGTTGATCATTCAAGGGTGGGTCTTTATGTTGTACTGCCAGGTACTGTGGATCTTAGAGCAGCTCACACACCGCACTCCCAACAAGGGAGAAAGAGATTAGCGGATAGAAAACAAGTGGTGTCAGAGGTTTGGAGCGCTAAAGAAACCACGGGTTGGTGATTAAATTACCAATAATTTATTGCACGCACAGCAGGGGTCCAGTATGCCACAACGCGTTTCGACGCACAGATGCGTCTTTCTCACCGCCGGCTTCCCCGCCCAGGTCCTTTGCTCTCCGCTTCCTTGTGCTGTGCTCCCCACCCGGTCCTAACTCAGGATCGGGGTGGGAGGCGGCAGGGGGAGCGGAGGATCAGGATGGGAGGCTGCGGGGGACCATAGGATCTGGATGAGAGGCAGAGGATTGGACTGAATGATTGTTTAAAAGCCTGCGGCTTTTCACCGCTGGCTTTTAAACAATCATGCACGCATTTTAGCCTTTTCCTCAGCCCCCAGACCACTGTGTAGGGTCCAGCTGAGGAATTACTCGAATTTCCCATTGACCTACATTGTTCTCATTACTCCTAGCGAGTAATCACAAGGAAACAAGCGGAGTAACGAGTAGCCTGAGTACCGTAGTATTCGGCGAGTACCGAATAGTAATGAGTATAATCGCTCATCCCTATCTTTACTTATTAGTATTACTATATTTTCTGACTTTGCATCCTTCCTCCCACCCTGTAGCCATACTGTGTTATCCATCTTGTTGTAGCCAGGTCCAAAACATACCCTTCAATTCAGGTTTTAATTGCATACATAGGTATATATTAAAAACCACACATGTAGCAGTATACCGCTAGTTGAGGCACAAATTAGGGCCCAATAAGATGAGAAATACCTTGGCAGGTTATCAGGCTCTTTTGCAGTGGCCATTGCAAAAGCTATGATTTCTCAATTTTCTCTATATTCTGAACTGTGGTCCTTGATTTTTGTAGGACAAATAGACTTGCACTGGCGAGTCTCGGACGTGTATCGCATACTGTCACAGCATATTGCGACTGCTTTGACATCCGTGAATCAGATGAGAAAAAAACCATCCGACACTCAGAAATGTGTTCTCATACATTGAATAACACTAGTCCGACTGTAATGCGATTTTCACTCGCACTACAGTCTTCCGAGTTTCACAGATGTGTGTCCGTACACTTAGTCTATGAAAATTTAACCACACTGGGTTTGATATTTTCCACCGACCCATAGACTTTAATAGATGAGTGCCATCCAAATCTTGAAGGCAGGTTGTGCATGCTGCTTAGTCCGAGGAAAGAGTTGAATATGTGCATGTCCCCATAGAACAATATGGGGACGAGTGCTATTTGTCAGATAGCAATTGTTCAATTTTACAGTCATGTGCACAAGCCATAAGGCTAGCGTCACCCGACCATTTTGCTCTCATTCGGGAAAATAAGTAAAATTATGTAAATTACACTCTAATCAGAGTTTGATCAGTGTAATTGGAGCAGAGCAGAGATCCACCCTTGACTGTCAACCTATAATATGCTGCTGCTAATCTCTAACAGAGGTATCAAGAGTATATGTACACATTAAATATTTCATGCATTTTTGTTACATTTTTCTGCACAATTTTACCACGAAAATGAAAAGATTTCTTATTACCAAAAATGTGAATGAGATTCCCAAAGTCTAATGAACACTTTGCGTGCAGATTAGAGCAGTTTCAAAATGCAGCTTGACAAATCTTTCAGTGTTTTACAGCAATTTTCACCTATTCTGCTGATAAGGGAAAAATGTATAAAAATGGCAAGTAAAAAAAAGATGTAAAAAAATGCATAAAAAACATGACAAAAATGTGCATATTTTATAACGTGTTTTTTTTCTTGCCAACATTTCATTGTTTGCAGCATAGATGACTGCAGAAAATCTAATGTGTGCAAATACCGTAGCAGCACATTGGCATGGAGGCGAGTTATTCTATACACCCATTGATTACCCATGATGGGTTTGTGAGTGACAATAGTTTGTTTTGACATTTGGAGATCTGTTAAAGTCCTCTCTGCCTGTCATCACAGAGCTCTCTCAGGTGCAAGTCTCCTATGGTGACTAATGAAAAAAAGAAATGAGTAAGAGAATTTTTTTTAATCAAAAATATTGCAATTACACTTTTTGCCATACACATTTGTTTCTTTTGTCTGTACAGGAACAACACAAGAAAAAAAAAAAAAAAAAAATTGGCAAACTGGTCAGAATTTCACACAAATCCCCCAAAATGGTTAAAACTAACTTGTTGTCACCTTTCCAAAACTGTGGGTAAATGACGTGAATTTAAGCATGTGATGGTCTTTCAAACTCACCTGTGGCAAGTAACAGACATGAGCAATTTGATAATCACACCTAAAATCAGATGAAAAGGGAAGAAGTTTACTCAAGCTTTGTATTTTGTGTCTGTGTGAGCCACACTAAGCATGGAGAACAGAAAGAGGTGTAGAAAGTTATCTGAGGACTTGAGAACCAAAATTGTTGAAAATCAACAATATCAGTGTTACAAGTCCTTCTCCAGATGCCTTGATGTTCGATTATCCATATGCGAACATAATCAAGAAGTTTACAACCCATGGCACTATAGCTTATCTCTCTGGATGTGAATGCCAGGCAAACATTGATGACAGGTTGCCAAGCAGGATCGTCCAGATGGTGGATAAGCAGCCCCAGTCAAGTTCCAAGGAAATTCTAGCTGTCTGGCAGACTGATGGGGCATCTGTGTAAGCACAAACTATCTGTCAACATTTGAATGAAATGAAACCCTATGGTAGGAAACCCAGGAGGACCAAACTGCTGATACGGAGACATAAAAAAATTGTACTGCTGTTGGGGAGTGGAAGGTTAGTATAATTGTTTCATTTTTATGGGGATCATATTCAGACATGGGGCCCATGTATGCCAGGATGGGAACTATATAAAAGGATGAGGGACATATATTCCAGGAGTGGGCCATATATGCCATGATGGGGCCATATACAAAGATAGGGGCCATATACCTGGATGGGGGTCATATACCAGGGGGGAGTATCATATATACGAGGAAAGGGGCTATATATACCATGATAGGGGACATATACCAGGATGAGAGACATATACCATTATCGGGGCCATATACCAGGATGAGGGCTCATATATACTAGGATGAGGGATCATAAGTACCAGGATGAGGGCCATATACCAGGATTGGGAATAATATATACCAAGATAAGGGCACATACATGGATGGGGGGTCATATACACCAGGAGTAGGCACACAAACGAGGATGGGGATCAGATACTAGGATGGAGTACATATATATCAGAATGAAGAACATGTACCAGGATGGGGAACATATACCAGGATGGAGGGCAAATACTTCAGGAAGGAGAACATATACCAGGACGGGGAAGATATATACCTGGAAGGGGCTCATGATGTGGGATATTAGTGCAGAATTAGTAGACATTACTCCCATAAGAGTGTCAGCAGCAGATCCCCCTTCTGATAACAGTGCGTCATGATCACATTTTTTGCTTCAAATTTCGTTTTTCCTATTTTCCAATGTATCTTATAGTCTGAGAAATACAGTATTTAGATCCACTATATGTGTGTTCATCATGTGTATCTGAAACATGTCCTTGATTTACAAAATAAGCACACCTATACACAACTATATATGCACAGCTAATGCTCTTCCAGTATTACATTTAGGAATGAACATTTAAAATATCTCACACAGCGGTAAAGCCCAGAGGGTTGGATTAAGAGTATTCAACTTAGATTTTGTGCAAAAGAATCAATGCAAAAATTTAGGTTGAAGTGTTGTTCATGTACAAAATCATCTAACTACATCTAAAACATGCAAATTAAATAAGACACTTGCTTTGATATTATTTCTAATCGTTGACCTTAATAGTCATAATCACAGCTGTATTTTATATTAGTCAATGGTGCATAAGTACTGTAGCTACAACCCTCAGGCTTAAGAGATGTTCCTCTTTTAGAAGAAACACTTTGCATATCAAGATCTTGCTGATTTTTCTTGAGTACATTACTTCTAGACATAAGCTCTGTGTTGTTTCTGCTGTGGCATGAAGCCAAATTGTCGATTACAATTTTAAGCAAAGACCGTTGAAGCTAGGAGAACATTAGTATAATGCTGATGTATTTTTATGAAATATACTGATTATCTTCATAACTACTGTATAGTCTGAAAACTATATAGATGATGCATGAAAACGAAGCTTGATATCAAATATGGATCATGCATGGAATAAATGTTTTACAGTAGATAGGGTAAATTGAGAAATGTTCAATGTTTACCAGTTTCATCCATTAGGCAGTGGCGTAACGATCGCGGTCGCAGGGGTCGCAAGTGTGACGGGGCCCAGACCAAAAAGAGGCCCAAGCCGCCAGCCTCTGCGCCAGCACCGGGTCCCCTTTTCACATGGATGTGTGTCCCGGAGGACACACATCCATGTGACAGCGTGGCAGATAGGGCCCAGGTATCAGAGGGAGGAGGGGAGGGGGGAGCCTCCTGCTTTCTGCTTCCTGTACCTCCCCTCCCCTCTTCTGACCTGCCAGCTTCCTGGCCTGCGTTCCACATTGCCGCCTCCTCCAACTTCCTGCTTGAGTGCACAGTGGAACACTGGAGGAATGTCCTAATATCTGCCTCTTACCCATGCCCAGCTCATCTTTTGATTTGCTGGCACATTATGGAGTGATGCAGAAATACTCCAGGCTCTCTGTTAAAAATAAGACCTGCAGATGCTTGGAGCTCAGAGTCGATGTCAAAGCATCCATCCAGCAACCACAGATTGTTCATGTAGATATTAGACCTTCAAATCTATATTGCACCAAATCTAGTAATAAATGTTTGGTAGGTTATGGTTCCACTGGTGACCACTGTATATCTGAATGTGGAAACCTGTGTTCTCTATTTTCCTCTATTTCTCCTTTGGCCACAAGATCATAGGCAGGAGAAAATAATGGAATGAAAGATCATGCATATGTTTTCACCCTTTGTTAACATCTTAAGTATTAAGGTACTGAAGTGACTCGCACCGTGGGGTTCATGGGGTACTCGGAGTCGGGCCAGTGGACAATGCTTGGGATGTCATAGCGGCGTGACTCGGTCTGTGGCCCCAGAGCTGTCAATCAAAAGGGAAAGGGGATTTTCTTTGGGGAGCGGTGGTGAAGGAAGGTGTCTTTAGGGAGAGGAGTACTAGACTTGGGGATAATTGTTCATGTGATGCCACCCGCTAATGATGGCCGCCGCTGCTACACAGTTCCTCTGGGGTTAATGGCCAGGCACCTTAGTTGGAAAGCCCTCCATGGGTAGGGCTGACACCCAGGGCAGAAGATGTTACTTAGTGAGTTGGTGCTGATGTTACAGCGCAGAAACAGCAAGAAAGTCACAGACACAGTAGGTTGCAGTCTCAAGATTTTTGCTTACATTTTTGTTGTTTCTGGTTACAGCAGTGGCCACAGTTGCAACAGCCCGCAGAGCGCTGAGTCCTTGGAAGTGGAGAAAAGGATCCAGCTAACTCCCGGGTAACTTGGTGGTCCTTAAGTGGTACCCCTTTCTGTTACTGTGCTCTCATGGTTGACTCTTCTTCTACGCTTGCTGCGCCCTCCTGCCTTGCATTTTGCTCACACAGTGCCTCAAACCAGTGGCCCCGGGCCTTCGTGGGGTTTCTCAGGTACTTGTCCCCTGACCCTACGTGGCCACCTTTTTGACGGATGTACACGGTTTCGGCTGCGGCACTTGGAAACACCGCAGCCTCCAGGTTGCTAGCTGAGCCTGATCTTCTCCACTAGTCTACGGCTCGGTCCCTCTACACTGTGGCCTGGTCCCTCAACACAGTCTCAGTCGGTTTGGATGCAGGTGTCTCTGGGTGGATTGCTCACTACCCGGTCCCCTGGGACCCCTTCTGTCTTCTGGAGCACCCTCTCTCTTTCTCTCAGCTCCACTGTCCGGTCTTGCCTCTCTCCAGTCATAGGACAAGCTCCCAACGGCTCCAGTCCTCAGGACGTCTCTTTCTAGATCTTGTCCCACTCTGACAGATACTCTGGCCCTCACAGACTCCTTTAGCTCTTGCCAGCTACCCACCAACTGTCTTCTAGATCTTACTTTCATCCTATCATACTGCCTGTCACATGTCCTGCGTCACTAACGTGTGTCATCAATAGCTTCACTCCCTCCTGGGTGCTCCCCTAACTCTGCTCTCCACCCATCCCTTCTACTTTGGTTCCTCCTCTCGAGACAGGATCAGGGACTGTGCTCTCCCATAGGAGAAATCTCGCCCTAACCCTGACCTGAAGTGGTGTAGTACTGGGCTATGGGTGTCTGGATACCGGTCAGTGACCCCCACTTACCAAAGAGTGGGGTACAACACCTCTGACTGGGGTGCAGTACCTCTGTGGTGGCTGGAGCCGCAGGGGTGACACATTCCCCCTCTTAAACTCAGCACATTCTCGGGCTGGAACAAATAAAAATAACTGGTGTTAAGACATGCAAAATTTTTAGAATGCAATCAACAATATTAATAGTCAACCAAGTAACTTTTCTTCCCTTTTTGGGAGGAATTAATACTTAAATGTTGCAAAATATAAACAGGTAAAAAAAAATGTATAGAGAGTATAATAGTATAAACAACTTTGTACAAGGAGCTATGAAAGGTCCAGTGCGATCCCTATCATGGTGTCCGTCACACTGTCCTACATGCAAAGATGGCAGGGGAACCGCTTAACATAACCCCCAGATGAGTCCTTGGCGGGCTGCAGGACATTGATGGTCTTCATGCTGGACCACTAATTCGGCCACGTCAAACAGGTTTTTGTTCTGTGGTCAAGTTCTTATGCTGGCTATAAAACCAACATGGAGCACAACATGTTGCTAAATATATACAAGAAAGTTTGGGTTGCGCATAGTCCACAGCCTCACAGTCTTTAGGTTAACCAAAATCTACACATGATTCCTGCCCTAAACTAAAGCACACATTCTTCAAACAGGCACACTTTAACTTTTACTAAGCACATTCTAAACATACATCCTTTTTACAAGCACACACTTACTAACTAAACAAATGCACAACCTAGCCGAGTCAACTTTGGTTTCAACTATTTACAAGACTAGATCTTTTGATTACCACAGATTAGAATGTGGCTTTCTCCTTTGCCAGGGTAGCACTTCCCTATCTGAGCTGTATACGCTCTTCTGGAGTCCTTGGGGTCTACCGATGCTAGCTTGCACAGACTGGTCACATGCTGCTGCCAGGATCACTTGTAGGGGCTCCGTTTGGGCAGCCACCACCGTGTTTCTTATTACCACCATACAAAACAAAGTATTCACTGATCTCAGGGAGACCAGTTCAAGAAAACACTGTGGGCAGCCGAAACAGCTGTCTGTGGATGGATACCTGGCCTTGGTATTCCCTTGTCATATCTTTAAGCTTGTAAAGAGCTGGATATTGACTCAAAGGGCCACTTAATATGGTGGTTATCATGGCTAGGTCCTTCACTAGAGGAAGATCTGGCTAGTCCTGTGTTGAGACTCCTAAACGAGGCTCCACAGACTCTATTTGCATATTCAAAATTCCCAGGGGGCAATGGGCCTAGGAATTCACTGTGTTGAGCGCTTTAGCCAGCTGCCCGCAGTGTTTTCTTGAACTGGTCTCCCTGAGATCAGTGAATACTTTGTTTTGTTGGTCTACTAGGCATTGCTCCCACCTAGCCAGAATCCTACTCCAGATTGAAGAGGAGCAACACCCCAAAATAGCTGTCTGTGGATGGATACCTGGCCTTGGTATTCCCTTGTCATATCTTTAAGCTTGTAAAGAGCTGGATATTGACTCAAAGGGCCACTTAATATGGTGGTTATCATGGCTAGGTCCTTCACTAGAGGAAGATCTGGCTAGTCCTGTGTTGAGACTCCTAAACGAGGCTCCACAGACTCTATTTGCATATTCATTATTACCACCATGGCATAGCAAAGTGTGCATAGCTGCGTCCCGGGTCTTGGGTGCAGTCTGGATGGTGGCTACAGGTCTTGGCTCTCTCATGGGTGTGAGCTTTGGCTGCTGCTGGGACACTAACACTGGCATAGCTACTGGCTTCGACACCTGGGGCTCTGCTGGTGTTGAAGATGGCGCCCCCTCTCGTATGATGTTGACATCAAGTGCATACCACTCCCGCTCGCCCAGGTGCTGGGTGAAGGTGACACGATCACTGGGGTGTAAGTCGCATTCGGGATGGCCCTCCGGCAGGTGGGATTCCACGTCCTGCCGGGTCGAAAACAGTTCTTTGGCCTTCCCTTGCTCTCTCAGGAATTCCCAGCCCTTCTTCAAGTTGAACCGGACTACTGTGCCCATGAATATTGACCCTCTGTCTGCGTCCCTGGACTTGCAAACTCGCTGTTTAGCCTGCAGGTTCCGCTCCTCCAAGGCCAGTTTTTGAGCACACCTCTTCTGCTCTCAGGCCTCCTGCTGGGCTTCTCCAGAGAAGCCCATTAGTTTATCACTCTTGTTGACCTATTTAAAAACCACAGGCTCTGCGCTTATCCCCTCAGGTGCTGGCTCAGGGGTGAGTGGAACCGCCAACCTATTTCTGTGAAGCGGTCCCAGGGCAGATCTTTAAAGGGATCCTGTCACCTCCAGAACACCTCCTAAGCTACAAAAACATGTCCGTGCCGCATCCCATCACTAATCTCACACTCATTTTGTCTCCTAAAGCATCCTGTGAAAGTGCATAAAAATATTTTAATACTCACTCATTAGTGATTATAATTATCAGGGGCTATATTCTTCCACCAGGGCATGTTGTTTTGCAGCTCCAGGATCCACCCTCTCTCTGTCTGTGCTGCTGTGATGTGAAGCTGAAGGCAGGACTAATGATTTGCATTCTGTGAGTGATAGAGAGAGGCGAGGGCAATGCCTGCACAAGCAGAGCAAACAGACAGAGAGATATTGATCCTTGAGCCTGCAAAACAGCCCGCCCTGGTGACTAAAGAATATAGCCCCTACTAATTATAATCCCTAATGAGTAAGTATTAAAACGTTTTTATGCACGTTCACAGGATGATTTTAGGAGACAAAAGGAGTGTGAGATTAGTGATGGGATGCTGCAGGGACATGTTTTGGTAGCTTAGGAGGCGTTCTAGAGGTGACAGGATCCCTTTAAACACCTGGCTGGGTGCGAGGGTAGTCGGGGTATCTAGGGGTCCTGCCAGGGTCTTATCAGCTACTGGTGGAGTGTTGGTACCTTCTACTGTTGCTGGCTCTTTGACGCTGACATCGTCCTCCTCCGGGGCTGGTGACAGGGGTCTTGACTGCATCCACCTCTGGGTCATCCTGTCCAGTAGGGCGTCCTTCCAGGCCTCTACCGCCAATACCTGGGCTCCCCTCAGCTACTGGCCCAGGTTCTCCACCACGCCTTGCAGGAAACCCTGGTCTAAGATTGACAGTTGCTAAAGGCCTTCCTCCAGTACTCTGGGGTGGTCCTCATTCTCCTCCCTGCACTACCAGGCCCTCCGGTCACCTCTCTCCATGGGGCCTTCCAGGTTCTGTGCTTCCATCTTGCTTCTCAGTTAGTCTTGCTTCTGGTCTCCTGCTCCCTTCTTTGGGCTGTTCCCTCTCTTGGTGTCATTGGCCACACCAAGGGATGGGTCTCTCCGCTGACTGACAAGTCCCGCTGCACCGAATTTCCTTTGGTGGGCGGGTATGGCTTTCCACGTCATTTGGCAACCCAGAGCATGAAGGGAGGCTGCACCACTCCCTCCTTGTAAGTCATGGCACCTTTTCTTTTTAACCGGGATCTGTTCAAAGTTCTTAAACACTGTCCTTAGGTGCACAAGACCCATTTTAACGGGCCAGTGATCTTGTTCATGATGTCACTTTGACTCGCCCCGTGTGGACCATGTGGTACTCGGAGCCCGGCTAGTGCACTTTGCTGGGGATGTCATGGCGGTGTGACCTGGTCCGTGGCCCTGGAGTGGTCATTCAAAAGGGAAAGGGGATTTTTTTTGGTCAGCGGTGATGAAGGAAGGTGTCTTTAGGGAGAGGAATACCAGACTTGGGGATAATTGTTCACGTGACGCGACCTGCAAGTGTGGCTAATGATGGCCACCACTGCTACATAGTTCCTCTGGGGTTGATGGCCACACAACTTAGTTCGAAAGCCCTAAACAGGTAGGGATGACCCCCAGGGCAGCAGATGTTACTTAGTGAGTTGGTGCTGATGTTACAACACAGGGGTGCAGCAAGAAAGTCACAGACACAGAGGGGTGCAATCTCAAGATGTTTACTCACAGCTTTGTTGTTTCTGGTTACAGCAGTGGCCACCGTTGCAACAGCCCGCAGAGCGCTGAGTTCTTGCAGGTGGTGAAAGGGATCCAGCTAACTCCCGGATAACTTGGTGGTCCTTAACCGGTTCCCCATTCTGTTACTATCCTTTTACGGTCTACTCTTCTTCTGAGCTTGCTTCGCCCTCCTACCCTGCGCTTCGCTCACACAGTTCCCCAAGCCAGTGGCTGTGGGGCTTCGTGGGGTTTCTCAGGAGCCAGTCCCTGACTCTATGTGGCCACCTTTTCGGTGAATGTGCGTAGTTTCGACTGTGGCACTTGGAGGTACCGCAGCCTCTGGGTTGCTAGCTGAGCCTGATCTTCTCCACTAGTTTACAGCTTGGTCCCTCTACACTGCGGCCTGGTCCCTCAACACGGTCTCAGTCAGATTCGATACGGGTGCCCTGGGTGGATTGCTCACTACCCAGTCCTCTGGGACCCCTTCTGTCTTCTGGAGCACCCTCTCTCTTTCTCTCAGCTCCTCTATCCAGTCTTGCCTCTCTTCAGTCTTAGGATGAGCTCCCACCAGATACAGTCCTCGGGACATCTCATTCTAGTTGTTGTCTCTCTCTAACAGGCACTCTGTCCCTCACATAGTCCTTCAGCTCTTGCCAGCTACCCACTAATTGTCTTCTAGATCTTTCCCTTGTCCTTTTATTCTGCCTGTCACATGTCCTGCGTCACTAACATGTGTGCTCCCTAGCTTCACTCCCTCCTGGGTGCTCCCCTAACTCTGCTCTCCACCCATCACTTCTACTTTGGTTCCTCCTCTCCAGACAGGATTAGCAACTGTGCACTCCCATAGGAGCAATCTCACCCTAACCCTGACCTGGAGTGGTGTAGTGATGTACTATGGGTGTCTGGATACCGGTCAGTGACCCCCACTTACCCGAGGTTGGGGTACTACATCTCTGGCTGGGTTTCAGTACCTCTGTGGCGACTGGATGCACAGGGGAGCCACAGAAGCACTGCTTTCGGCTATCTTTTCAGTTATCTATACGGTGTGAAGCAGCAGGATGCATTTGCAATCTGTGTCTTCATTCAGCTGTCTCATGGCCAAGGGAGAACTAAGGAAGTGTCTTTCCCCAATGGCAATTGGTGCATATCTCAGAAGTGGAATCAACCTTGATCCACAAGCCAATGGATAGGTGATAACTTGGTCAGACTATCTAAAGATGTAAGAGACAAAAAGGTGCATAGGGTCTTATCATTATAAAAAGGAGGGTGCAAGCCCATTGAAAGTGCTCACCTGATCTGGTTGTGTGACCCACAACCAGTTTTTGTGTTTGTACAGCTGCTGATGGATCCACACTTCCATGTGCAATGTGGCATATAAATGTAACTAAAAGACGGTGCTCCGATGATCCGCACTGCTGTAAGGAAACCAGGACTGCACAGGTCTGATGCAATGATGTGTTTTTATTTCTGATGCGTTTTGGAGCACACTCTTCTCCTTCTTCAGGGATACAAACACAATAATTGGTGGATATCTCAGAAGTGGAATCAACCTTTATCCACAACCAAATTGATAGGTGATAACTTGGTCAGACTGGGATTACCCTTGAAAACACTATGTGTCACAATAACAGAAAATTGTGAAAATAAAAATGGCACTAGTGCATCTAAACATTAATATATTTTTATCAGACAAGTGAAAAAGTTGTAAAATATCTCATGTGGGGAATTATGCATCTACATCACCTTTCAGCAGCTTGCAGCTCCTTTATTCATAGTTGTACGCTCTAGATACATGTCCCATAACCAAAATGTCTACAAAATAGCAATGGGTAAAGCAATAGGCCTCCTTTCATAGAGTATAGAGTCTTGTATAGAAAACTTAATGGGAGTAAAGTATCTCACAGAACAAAAGAAACTCGCAAGCACAAATTATCCACCCTAGTACCTCCATAATCATTTAATCTTCTTAAGGAAAATGACTACTTTACACACAATTCCTCAAGGGTGTCTCACTGTCTGCTACATTCTGCTCCACATTGATCATGGGTAAACACCCAGAAGAAGGCTGTCTGTAAATGAGTTGTTGACTTATTCTTAATGCATGTCTAATTAAAGTGTTGGGCATTGACTTATAGGTTTAATTTACCTATATCTCCTCCATAGTTGTTGTGACATTGATTCTTTTATTTTCTGAAAAAGAAAATTTACATAATTCTGTCCATAGAGCATTGCCTGTAAGACTCCACACTGAGCTTGTCAATTTATGTTGCCTCAATAATGTTACAATCCGCCACCCAGGCTCTTACACTGATACAGGTCAAATACCCAGAAACATACAGTAAGTGAGTGTTTGTTTGGAATTTATTGTTGGTCATGGTCAAGGCTTGTAAAAATGTGAGACATTAAGATATGGGATAGCTTCCTCTTCAAGGTGATATCAAAGAGGTAGGATAAATAGGAATGGAAGAGATAACCAGAAAAAAGTAACGATGAAGGTGAATTAATTTGCAACTTGAATGGATTTATTCATAAAACATATTTTTAATTTTTTGTTTTTTTTTTCAGGAAAAATTATAACCTCCATTACTTTCATGTGTGTTTATATTTCTTCTGCTTAGAGATTAGCCTTTATAAATGTTTATTACAATGACCTATTTAATTGCTAATTTAGCATGTATCCTTTTGAAGTTCTGTAAATATCCTGCATGCTCAAACCTAAAAGATGGAATATGTGGTTTTATCTATCTTCATGTGATGTTTCTGAACCTTACTCTTGACCCTTAATAAGAATCTGTAGCTGTAACAAAAAAAGAGTGCAAAAAAATTTAAGGACAATGCTAGTAAACTGTCTTTGTCTTAGGCTGGCTTCACACTTGCGCTCCCCGCTGCAGCGTATTGCGGCGGGGAAGCGCAAGCTGAGCGCAGGAACCGCGCGTCCCTATGCTTAACATGGGGACGCAAGTGCCTGCGCTCGGGTGCAGATGGCAGTGAGCGCCCATTGACGGCAATATGTGATTAGTGCGCATGCGGATGCTTGCGCACAAATCACACAGTCTCGTCCAGACCAGGAACGCGACATGTCGAGATCAGTGTGCGGTCAAGAGCGTGTGATTTGTGTGCAGGCATCCACCTGCGTACAAATCATACATTGCAGTGAATGGGTGCGCACAGAGCACAGGCACCTGCGTCCCCTTGTTAAACATAGGGACTTGCGGTGCCTGTGCTCAGCTTGCAGATCCCCTCTGCATGAAGCTGCGGAGGGGTCCGCAAGTGTGAAACCTGCCTTAGGTCTCCACTTAGTAGTACTGTACCACAATAGTGTCATCATCTCTCTAAACTGATTAATAATAATTAGGCTTTGTTGAAAAGCAGATGACAAGTGAGTTACAAAAAGCAGGCCATTGTCTTTTCCATTTTTTTATAGTAACATAAAAATAAACAATAACAATGCAATAACAAAATAAAGGATTAAAAACTATTAAATCAAACTTTTTACTTATTTGTGCCTAACAGCAAGTCATAACATTTCTAAACCTTATTTTCGTACTTTTTGCATTGCACAGGCAGATTTTGAGGCATTTTACAGATGTTTGAAGTTTTAAAAATCCTGGATCACAATAGCAGATTTTTTATTTACAGTACATCTGCAGGAAATCTACAGTATTTTGCAGATTATAACATACACCCCAAATTAAGAGGAAGAAATTAGGGGAAAAAAGAATATTTATTTATTAAAAAAAAAAGGGATCGGTTGAGCTGGGGCAAAGGAGGCAGAGTCTTTGCTGCATGGAATTGGCAGCAGAACAGTGAGGCAATACTTCAGACCCTTGGAGCAAGGGGTGTGCTGGCAGTTCCTCACCAGGGACCATTCATCTCCCAGCAGTAGAACACAATGGAAAAAAGGCTGCAGAGGCAGCAAAGACACAGATTAAGATCTCAGAGAGCCGCTATCTCTCTCTGCACATGAACTGCCTCCACAGCTATTTTCGTGAAGTCAATTGTGTGGGAAGCTGTGCATGCTCAGATTGAGATCTTTGCTCCCTGAGATCTTAATCTGCACCTTTGCTGTCTCTGCAACCATTTTCCCAGTTGTCTATTGCGTATTAACGTACTGTCACATGCTTCAACGTTGTAACGATGTCGGCAACGTTCTCGGGTGTGCGCGGTCATGGCCAACATCGTTGATGAGATGTCCCATGTATAGATATCGTGGACAACTCAGCAACGATGTAATGAGCAAAGATTGTTTGCAAACACCGCAAACGATCCCTGCTCACTTCTGTGAATGGGCGAAGTCGGTCGTGACAACACTATTGCAGTGTCACACCGAACGATGCCGCAGGTTGCTTAAGTTGAAGTTGATAGGTTTACCTGCATGCAGGAAAACTTGTCAACTCTGACTTGAACAACCATCGTTGTTGAATCGTGCGTTTACATGCAACGACGCAACAACAATGTTGTTTCAACATCGTTCCTGACCACTTTTGAACGATGTCGGGAAAGATGTTGAATCGTGAAACGGGGCCTTTACTTTGCATTTTAGAATCCAAAATGTATGGTACATATCATGTTGAATCTTCACAATACTAGGTGCAGTTTTGCATGTTTCACTGTGTCTGATATAGCTTTTTCCTTGTTCCTTAACTTACCTTTTGACTCTTCTTCTGTACCATATTGCAGCTAGCGATGAACTGCAAAAAAGACTTGACCTATTGACAAATATGCAATTGTTTTGGAATGATCTTTTTCTTAATTACCTACGTAGTCAGAAGGTATTTTCTCTAAATTAACAGTGTGTAATATAATAGTACTTATTGTATTTTCAAGTACTTTTCCTTTTCTGTAGGCTTCTTCATAGCCAAATGTTTGTCCTCTTCCTTTCTTGATTCACTGTAAACATGTTTGATTTTCGGATCTTAATTTCTATTGGGGACAACTGTTCACTTATCTTCCTAAAATACCTTACATTGTGTTGCATACTGTTTCCACATTAGCTTTTTGAACCTTTTAAGAAATCTGTTAGCAAATGTTTAGTACATTTCCAAAACCATCTTCTGCATCAGAAAGTCACAATGAAAGACCCCTTTTTAAATTCATGAATATTTTGTATCCATCAACAGGTGACACAAGAGATTATAAATGGCGGACCTACGTATGACTAACTAAGAATATGACCTAAAAGACATTTAAAGTGAACTGTATTATATATATTTATATTTACAGGTTTACGAGCCTTAAGACATTTTGCTAAGTTTCATGGTTTTCACTAATGGGGCATGAATATGTAGGATCTCCAGGAGCATGTGTTTAGGCTCTTTTACATTGTTATCCTTTAAGAAATGGTCACTAGGTAAAGACAATAGAAAGTTGCATAAAATAAGGAAGTCCATATCTCTAGGTCTGGTTTACAAAAAAAAACAAAAACAAAGAAAGCATAATTCTCGGGGCATCAGGAATAAAAAAAAGCAAAAAAAAAATTGTCACTTTTTTTATGTTTTCAGGTTTGGAGATCCGGTGCTTTAAATATGCAAAGCACTGCAGGGAGCATCACTGTGGTTGGGTACTATTGGGGCGTGGGCCAGTGCGAATCAATTATAGTGTATCATCAGCTCGCGCTGGGATTAAAAGCAAAGTTATTGGGTGTAGTGTGTCAAAAATTAATTTAAAAAAATGCACCCCCTCCCCCAGAAGTGTGAGTGGAGAGCTGAACTGCCAATCAGTAACTTCCATTTAGGTTTGGGTCAAATTCAGGGTCTCAAAAAGTGTGCCAAAACGTTTGGCTGCACCGTCTGATCCCATGCTTCAAAATGTTTCCTCATCTCTATTAACAAACTTAAAGGGAATCAGTCTCCAGGTTTTTGCTAACTCATTTGGAGCAGCATGATTTAAAGAAAGAGACTCTAAATCCAATGATGCATCTCTTAGATTACTGGCTGTAGCAGTTCTGACACAATCAAGGGTTTTAGTTTTAGCCATGCAGCACAGCTGAGAAAGCTTCTCTGCCTACACCAGGCTTTCAGCATACATTTCTATAGACAATAAGAAGCTGCTAATCACAGAAGAGGTGGGGACAGACCTGAGTTTTTGCCCTGCAGTGTCCAACTAATGATAAAGCTGCAGAAGCTTAAATTAACAAAAAAGTAAACAAAAATACAATCTTTGGTAAGAGATGCTTGGCAGAGGTCTCTGTGTTAGCCATTACAGCATGCTGTCGTCAGATTACATAGTAAACATTTGCTGACAGATTCACTTTAAATCTTTTGATTGACACCTAACAAGGCAGCTGCACAGAACGTATAGGGGAAAGTGAACTGAAATCTTGAGACAAGTCTCTGAAATAAAAACAAAACCTAGCAATTAACATTTTATTTAAAGCCTAATGATTTCTTTTACGGTGTGAAAAAATAGTCTCCATATGTTGCCTAAAGAAATAAAAAGACATGCGGTGGCACAGTATGTGCCCACAGATTCCTATGAGCTCTGGCATTTAACAGTTTGATTGCCCGTACTCATCGGTGACAGGTCATCTTTAACTACTGATCAGTTCTGCTCTACACTTCATAAACACATTCAATGATTTGCCTGACCTTTCGAATGGCAAACTTTGCTCAGATGCTAAACAACCTTTTTATTCAGGTTCAATATTGTGCGATGAACATCCGATAAAAAGTTAATGCATTTTGAAAATCACATGTTTTTCTCCCCTTTAGACATTTCTTATTTTTTTCTTCAATCTGTATGGAATTTTGAAAAGCTTTACAAATTTAAAATGAAAAAAAAAAATGTGTCCATGAAGAGCGTATTCATCGGTTGTGTTGACAGCAAGCCTTCTGGATATACACCACACTCCCTTTCAATTCATTGAATTCCATTTTATTAACATGTACTGTTGGGATCCCGTTCCTTGGGGTAAAAATTAACTGAATTACATACTCTGGTGTGTTAGTTGAGCTTAGTTCATTAAATCCATTTCTGCAAGCGTTTCATAATTGTGTCAGAGGTTTAGTGTATAAAATCCAGGATGCAAAAATAAAACATGTCAGATTTACATATTATTATAAAGGAAATAGCATTGATGTAAAGCGGAGCACTTAACATAACATGGCTAAAATGCAAAAAAAAAAAATGCTTTGCAAATATTCTGAAGGTGAGCAATTCTAAACGTCAGAGAAATTGCTAAGTGCAATAATGACAGACGGCTATAAAATATTTCAAACATACATCATGTTTGGGGGACTCCATTAACCGCTGTTAATATTGCGGTCTAAATTTTTTAATACCTAATCTAAGTTTAATACAGTCACTAAAAGCTAAACATCTTTTAACTTCTAGAATAAAAGTATCTGCTGTGCAGGCAATATAAATATATTGAAAGAAATGTAGGTCAGGGCAACAGGCAGCCAAGTAATATTATAGCTATTTGTACAAACATTCTAAGCTGTATAAAGCCATAACGTATAACGAAAATGCTTAAAATCTATAGGAATGTATAATTAACCTTTTGCTCTGTGAGCTTATTCTTGGTACAGAAATATAACACATTGATCAAAGTGTTCAAAATCCACCATAATATAAGGATATAGTGTTCCACCAAGCTTGGAGTACGACTACGGTAAGTATTTTTCACTTACTGGTTATTGGTTACAGTGACCTTTCGTGATAATGATTCTGCACAAAGCAGATTAATTAGTTCTGTGCAATGAAAATCACACGTCAGAATATTTATTGATCTTTTTTTTGTCTACTTGTAGATATAACTAATGTATCATTTATACAAAAAATCTTACGCGCCTGCAAGGAGACAATTTTTAGAAAGAACTCTTGTTTAGGAGAGCACAGGATATTCTGTTCATATTAAATTTCTAAGTCTAGCACCAACGAAAAGCATTGAAGAAACACCGGCTGAGTTGAGATGAGTAAACCAAATGGGTTCCCTTTGAATTTCATACAAATTTATATTCAACAGGGACCAACGTTTTGCAGTTTGCTTTGCTAGTTTCCTGACTGCTCCCATTTTGCTTGTTTTAAGACTGAGAAGTGGCCCTTACATGTCCCGCTATCTCAAGTCCCCATCCTGGTCTTTGGTAACACCCTCTGTTAGGACTTTGGATCTCTACTGACTTTCTGTACATTTTGCCCCTTTTTAAAATGGTGTTCGCTGCTTCACCCTTGATCATGTGATCCTCCCCTCTGACTTTATAAACTTCAGCCTACCATTCATATACGCTTGAGTATTCAATTTGAATCCCTAGATTTCAGTGCAGTACCAGTCTGTTCCACCTCCCGTTGATACTGTACTGTACTTCATTTGATACTGAATGATACTTGGAGGTCTCCTTGACCGTGGGTCTCCTCCTGGACTCCTTAACCCTAGAACACATACCTGGGGCCTCACAAGCCTGCTAGGTTACTTGTTTTCTATTTTCTGCAGGATTACTTTAGTTAGAATTTTTAAACTCTAGGTATTCCTCAGGTATATAGTTGTTAGTAATTTCCAGTTGTTCATATATTTTTATGTTATAGGCATTTCGGTAAAACAACTCTTTTCTGGGACTACCCCATATTCACATACTTGGGACCTTTTAGGCCTGTACTTGGTTTACATATGATCCTCAGTCTTTTTGTCTGTACTGTTGCTGGGGAACACTTTGTCTTTATTACTCAGTCTTTATGACTCTGCTGTTGCTGGGAAGAGTGTGGATTCTGCCTGACTACATGGTCATGTGATTTTGGGGTGGAGGCTCCCTCACAAAGTCATGCGTCTCAGGTCAATGAACACACAGGAACAGGAGGACAGACAACATCCTGTTCATTGTGTGCTACTTGCTGAAGAGACTTTGGAGGAAAGAGTCAGCTTTCTTATTTCTGGAAAAAGAAACTTTCTGAGCTTCTTGCTGTACTTAACTATATTTGCCACGTGTTATAATTCTAGACTTGTTTACCTTAAAACTTTGGTTTCAGTGTGTAGTATGTGCTCCCATTTGAAAGTAGATCCTTGAGTACATCATATTACACCCTCCATTCCTGTGGCTATAGTGTTCTCTACCATATTAACTCTTCAGCACCTCCAGGGCTGACTGCTATGTAATAAATGGGTTCCTCCATTCTGAAAACATATGACAAACTTCAGAAGCTATGAAAAAAACAGACTGATTATTACTTATCTTGCCTAGGTGCAGCATCATCTCTCCATCACAGCCCTTATCACTGTTGTCAGCAGAGCTAATCTCATAAACTGAAAAGAAACTAATGAGGAAGCTCTGAAACTTTGCTTGTAAGGATGGCATGAGCCGCTAAGCTTATTGATTCGTTTCAATGCAGTAGACCTGGCTCCAGCCGTGCTGACAATCAAAAGACAGCTCCGTACCAAAGGAAAGTAATAAATGGGGTTATACACTATTAGAACAACCCCTTCTGTTTCCACATGATTCACTTAGGTGTTAAAAAAAGCCTATACTAATCTCCAGTGTTTGCAATGTTCCAGTGGTGTCAGTAATTGTGTTCATGGGGCTCACATGACATTGTGATGTCACACAAGCCCAACATCCAATCACCATCAGCTTTCTTCTCCCCACCTTCAGGCACAAGAGCAATCAACAGGAAGTAAATGCCATCCACAGTGCTCACTTCTTGATGAGTAATTAATTTGCCCGAAGGCATCACAATGTCATCTGAGCCCCATAAACACAATTACTGACTCCAAAGGAACGGTGCCAGCAGAAGTGGTGAGTAAAGGCTTTTTTATTTTGTCTGGTGGAAACATATGGAAACAGAATGTGCTGTCCTAGTACTGGACAACTCGTTTAATACCCAATTTCTCTTATAGCTACTGCAGCGTATGAGAGTTTTTTGAAAACCAAAACCCCTTTAAGCAGCAGCATAACATCATGACATTGTAGGACAACGTACATCATGACATGTGAGGTCTGGAAAGTGTTGGAGACACTAACAAAAGAAGAGGAGACAAGCTGGAAGACAAGATTGAATTCAAAAGGAAGGAATGAGCAAACCATCAGGATACTTGCTGAGGAGCTGCAGAGCTACAATAAGTGAGGAGCAAGGTGAGTAGAATATCTTTTCTTTTAGCACCTCTGGACTCCGGATAGCCCAGCAACATTATGATTCTTTTTGAACTAATCTCATGGAAGTAAAATCACACATGTGAATTTGAATGTGACTTCAGGCTTCCACATTCTGACATTACATAGCATTGACCATTTTGCTCCCTTTCTAAGGGTGTTTTCACATAACGATTTTTTCCCTGTCTGTGGGATTCTACTTTTTGTAGTATCCCATGGACAGGAAAGGACACCACAGGGGGTGACCTATTCTTTGTCGGGTCCGTGATTATCACGGATCCGGACACAGTGAGGCACTTTCACTTCTGGAATGTATAATATACATTGCAGAAGTGAAATATAAGTGAAATATAATAAGGAGTTAAAAATAAAAACTCACTATGCTCACCTATCCTCGATCCACCGCTGCCTCCCAGCAAGGTCTGTGTGCTTATAGGACCTGTGATGATGTCACAGAATGTCATCAGGTCACATTACCGCAGTTACTGCGGTCATGTGACGCGGTAACTGTGGTCATGTGACCTGATGACACTCTGTGACATCATCACAGGTCCTGTAAGCACACAGACCTTGCTGGGAGGCAGCAGTGGATCGAAGATACGTGAGCATAGTGAGTTTTTATTTTTAACTCTTTAACTTAATTACACTTCTGCAATGTATATCATACATTGCAGAAGTGTAATTAGAAAGGTTGGAGCAATTTTAGTGTACTGAGCATGATCTGTACACTAAAATCGGGTCCGTGGAACGATCAGCTGTTTCTTCGGACCCGCGCTCATAGGCCCCATGTCAAAGGACATGGATCGAATCGGATTTGGCCTAATTGCCATCCAATTTTGTGGGATCCGATTTTTTTTCTGAGCCCAAAATCAGAGCAGTCTCCGATTTTGGTCCAGCAAAAAATCGGACTCAAATCGGATCCCACAAAATCAGATGCCAATTAGGCCAAATCCGATCCGACCCCCATAGTATAACATGGGGGCCAAATCGGATCCGTGGCTATCTGTTTTACAACAGACAGCCACAGATGCACAAAAATCGTGATGTGAAAGGGGCCTAAGACTAAACTAGTATTTGTAAAAAGGTGGAATGAGACAAGGGTACACAATAGAGTTTATCTGTGGATATGAAGCTTACAAGCTAACCATTGTGTCGCTCACCTGAATGGGTTGTGAGATAATCACAACCACTATAATTGCATGTGATATCCTTGGATATCCAGTAACCAATGGCTTGCAACAGTCCATTGATCGATAATAAGCCAGGAAAGACGAGAGCAGGAACGGGGTGTTTTTACTACCCTACCATTTAAGATCCATTCAATAAAATTGATAAATTAAAATTATATTTTGATCTATAATTCAATGCGTCTCTGGGTCTCAGTTGTCCCTTCTTCAGGAAAATCACAAGATGTTCATCTGAAACTCATGCCAGCAGGGTTATAAATAGACCAGTGTTACTTTACCAGGATGTGTCTCAGATGTAAATCTTGTGATTTTCCTTAAGAAGGGGCAACTGAGGTCCTAAAATGCATAGAAATATAGATCACAATACAAGTTTAATTTATTGGTTTTATTGAATGGATTTTAAACGGTAGCACGATAAAAACACCCTGTTCTTGTTCTTGTTTTTCCTGGATTCTAAGACTGAACTAGAGAATAAATGGCAAATATCAATATATGAGCTGCAAGTACCAGAATTCAGGATGCAAACAGAAAAATGTCAGCACTCACTAATAGTGAAAACTGTTTTCTTTCTCCAGAAAAGTTGCAACATTTTAGTACCAGACTGAGCCTTTTTTAAGCTTTGTCAGCATCTGAAAGATTCCTGCTGGGTCTAAATCTCTGCAATTCTTTTTCACACTATTCAGAAGTGCTGATGTTATGTGTTTGAAAATCTTTGAGTATTATTGTAGGGTCAAAGGCTCCATGGCTTCTATCTATTAAGCATATCAATGCATAGTGCTATTTATTGTTGTATTGCAGTCTATATCAGTCAAAGATCAATTTATACACAAAAGTGTAGACAACTTTGGTTTTTCACTTGCATTTCTTAAGGCCCAGTCACACATAACGACGCACCAGCGATCCCTTTTACGATAACGATGTGCAGAGATCGCTGGTGCGTCATTTTTCACATCGCTGGTAAGATGTCAAACAGGTATCTCACCAGCGATGTGAAAAACGACGCACTAGTAATCCAGAGTTATACCGAGGTCGTTGGGAATTGTCACTCCATAGCGTAGCATTGAGATCGTTGGTCATTGGCCCTGTCAAACACAGCGATGTAGCATTCCCAGCGGGAGCACAATGACATAGAAATGGTCCAGAGCAGTGTGTAACGATCAACGATCTCTCCGCAGGGGCCAGATCGTTGGTGTGTGTCACACATAATGAGATCACAAAGGGGATCGTTGCTGCATCACAAAATCTGTGACGCAACAACGATCTCGTTAGCGATATTGTTATGTGTGACAGGGCCTTTACCCTGTGTTACTATGTAGCAAGTTTAGAACTTTTTTTCTTCTTTTTAACATATTTTACTATTGTGTAGTGCATACAGTCAATTTGGCCCATATATTGTATTTATATTTTCACAAATGATTGAATATCCTCACATTTCTTAAAGAAGATTAAATCATCAATTCTAATCAAATCAAATTTGTTAAGATTTTTCCAAAATGTTCGGATACTAGCAAATTGGAACCTTTGGAATTTGAATGGCATGAATGCAGCAAAATTAATATCATATTACTGGATCTGAAGAAAAATGGTCACAAAAAAAGAATGAAATACCTTGTTCTTTGTGCCCCTCATTGATCTTTTCAGCTGTAACTTCCTACTAGTACTCTCTTTGCTTCTTAAGGCACCAGAGTTGGCTCAGGTATTTCCTTCGCTCTTCACCAGAATTGCTGGTCCAATTGTATGTTATAACATCATGACATCATAGCATGGGTCAAAGCACAAGGTTATGTGGGGGCCATTAAGGCCTAGTAGGTATGGGAAGCATTGACAAAGAGTACAAAGAAGACCAGAGATGGTGACTGATAAAGAAAGTGGAGGAGGTAAGATAAATATGATACTTAAATGTATTTTAACCACATACCAGCCAATCAGTTAAACCTTTTAATGATTTATGACATACTGTAAATCATAAGCCATATCTCCTCTCTGCCTTTTCATGCAGAGTTGCACGCAGAGCTCACATCTTTGTTATCAGATGATGGCTGAATTATACAAGGCTGGTGTCACATAGCGTATTTTTTCCTGTTCGTGGGATCCTACTTTTTGCAGGACCCCACGGACAGGAATGGACACCACAGAAGGTGACCTATTTCTGTGTCAAGGGCCGTGATTATCATGGATCCGGACACAGAAAGAGATGACAGGAGGCAGCGGGGCACTTTCACTTCTGCAATGTATATACAGACATTGCGGAAGGGAAATTTAGTAAAAGAAAGGATTAAAAATTAAAAAAATGTATGCTCACCTTCCAGCGAGTCCTCTGACGCCGCCAGCAAGCTCCGGATGCTTAGAGGACCTTCAGTTACATCACAACCCAGCAGTGTCATCAGGTCACATGACCGCAGTTACCTCGGTAAGGAGCAATTTTAGTGTACTGAGCATGCTCAGTACACTAAAATCGGGTCCGAGGAATGATCAGCTGTTTCCTCGGACCCGTGCTCCATAGGCCACCATGTTAACGGCCACGGATTGGGTCGGATCCAATTCGGTCCAATCTGGTCGGCTGTGCCCAAAATCGGAGCAGTCTTCGTACACAAATCAGATCCGACAAAATCTGATGGCAATTAGGCCAAATCCGATCCGATCCGTGGCCTATAGGGATACATGGGGGTCAAATCAGATCTGTGGCTGTCTGTTTTACAACGGACAGCCAAGGATCCAAGAATACACAATGTGAAAGCAGCGTAACAGCCGAGGTTGGAGCATAGCTCCACTTATGGCTGTTTACCTAGTAAATTATGCTGTCAATGTCTCGAAGTTGCATTCAATGTGTGCCAGCAGGAAGACGTGCAGCTCTAAGTACTCATAGGTGATCACACAATGCCAATGTGTTGTCATGACAATCAGAGTTCTGCTGAAGACTGCTGTGTCTGTCATTACAGTACTCCTGTGAAAACCAGCTCATGTCTGGCAGTCATAGGAGTCTGTGATTTCTGCTATATACAGCAATAATGTGGCATTGCTGTATATAGCCCAAGCAATCGGACCATCACAGCATCAAATACTCTAAGAGGGCTATTAGATAGAATGAAACGTAGAAAAAAATGTTTTAAAAAAATATAAAAAACTAAAATAAAATATATAACGTAATAGTTAAAATCACTTCTCCTTTAACAACATTTAAAATGAAGAAATAATAAAACAAAAATTAAAACACACATATTTGGTATCACCACATGCAAAATGTCTGACCTATCAAAATACAAAATACATTAATCTGATTTGTAAACAGTGTGCTAATAAAAAAAAAATCACCAAAACTGCAGTTTTTTGGCTTCCCCAAAAAAAGAATGTAATAACAGATGATCAATTGTGATGAGCGAGCACTAAAATGCTCGGGTGCTCGGTGCTCTGGCCGAGCATCTCAAGATACTCGAGTACTCGGCCGAGCACCGAGCCTAATGTAAGTCAATGAGTGACAGGCTCCACCCACAGACTTCCTTTTATAAAACGAGTATTGCTGGGAAAGGGCGGGAGGGTGGGCTTTTTGAAATCGCTGCAACATACAACACCTTGCTGTGGCCCCCAGAGGGATCCTAACAATGAATTTGCTCTCTGTGAGGTGCCAGCTCACTGTGTGCACTGAAGGGAGCTGTGTACGTGTGTCAGATCGCTTATTATTACCGAGCCATCCGAGCATCTTGGCGGTACTCGGTGCTCGCCGAGCATCCTGAGTACCGGGATACTCGTGCGAGTACCGAGCAGCGCAGAGCATACTCGCTCATCACTAATGATCAAATATTATATATACCCCAAAACTATATCAATGAAAACATCAGCATGTATTGCAAAAAAGGATTCCATCAAACAGCTCTATATCCTGAAAATTTTAAACATTACAGATCTCGGAAAGTTGTGACACAAGCCGAAAAAAAATTTTCTTCTTTACAAAACTCTGAATTTTTTGGGGTCACCTAAATAAACCAAAAACTACAAGTTTGTATCTCTGTAATCGTACTGTAGAAGAAACAAGTGGCGATCTTTTAGGAGCGCTGGGGCACTTGGGCAAATATAAGACACTCAGAGTGCTTGATTTACAAACCTTTATTGCCCTTTTCTTCCCATTATGTGTTTCGAAAGGGTGCCTGTCTTCTTCAGGTGGAATCCCTCCGGGACACTCCCAGCCCTGCACGGATCCTCTAACATGGTGCCTCTTACTCCGGTTGTGCAGAGGTGTACAACCAGGATAGGTGAGTGGCCCTTTGACCCCCTCTCACAAAAGCCCATATACCATTAGGTGCTTTTCACATTGAGCCCTTTTCTGTGCTTATTACATTTGTAATTGTACTAACCTAGAGCATCATACTGCCTAGTCCGTTTCACAGTAAATTATATGTTGTACATAAAAAACAAAACAAAAACCAATTGCAGAATTGCATGTTTTGCTGTATTGCCACACTTGGAATTTGTTTCCCTCTTTCTCTTACATCGTATGGTAAAATGGATGATTTCATTCAAAAGTACAACTCATTCAACAAAAATAAAGTCCTCATATGGCTATATCGGCTATATAAGATGCAAAAATGAAAAGGTTAGGTGCCTGACCATTAATGGATTAAGGGGTTAATTCAGCAGGCCAGAAGAATAATTAAAGGGAACCTGTCACCCCAAATCACCCTTGTAAGCTGTAAATACATGTCCCTGAAGCATTACACTACAGTCCTACACATCCCTTTGTGGTGTTTTAGTTCAATATGAAAGTGCACTTTAGTCGTTTGCAAACTTACTAAATCCATGCCAGTGGGGCGTTCCCAAGCCTCCTTGTCTGCGAGGCGGTTCCCCTGTGTGCCGCTGTATTACGCCCTAATGGGCGTTTTTTCAAACTTTCTAGCGCGGGCACGATTCATAATCTCGTGCCCGCATCGTCACGGTCATGTGATGCCGTGACGCGTCATTTCCGGGCGGCTGGGTCGCTGCTGTCTGACGTGCACCGGCCGACTTCAGCAAGCGATCTGCGCATGCGCTGAAGTTGGCCAGTGCGCGTCAGACAGCAGCGACCCAGCCGCCCGGAAATGACGCGTCACGGCATCACATGACCGTGACGATGCGGGCACGAGATTATGAATCGTGCCCGCGCTAGAAAGTTTGAAAAAACGCCCATTAGGGCGTAATACAGCGGCACACAGGGGAACCGCCTCGCAGACAAGGAGGCTTGGGAACGCCCCACTGGCATGGATTTAGTAAGTTTGCAAACGACTAAAGTGCACTTTCATATTGAACTAAAACACCACAAAGGGATGTGTAGGACTGTAGTGTAATGCTTCAGGGACATGTATTTACAGCTTACAAGGGTGATTTGGGGTGACAGGTTCCCTTTAATGACTTTTTTAATGATAGTTGGAGCACAATCAATTCACATTGATGACAAATGAATTTCCCAGCTTAATTTGAGCAAATCCACTAAATTTGAATCTAGTCCTTAGTAGTTGCCCCTCATTCTTTGCCCTTTATTATATGTAATAATTTTAGCATTTGGGGGCTGCTGCAGAAGAGATTCTCTCTTTTTGGACAATCCTTCTGTTGTTATAAGGATGCTTGAATAATAAGCTGGTCACTGTGTTTTCTTCTATGGAGATCTTCAGTTATCAGCTGTAAACCATGTGGGAGCCTGTAAGAAAATCTATTTTTCTAAATGACTTCCAAAGAAAATAATAACTCTGACATATTTCTCTACACTAGGGAGTCTGAAAGACAGGTCAAATCTATAGGAATGCATTGATTTTTGCAAACGATCTATACATATGCTACTTTCTTGTAACTATAATACTACAAACAGATACATGAAAATAGCATGTAACTTGCATGCACATGTCAAGGACAGTTGCTTTAAAATTCAATATCGAGTCCCAGAATTAAAGAAGAAAATTAAATTAATAAAAATATATCTTTATGTTTAAGGATTTCAGCAATGGTCAATGATCCCTGCTTCGTACAGTGGCATTCTCGAAACAAGAGGGGGTTTAGAACAGGAAGAAATCTCAAATCACTACACTGTGTTCAGAATTATTAGGCAAATTAGTATTTTGATTACCGTATATACTTGAGTATAAGCCGAGTTTTTAAGCACAAAAATTGTGCTGAAAAGTGCCCCCCTAGGCTTATACTCGAGTCAGTATACGGCTGGGTCGGTGTCCGGGGGCTGGAGGAGGCAGGGGGAGGCTGTAATATGAGCAGCCGGTCACGTGGGGTGGCTCATTAGTGCAATGCAATATGCACTGCATCCCCCTGTCCATCAGCGGCAGGGGGAGCTGTGCATATTCCATTGCGCTCCCCCCCAGTGGTATATACAGGCCCCACGCTCCCCCAGTAGTATATACAGGCTCCCCGCTCTCCCCTCGTGGTATATATAGGACCCCCGCTCTCCCCAGTGGTATATATAGGCCCCCGCTCCTCCCCCAGTGGTATATACAGGCCCCCGCTCCCCCCAATGGTATACAGGCCCCCAGTTGCTGTAAAAGAATAGCTTTCATACTTACCCTCCTCGCTCTTACCGCGCGTCCTCGTCTCCTTAATGCTTGTACCCGGCCGGCAGGCGCAGCCGCAATGACTTCATTGCTTCTGCGTGGTCACATAACGCCGGGTAGAAGCAGGAAGGAGACGAGGACGCGCGGTAACAGTGAGGAGGGTAAGTATGAAAACTATTCTTTTACAGGTGTGCGGCAGCAACCGGGGGCCTGTATACCACTGGGGGGCCTGTATACCACTGGGCGGGCCTGTATACCACTAGGGGGGCCTGTATACCACTGGGGGGCCTGTATACCACTAGGGGGTATGTATACCACTGGGGGGCCTATATACCACTGGGGGGGCCTGTATATACAACTGGGGGGGCCTGTATATATCACTGATGGGGACCTGTATATATCACTGATGGGGGCCTGTATATATCACTGATGGGGGCCTGTATATATCACTGGGGGGCCTGTATATACCACTAATGGGGGCCTGTATATACCACTGGGGGGCCCCGTATATACCACTAATGGGAGCCTGTATATACCACTGGGGGAGCCTGTATATACCACTGAGGGGGGCTGTAACCTTTGATGGGTGGCCTGTATATACCACTGATGGGAGGCCTGTATAAACCACTGATGGGGGGCCTGTGTATACCACTGAGGGGGGCTTGTATATACCACTGATGGGAGGCCTGTATATACCACTGATGAGGGCTGTAACCTCTGATGGGAGGCCTGTATATACCACTGATGGTGGACCTGTATATACCACTGATGGGGGCTGTAACCTCTGATGGGGAAGAACTTTATACCAGTGATGGAGGTCCTATATACCAGTGATGGGGGATTATATACCAGTAATGGGGGGCCTTTTATCATAATGAGAGGGGCTGTATACCATGATACCATGATGAGAGTCTGCTTCATTTTCCCCCTAGGTTTATACTCGTGTCAATAAGTTTCCCTAGTTTTGGAGGGTGAAATTAGGGGCTTATACTCGGGTCGGCTTATACTCGAGTATATACGGTACATGATACTTTTTCTACATGTTGTCCTACTCAAAGCTGTATAGGCTTGAGAGCCAACTACCGATTAAGTAAATCAGGTGATGTGCCGCTCTGTAATGAGGAGGGGTGTAATGTAATGACATCAACACCCTATATAAGGTGTGCTTAATTGATAGGCAACTTCCTTTCCTTTGGCAAAATGGGTCAGAAGAGAGATTTGACGGGCTCTAAAAAGTCCAAAATTATGAGATGTCTTGCAGAGGGATACAGCAGTCTTGAAATTGCCAAACTTTTGAGGTTTGATCACCAAACAATCAAGCGTTTCATGGCAAATAGCCAACAGGGTCGCAGAAGCGTGTTGGCCAAAAAAGGCGCAAAATAACTGCCCATGAATTGAGGAAAATCAAGCGTGAAATTGCCAAGATGCCATTTGCCACCAGTTTTGCCATATTTCAGAGCTGCAACATTACTGGAGGATCAAAAAGCACAAGGAGTGCCATACTCAGGGACATGGTCAAGGTAAGGAAGGCTGAAAAACGACCACCTTTGAACAAGAAACATAAGATAAAACGTCAAGACTGGGCCAAGAAATATCTTAAGACTGATTTTTCAAATGATATATGGAATGATGAAATGAGAGTGACTCTTCATGGCCCAGATGGATGGGCCAGAGGTTGGATCAGTAAAGGGCACAGAGCTCCACTCCGATTCAGACGCCAGCAAGGTGGAGGTGAGGTACTGGTATGGGCTGGTATCATCAAAGATGAACTTGTAGTACCTTTTCGGGTTGAGGATGGAGTGAAGCTCAACTCCCAGACCTACTGCCAGTTCCTGAAAGACTACTTCTTCAAGCAGTGGTACAGGAAGAAGTCGGTATCGTTCAAGAAAAACATGATTTTCATGCAGGACAATGCTCCATCACCTGCATCCAACTACTCCACAGCGTGGCTGGCCAGAAAGGTCTAAAAGAAGAAAAAATAATGACATGGCCCCCTTGTTCACCTGATCTGAACCCCATAGAGAACCTGTGGTCTCTCATAAAATGTGAGATCTACAGAGAGGGAAAACAGTACACCTCTCAGAACAGTGTCTGGGAGGCTGTGGTGGCTGCTGCATGCAATGTTGATCGTAAGCAGATCAAGCAACTGACAGAATCTATGGATGGAAGGCTGTTGAGTGTTATCATAAATAAAGGTGGCTATATTGGTCAAATTTTAGGGGGGTTTGTTTTTGCATGTCAGAAATTTTTTTTTCTAAATTTTGTGCAGTTATATTGGTTTACCTGGTGAAAATAAACAAGTGAGATGGGAAAATATTTGGTTTTCATTAAGTTGCCTAATAATTCTGTACAGTAATAGTTACCTGCACAAACAGATATCCTCCTAAGATTGCCACATCTACAAAAAAAAAAAAACCCACTCCAATATCCAAAAATATTAAGCTTTGATATTTGAGTCTTTTGGGTTGATTGCGAACACAGTTGTTGATAAATAATAAAAATAATCATCTATAATTCAACTTGCCTAATAATTCTTGCTACAGTTTATGACAATCAATCACTCAATATACCATTTATTGTTTTCCACATCTCAGTAAGGTACAATATTAATATTAAAATAGATCAATTTCAGGTCAATAATACAGGCTTCCTTCTCCTTGTTGAGACCAGAACGCTCGCATCAGAAGACCTTTTTACGAGGCAACTATCAGTTAGGACAGTCTTGACTGGGGCATACCTTGGGGTTGAGGGATGGCTTTTATGCTTTTTTTTAAGCAAAACCAGTGTTTCTATGTACCCTATGGTGTAAGCTTTTCTCCTTGAGGAGAGTGACACACCAGATCTGCCATGTAAGTAATGACGAGACTTAAAAGCCACAATGCTTATCTGGGAAACCATGCATATTGTCTCTTCAGAGAGAAAGGAAACTTGAACACTAGTGTCATCTATTGGTAGTAGCAATCAGGAAAGTCAAAAGTGACCCTTTAATAAGCATTGTCGTTAAAAGGTAATTTTTGAGTTTTAGGATTGCTACTTTTCAATAGGTAGCACTTGAGTTCAACTCTGCATATTTTAAGTACTCTATGTAATTTATTATGTAATTTATGTAAACTATTACTATGTACTGACTGCAGGTTATATGCTTATTTGGTTTCGATCTTAATTTGTGTAAGTACTTGAAGTTATGAGGGTAGGCTCATTAAAGGGCCAACATTGACTTATAGGGTATGTACCTAAAATAAGTCTGCTTACTTTTTTTCCTAGAAGAGAGAGAGTTTGCATATCACATTCTATAATACAAATATATTTTATAAAATAACAGTTCAATAACGGTCTGAAACCTATTGTTGTGTAAAAGTATTCAGCCATGCATGATAGCAATGCTGAGAAATCACCTCCTGTCAGTCAAGCTTCTTTTTCAATACATTAAAGCATGCCATTGGTGCATGGTATAATTCATTTCTTAGTGCTGCTATATTATCCTATTATGTATCCCTTTCCACTTGTGAATAATACCTTCAAAGAGAAGCGCTAACAGAATTTGCCTTTAACCACTCTATTGCTTTGTGTGGAATTAAATCCGGTAAAGCATGCGCTATATCTTGACGTTTAAAAAGGAACCACGGCCAAAATGTTATATTTTTTTTTCAATAATGTGTGCTCTTTGGATTTTTGATATAACCTTCTGAAATACAGTATCCTAACTACACAAGAATGTAGCACAGTTAGCAACGATGTTGCTCTCCATTCCGAGGATCACCATGGAAACCAGATTGAAACATCGAATTGTTGAATTTTCTCCATTTGAAATGTTGAAATGTATAAACCTTGCTTTATTTTCATTTGTACAAAATGAGGATGACATTTTCACAAAGTAAAACATGATTAAAGTTTTATACATGACATGCTAAGATACATGCAAAAGAAATATGTTCGCAAGCTAAATGTAAGCAAAGAGATGAAAGAGCTGCTGGGGAATTGTGATGATGACATGGCTTTATGGTGCTGTTAGTTTAAGCAGACAGCTGCAGAAAGAAAATGCAAAAAATTCAATTTGGGACTGGTTATTTTCAATGAGATACCGCCAAGTACTCATGTACAGGATTAAAAAAGTAAAGATAAAATATTGAATAAAGATGAGTGAGACAATTCCGAACTATTTCAGAATATAATTTTTATATACAATCTGGTTAACTCCACCAAAGTGAATGATGATGGCTATTCAGCAGCCATTTTTATCCATTTTTGTAGAAGGTCTGGAGGGTTTTTTCTTTAAAAAGAAAACATATATATTTACTTTTCCTTTTCGCCTTACCTGTCCATACGCCACCTCCACCACCTCTGCCACAGAATACTCCAATGGGACCACGTAGGGTCAATCTAAAGCCTATAATTAGTCTGAGGCAGTTACCCTGGAAAAAGAAGTATGTTATTACGTGCATTAATTCCTTCTATATGACCATAGGAGGTCAAGTACAGTCCTCAAAGTGAATTGACCTAACTGTCTTTCACCCTTTAGTGACTATCAATATGCCTTTTTACTCACATGAGATATAAGTGAATATCATCCCCCCTAGGTGATAGTGCAGCAGCTGGCAGATATACACTATAGCTGACAACCTGCCCTATAAGTCACAATCAGTGTTGGCACTGACCATGGCCACTTAAACCCCCAGATGCTGCTGTCAATAGTGACTACAGCATCTAGATGGTTAACAGAGTTTGTAGGCTCTCTCTTTAACCCAGGGTTACTGCTGCCTAAAGTGACACTAGTCAGATTTGAAAAATGTGGCCAAGTCACAAAAAGAAACTGCCTAAACAGCTGAATGGAAGTAGCCTGATCCTGGAAAACCATTTTAATGCAGCCCTGGTCCAAAATTCTTACTAACACTTCATTTACACAATACTTTAGGATCCTCATTTTTTGGCATCACTAAGGGTCTGAGCAGCCAAAATAACAGCATTGTTTGTGATCAATTAAAGGGGTTTGGGATTTTAATGATAAAGACCAATCCTTTGGATAGTTCATCAATATCTGATAAGTGAGGGTTTGACACCCAACCCACCAATCATCCATTCCTAGTCCCATATATGGCCAGAACTTGGTTGATGATCAACACAGCATGGGTCCATCAACTGTATAGTGGCCATGACTGGGTGCTGCATGGCCACCCCTTATTTTAATAAATAGGGGTCAGATATGCACTACCTGTGTACAGCTGATGGGTAGGGATGCCAGATGTTGCATCCACACTGATCAGACATTGATGATCTATCCTAATTCTAGTTGATCAATGTTAAAGTCCCCAAAAACCCCTTTACTATTTTTTAGCAGTTATTTCCTATGCAGGCTAATTTTCTGTTCATTCTGAGCAAGGGGGTGTAGATGAGAGTGAAGGGGAAAGAGAGAAGGAGTGAGAAAATAGCGAGAGATTCTTACTCTTCTTTGAACAGCACATGTTCAGCAGCACCAGTAGAATGGAAGACTCAAGACAGCAGTAGTGAGCAATTTAGCGATGTACCTGGCAATCCAGCACTAGTTTGAGATAAAGTCACTTGTTTGGAGATAAAGCGCAATTGGTGTGCATATATCTATTTCAGTTCCTGTCTCTGCTCCTCCTCTTCCTGCCATTTTTCTCTGCATATACATTAATAAAAGCTTTTACCTGATGATTCATTTGGCAGGCAGTCTATCTTTTTTAGACTAAGATGGATTTAACCATTTTTTTTGAGTGATTACATCAGAACGGAGGGAGGAGAAATAGTTTCTCATGAGTGGAGAAAGAATCATGTTTCTCCATTAAGACTTATTACAAAATATCTCATTTTCCTGTAAAACAATTTGTGAATTATTTTAACAAAGAACCATAATAAAATGATTTAGATAACTGAAGATTGGTCTTACTCATCGTTCTGGAGGAATTCTGATCTAGTGTTTGTGTATAATCATATTGCTTCAGCCATTTTGTAGCGCTATTAATCATATAGTAAGAAAATGTGTAAGATCTTGACATTGCTTTTTTGTAATGTCAGAAATTTGATCAAGATATATTTCTGTATAGAATCAGAATTTGTAAGTAAATCAACATCATCTGCATATTTCATCTTTTGCCTGCTGGTGTTTTTACCTTCTTGAAGTTGAGCAGATGTACTATATGTCTAAATGTTTACATTCCACTTTGTATCATGAAGCTATGAGTACAACAAATTTGCAACAAGTTTATAGTATATATAATAGAGGTAATCAAATCTTTTGAAATTTGAATTCCCTGACTGCACCAAATTGTAATGAAAAATTAAATTTGTGGTATACAAGAGAGGAAGCCCCACTGACCATAGGAGTTTATACACTACACTGCTGATCATAAGTGCATACTAGTGATAAGTGACTTTTGCTAGAACATATTTGCCAATCTCAAATGGGAACCAAATTTGGCAATGTTCGTTTGGCACCTCGAATTTAAACGTTTTGCTGAAAGGTCGGGAAATTGGGCGAACGTTCAGTATTACTTCAGATGTGTGTGTAGCTTAACGTAGCACAGAAGCGTGTGCGCAAATGCACTAATGCTTCTGTTCTAAATTATCCTACTCACACAGACAGACACACACAGATCATCTTACCATGTCTCAGGTGCTTGATTGTTCCGTTCCATATTCCCATGCTCCCTCTCACTTCCACATCTGTGCTTGCACTGAGTGACGTGCGCGATCAGCTGATCTGACAACCATAGCAATTACGTCACATGAACAGATTGTGTCAGATGATTTGGTCACCTGACTTGATTACTATGGCCCCACCACACACTATACAATAGCAGCCCGCAGCCACCCCAGAAATTGGCGCATCCATAAGAAGCATCAATTCCTGGTGCTTTACCCAACTCTTCCAGTTGCTGTGTGGTGGTGGCAAACTGAGTAATAAGGGATTAACGCTAGCTTTGTATTGCCATCTGGCATTCAGCTCGAAATTCTTAATGTCGGGCCATTATTACACCAAGCCATTAAGAATTTCAAGTAAATAGTAAACAAGACACAACACAGAGAGAAAACATCTTATTAGAAATAAAAACACAAAGACATTTAAGGACTCCATATTTATTAACCTCTCAGTTATATCCCTCTTCAATCCTCTGCGATATCTTTTTTATTGGAGGCTATAGTGAAAAATACAGAAGTCTGTCATCTCAGCGTCCAGTCACTGAATGAATGAGCTGCAAACTCTGTCCATAAGCGGTGACTCACTGAGGTCACCTGGGACAGATCAGGTAACCATGGAATCCGCTATGATTAGTGGTCACCATGGTTACCTAAACAGTGACCTTAGCGAGTCACTGCACACATGGAGCAGAGCTGGCAGTGAGTCACCTGCAAGGCAGCTCATCTGATCTCCATAGTAATAAAGTCAGTTGACCAGATCATTTGACACGATCTGGTCATGTGATGTGATTGTTATGGTGATCAGATTAGCTGACCGCGCATGTCACTAACCACCAATGTGAATGCAGAAATGAGAAGGAGCACGGGAATACGTACCAGGGTAATCAAGCAGCGGAGACATGGTAAGATGATGTGTGTGTCTGTCTGTGTTTGGCAGCTTTTGGACACCTTTGAAGGTTTTTCCAATGCATTTAAAGTTACCCACCATTGATTTTAATGGTGTTCATCGAACGTTCAGCAAACAAGTCAGCAATGACCCTGCATTAGGCAAACAAATCTGAATGCTATCAGTCAGTTGTTTGCTCATTTCTAATGCTTACATTTTACAGAAAAGAAAGTCAGGACCTTGATGACCATTAGAGCTTCTAACCTGCAGAAAAAGAGGAGTAAAGACCTTGATGACCATAACAGCTTATACTCTACAATAGCAATAAAGAGGGAGACAGAGGACTCCTCTGAACAGTAAAAGCTTACACTCTATAAAAGAGAGAGAGTGACAAAAAGAGAGTCCTATTGACCTTAAAGTGTAACCATCATTTTAATTTATGCTTCATAAATCAATAGTGCACATGAAAATAAACAACTTTGTAATATATTTTATCAGACACATTTGCTTATTTCTCTGCCAAAATTGATCAGTCATTATGAAAATGCTTAATTCTAAGGTAAAATCTGTATTCATTGAAGACTTTCCCATTACTGAAATAGGAGATGGCAGTAGTTACTGATGAGATTCTATGACAATTGGAGGAGGGAGAAGCTAGATGCAGAGGGAGGAGCAAGAGGCAGAGGGAGGGGATAAAGGCAGAGGGAGAAGCTAGAGGCAAAGGGAGGAGCTACACGCCGAGAGAGAATCTAGAGGTAAAGGGAGGAAGGAGAGACAAAGCTCCACCCCTCCTCACTCTTCTATCTACATATAATCTGAACAGTAACAACCGTCATCTCCAAACTCAATTATTGGAAAGTCATCACTGAATACAGAATTTACCTCAAAATTGAGACTTTTATGATCACATCAATTCTGCCAGAGAAAGAAGCACATTTTTCTGATATGATATATTACAAAGTTGTTTATTTTAATGTGTGCTATTGATTTAGGAAATACAAATTAAAATGATGTTTAACTTTAACAGCTTACACAATACAGTAGACATAGACTTACCCAGTGACTCTGGAGATGGAAAATGACTCTGCCATACAGACTGTGCTGCATGGGAACCGCTGATCTGTGATGACCAAATACTGACCTCCACTATACAAGGTATGATCTGCTAGATGTCAGAATATTATTGGGCAGCCATGTGGCCAGTGGTGTAACTTGAAGCTCAAGGGCCCAGATGTGAAAACTCCAGCGGGGCCCCGAATTATTGAAAATCTTTAATAGCATTAGCCTTTTCCTATAGGCCAAGGGGACTTTTGGGGCCTCCTAGGCTACAGGGCCCGGATACGACTATAACCCCTGCACCTGTTGTAGTTACATCCCCTGCATGTGACCACACAAATAGACTTAAGCCCACTCTCTCATTTTTCGGCAGTGTGAGAAAAGCTGGCTGGGAAGTTGATTTTATTTGCAAATCAAATCTAAAAATGTCAAAATTTATCTGAAACCTCAAATTTAAGGAAATTGGATTCAAAATTGTTCCTCCATAGATCAATCTGCTAATCTCTAGTATATAGTGTTCACACAATAGTAGTGTGCACAGATCCTGCACAGATTAACTAGGAGTCTAAATGGATCCATATTAAAGAGTTGTAGTTACTTTGCTGTCACATAGGCTAGGGCCACATTGACGGTTTTACCCTATTCTACTGCAATCCAGTTAACTTAGAAGTTTTCCCAGAAGCGTGTAGCGGTAACGCTATGCGCTTCGGGAGAATGCTGCCCCTAGTTACCCAATGTGTACTATAGTTACCAGCCACACACAAAGCTGCGTGCATGGCCCTTTAGCAGAAAACGTTGCAGACAACGCAGTCCACGCAGCTTTGTGTGTGGCTGGTAACTATAGTACACATCGGGTAACTAGGGGCAGCATTTTCTCGAACCTTATGGCGTTACCACTATGCACTTCTGGGAAAACTTCTAAGTTTTACCCGGATTGCGTTCCAATAGGGTAAAACCGGCAGTGTGGCCCTAACCATACTCATGCTCTAGTTTAGACACTATGCTTCTAAAGCAAAAGCCTGTATAATATGTAATAAAATGGAACATGTCACAATTTTTGTACATTATAGGTCTATTTGCATGACAATTAGCTATCTCTTCCACATTCGCTCTGATGGACCATTTTGTCTACTATATTATTCCGTTTGCTTCACTTATTCAATCAGTCATTATTTCTGCTGTTTTATTCTCATACAATTCATAGTTGATGAATATGCAGCCCATAAACCTACACAGAGTAGAGTATATTTTGCAAATGACAATAATGTGTGTATAAGGGATATTTTCAGTTATTCAGCACGCTCCGGTTTGTAAACCTTTCTATTTTTTTGCTTGCACAAATACATTTTGACACTAAAGAGATAGAACTGTTATATTGCTATAAATTCTCAGTTATAGGATTTCAAGAGTATAGAAGTTTTTATGTTACAGTGCAAATGGAAAAACAAAGGAAAAGACCAAAATATACTCTGTACATAGATATATTTATAGATATGCTGTATTTTTCTTACGCTTTCTTCGGTGACAGCTTTGACAACAAATACATTGCTTTGCCTAAAATTGCAACCTACATGGATATTGTCCTTGCAAAATTAATTTTGTGGAAGGGAAAAGCAAATAATTTGGGCTGTGTTCACACTATCATCACGGCTTTGGTTAAATTAAGTTATAATGGATCTTTTCCAAATGAATCACAAAGAAACCTGACTCCACTGACTTTAATTGGACCTGTCAGCTTCCCTTCAGATGCTTTTGACAGCAAAAGTGTCCTGCAGTATATACAGTTCTTGCTGTCATACACATAGGACCCAGGAACAGAAGACAACAATTTTGTGTTTCCTCTTGACTTGACATATTCTCAGAAGAGAAGTGAATGATCATCAGTTTAAAAATGTGGTGACCTATGAATATGTGGTAAATATATTTTTGTTATATGGAAACATTAAGATTTTTTTCTTTTTTTGTCATTTTTTTAGTCTCCGACAGATCAGGTGAATAATCAGCTAGCAATGTTTCAAAGTCTTATAATCTATGAGTCTAAAGCTGTGTTCACACTGCATTTTTGATCTCTTTTTTAATCAATTCCTGCATGTTAAACAGATCAACTTCTGTGATGTACAACAAAGTCAATGAGTTTTCAAGAAACACTGTTCAGACACTGCGTTTTTTACTGGTCCATTTTGGGGTAGAAAACTTATCCAGAAACATAATGAACCTATCAAATAGTGATGATTTTTTTCTCCTCCGTTCTTTCCATTGACTCCATTCTATTGAAAGAAAGAACACTTCAAAAAAAGGATTTGTATTCACACAGTCCATAGTTGCAGCATTTTTCATATGCTTTTGCTGTGTTATTCCAGCCCAATATTATTATTATTGTGTGTGACAGGATTGAGTGCCACAGTTTTTTTTCATGATTTTGCATGTAAAATTGTGTTACATGATGTTGGTTTGCAGTATGATGTTATAAAGAGTTTATATGTATTGATATTTCCATGTAAGGTGATGTCCAAAAAATTGATTTGGTCACTATTCAGCTTGCTTGTAAATCTCAAGTTGAAGGTGTTCTGATTTAATGAGTAGTAAAGTTATCAAATGCTGCCAAAATGCCTCTCCAGACAAACGATTCCCACCGAAGAAAAAGCTGGGCTTTGTAGTCCGCGCTGACCTCAAGAAACTTCCAGTTAACCTGATTAACCCTTTACTGGACTGGAAGTTTCTTGAGGTCAGCGCGGACTACAAAGCCCTGCTTTTTCTTCGGTGGGAATCATTTATCTTCAGTGGGCTCCTTCAGCGACCATTACCAGGCTCTCTCAGTTTGTTGTGGCTCTCACAACCACCGCAGGTGAGTCACACCGATTGGGGGGACTGGACTATTTATTAAGACGATAACGCCCCATGTGCGCTCCCTATTTATCCTTTTCTCCAGACAAACAACAGATCGTCTATGAAACGCCCGATCCACACTGTTTTTAAATGCCACACTTTTTTTCTGAATTGTAGTATAGGTTAACACCCCCTGTCGTGCATAGTTCCCCACCCTGGACCCGTTATGCTAGTGTTCTCTGGTATCAATTTTTTCCACTGTTGTTAAACCAGAGGCTGTAAAAGGCGTTTAGGGACCCGGTCAAGGAGATACACCTCGATGCAGCGACTGGGTGGTTTATTGATATGGCCATATTCATGAAGCTAAGAGTCTCAATTTTTGCATTTTTTGCTTAACTAAAATATTTATGTGTGAATAAAATGTATTTATTTTAAAAAATGTTTATGTATGCTTTTTATTTTTATGTAGATAGTTTAGCTTTTACTGTATTTTCTATTGCCAGCGCATGTAACCCAGGCAGCTACTGATGCCTGTGTTTCATTGTCCAGCAATGGATAATATAGAACCCTTTTTTTTTTTAAAAATGATTTAACTAAATAATTAAAACAATTGGCTTGAGTTTCTCCATATTTTTAATTGCCAGCCAATGTAACCCAGGCAGCTACTGGTTGCAAATGCCCTGTAGCCTGGTGTTATCTTGGCTAACAATGAAATATACAGGTGAGCCCTTTTTTAATTCTTATTTAACTTAATAATTAAAAAAATTGGCATGGGATTCGCTGTATTTTCTATCACTAGCCAAGGTAACCCATACAGGGTGGGACCTGGAATTCTTAGTGTTGTGGGGCCCAAGCATTCTGGGCCCCAGTGTTAAAAATTGCAGCCAGCAGTCACCCAAGAATTGGTGCCTTCATGAGATATGCCAAAATTGTGGATTACTCCGCTCTTCTAACTGCCGTGTAGTGGTGGCAGACTGGGTAATAAAGGGGTTGATGTCAGCTTTTCTTGGCAGCTGACATCAAGCACCATTACTAATGTCAGCCATCAGTATCACAGATGGCCAATAGCAATAATTCAGTAAAGAGAAAAAACACAACACTGAAATTAATACTATACTCCATACAAAATAAAACAGATGTCTCATTCTTCACTTTATTAGTTCACACCAATTACCTTCCAATGTAATCCACCAGAGTCCAGCGATAAGTGAAGTCTGGGCACAAGCAGAACAGATCAGTTGATTCATTCAGCTGGCCAGTGAATAGATCAGCTATACAGGTCAGCTGACTCAATCACTGATCTGTTCACCGGCCAGCGGAATTTATTACCTGATCTCTTCACCGGCAAATTCTACAAAAACGCAGCACAAAAAAGCAGATCAAAGATGCACAGTCTAAATTTAGCCTTGTCTGCATATAAAAAAGACAATGACAGCAAAGAAGAAATCTCATTGATGTCAAGAAACCTTTTGCAATTCGTGAAGCTGAAAGGAAAGAGAGCGCAATAGGGTCTTATCCTCAATGAGAAACACAAGAAATAGGTGGTCAATGATCACCTGGACAGGTTTTGTAGCACACAACCGGCATGCACACAAAATGGCTGCTGCAGGGTCCACACATAAATAGGAACCGTGGAAGATCAAGAAAATACTCAGGACTGTGCTTCACTGAACCTGCGCTGCCGACAGAGGAAATGTCCAAACTGTTGTTGGTAGCAAGCGGCCTTTTATTTCATTCAAAGTGTTTCGGAGCCAGACCCGACTACTTCCTCAGGGAGCACACATTGTGTGTGTCGGGTCTGGCTCCGAAACACGTTGAATGAAATAAAAGGCCGCTTGCTACCAACAACAGGCTCCAAAACTAATAGACTCATATTGGTAGGTCCCATTTTTCGCGGCCATGCACAGAATTCTGTGAAACATGCTGTGAAAGAAAAATCACATCACTAACTTAATTTTTAGCATTGGTGCAAGTGCAATGTCTTCTTTTATCAGATTGCATACATCTTATTTAGACATGTGTGTGAACCCTTAAAGGCAGCGTGGATTCTTAAAGCTCATGCGCCACAATTGAAAAATTTCAAAGCAGAGTCCCAAGCTATCAATGGTCTTTAATAGTACTGGTCTACTCAAAAGGGCTGAAGGTACTTTTTAAACCTCATTAGACTTTAGGTCCTTGGAGTAATTTCAACCCTTTCAACTACTACATTTAAGGTCTGGAAGACTGGCTCTAATGTCAAATGCTATATGTTGCAGCAGAGCCTTTAGGATTACAAGTGGAGCCTCTTTTTTCTGTAAAATGCCTTAGATCAGTGTTCCCCAACTTCCATACTCAAAAGCTACCAATAGATCATGTTTTCAGGAATTCCTTAGTATTACACATGTGATAAAATTCCCACCTGGGCAATGCTAAGGAAATCCTGAAAATGTTATCAATGGGTGGCTCTTCAGGACTGGGGTTCGTCAACACTGGCTTAGATGCTGTGGTCAGAACAGTTGGTGGCTTTATGGGGGTACATTACCAATAACCAAGACTGCAACATAAACATGAAGAATGTTCAATGTCTCGCATTTTAATCTTCATTTGCGTTGCTTCTTTAAAGAAGTGTTCCTGCTGGAGTCCTCTGGAATCACAGTCATAAAATGATGATAAAACAGTAAATAAAAGGTTAAGAAGCAAACTGGAAAACCTGAACAATTACACTCTAAAACATGAAGAATGCAATCTCTTTGAAAGCATGCTGCAATTCTCCAAGATATGTCTAGGATTTGAAAGATTACCGCACCTTCAGTGGCAGAGTATTACTTTCTAAAAGACAAAGGTGAGGTAATATGGCTAGTCTTAGGAGCAGTTACATTACTGGATACAGGGATAAAAAAGGATTTTAAAGCACTCTTGTTGGCTTCAGTTTCAAGAGATACAAGTTTATCAGAAAACTTAGAGTGAAAATGTAACATCTTTATCTACTTAAAGGAACACTAACCTAAAATGAAAGACATGGCATTGTCGTCGCTACTTAGAAATAGAGAGGAGTACCCTCTCATAATCTATAGGATGTTGACCAGCTCTTCAGATATTCGTCGTTTTCTGGTTAATATTTTTAATGACATGATTATGTGCCAATGAAATGTGGTGTTCACTGATTTGCAAAACTATTATTTTGTAGTTTTATAGTACATTAAACATAAGATACATTTTCTGTAGATATTGTAGTAAACTGCGAAATACATGTGTGGCACAATGCAGAAGAATTAGAGGTTAGATTTAATAGACCAGGTTCTTGTTTCAATCTTCTGGGCTTTGAAGTTATATTTTTCTCGGTATTTCCTAAAAAAAATCATTTTTCAGACTGCATACCAAATTCTGCAAGACATCTATAAAAACAGTGCACAGAATAGTGAGGATTCACAAACAACTTGATGAGGCCAAGGAAATGAGCAACAAAACTGAGATTCATCTTCCGGACTGGCACTGCTCCTCTACAGTCAGCGCTGTGTCACCCAACAGACCGCCGGTGTTAATACACATGAAGTCATGTAGAGCAGCAGCCAATTTGGAGACAATAATGTCCAGTGGGCTATATCAGAGTCATCAGCAGATCAGTGGACATATTCTTAATACTTCTTTGTTATAATGTGAAAACCAGCACAGAATTTATTGTTATTCCTATTTTACGGACTGCTGTGTGTTATAAACTAATCACAAGTTACAAACCTAAATGTACTTAACATGACCAATACTGATTTTTAATACATTTGCCTGTTATATACATTGATTGCTATTTCTTTGGATGAATAATTCATATCTGATCAGTGGTGGTGCGGCGCCCAACACTTTTGCCGATCAGCCATTACCGGTGCTGGAGGAAGGAGTCAGTTCTTAGTTACAGAGCAGCAAAACACAGCTTTGTCAACTGTATAACACATCCTCCACTATTTCATTAGAATAAGGAGAAGACAAATGGTGTCATCACATTTTTTTAAAATATTATTGGTGTTGGAGTTATTTTAATTTCAAAGATTTTTCCCTGCAAAGTTAATTTTAAAATTGATGTTAATCAAGAGATCTTCAAATAATAATAATTCTCACAATTGGATGTGTTTAAAAGAACTGTGCCTGTGCTGAGATAATCTTATATATGTGTCCCTGCTATGTACTGTGTAATAGATGTGTCTGACCATACAGGGACATGGTCTGATCATACCACATCTCCTGTGCTGAGATAATCTTATATATGTGTCTCTGCTATGTACTGTGTAATGGATGTGTCTGATCAAACAGGGACATGGTCTGATCATATCACATCTCCTGTGCTGAGATAATCTTATATATGTGTCCCTGCTATGTACTGTGTAATGGATGTGTCTGATCATACAGGGGCATGGTCTGATCATACCACATCTCCTGTGCTGAGATAATCTTATATGTGCGTCCTGCTATGTACTGTGTAATGGCTGTGTCTGACCATACAGGGACATTGTCTAATCATACCATATCTCCTGTGCTGAGATAATCTTATATATGTGTCCTGCTATGTAATGAGACAGAACAAAAAGTCAGAACAAAAATGAATTCTCATCACCACACAATAAAAAAAGGCTTATGGACCTACCCGTAGCAAAGCATTTTTGCAGCTCTGAAAACAGTGAAATCGATATCAGGCTGTCCATTTTAAAAGTAATTTCAAATCTCAGAAAGAGAGAAGAATACAAATTGATAATGACCTTTGACACATTCAAACAGGATTGAATGCCTCACATGGATTCATGCATTTTTACATCAATAGAAATGGCATTTGGGGATATCACGTTTTTGAACAGACCCCAGTTAGAGGGCAATGAACTTTTGACACTTCTTTCATGAACTCTCTCACATGGATTTATTAGATTAAAAGTGACGGCATGTAGTTAGTCCGCACTGCAAAAGACACGAAGCCCAAATCTTCTGTTACTTCAGGTTTATTGAATCCATCCAACGTGTTTCAGAGCCTGCTGTGCTCCTTCATCAGGGAATGCAGGGAACAAATAAAGGAGCATAGCAGGCTCTGAAATGCATTGGATTGATCCAATAAACCTCAAGTAACTGAAGATATTGGCTTTGTGTCCTTTGTAGCAGCA